>JAREIK010002271.1:875818-961993 GCA_029783825.1 Sapria himalayana | reverse complement strand
TCTTCTTCTTCTTCTTCTTCTTCTTTTGTTTCTTTTCCTTCTTCTACGCTGCCTCCTCCTCATCCTCGTCCTTCTCCTTCTACTCCTTTGTCTTCTACTTCTTATTCTATATTTTTTCTCCTTCTTATTCTCCATCTTAGCCTTCATCTTTTTCTCTTTCTTATTCTCATTCTTTTTCTCCTTCTCCTTCTTCTTCTTCTCCTTGTTCTTTTCTTTATTTTCTCTTTTTCTTCTTCTACTACTTCTCCTTCTTATCCTTCTCCTCATTGTTTTTCTCCTTCTTCTTCTCCTTCTTCATCTCCTTCTCCTCCTCCTTCAACTCCGTATTCTCCTCCTAACTCATTCCTCTTCTCCTTTTTATTCTCCTTCTCCTTCTCCTTCTTTTTATTAGTTTTGTTTATTAATTACATCCCTCTATTTTTGCAGAGGTATACCATTGTTACAAACTATATTTCTACTTCCCTTTAGCATTTTTCATCCTTTACTAACCTTTATATTTAAGGATAAAACTTTACAAGCATGCCACTTTGGTTAAAAAACCTTTCTTTACCAAAAAATTATATTTTTAAATCTTTTGATTTTTCCTAGTCTTCTTTACTTTCTATTTGCTCTTCTTTCTTCCCATCTATACCGCCTCTCTTTAATGTTATTTATAGTCTCCAAGGTAGGACTACATCTCCAACCAGCTTGCTATTGCTCATTTCTATTTTGCCCATCCTTCTACAAGTTTCTTCCTACCTGCTTACAACACGGAAAAGAAATCTTTCGAGCTTTTTGTTCTCCTATTTCTACCCATTTTCCCAATGACCCATACCCTTACAACCAAGCCAACAAAACACATAAACAAACAAGATGCAGATTGTAATCTAAGATTTATTTCCCCCTAATTTATCCATCCTTCTATTACCCCATTCTACTCCCCCATTCTTGTTATTTCTTTGCCCATTTCGAAGAATCGCTTAGTGTTTCCTGTAAGCTATATCTTCTTTGAGTATCTCCTTACCTACCTACATGCTCTACCTTCTTCAAAAATCTTTTTAACTACCTGCAAAATAGAAAATGTACAACTTTTTATTTTTCTACCCATTTCCTTTATATTCTATACCCTTACATCAAAGCCACACCCTAACAACCACACCTTGGAACATAATAGAAAACAACAAAGAGTAGCATGCAATTCTACTCCTCTGATAACCATTACCATCCTCAACATAGCTTGCTGTCTCCTATCATAGTAAGTAGCAAAACTAGAATAGAAGCGGCCTCACGAATTTGTGGCTAACTGCTGTTAAAATAGTCACCATCCACTTTAATCTATACCTATAAAAAATAACAAAAGCACAACACATGTATGTAATATTTCACTAACCTTCTCCCTTTTTTTCCATTACCCAGTGACCAGCTGAGGCCTCCTTGTCCTGCATGCCCTAATATGTGGATAGGCCAATTTATCTAGCCGTACCAGACCTTTAAATCTGTTTGGGATGTTCTCCCAATCAAATACTTGTGTGCCTCTATGCGAGCCCTATTTTGCTAGCTTGTCTGCTAGTGTGTTTTCCTCTCTATACATGTGTGTGATTATAACCTTTAGCTCTTTCATAAGCTCTCTAATTTTTTTATGTATTCCTCATATCTCCACATTCGAATGCTTTTTGAGGCAAGCTCAACCAGGAGGTTTGAATCCACTTGAATATTGATCTCCTTGAGTTTTAGCCATTTGCAAATATGAAGCCCTTTAAGTAAAGCCTATATATCTGCTTGTAAGGTCGTGCTGGTCTTTCCCTTAATTGTGAAAGCTTGTATAATAATTCCCTATGAGTCCATTATCACTCCTCGTCCACCCAAAATTCTTGTATCTCTGTTAAAGCTACTATCTATGTTAAGGGCTAACCTTCCAGTGGGTGGTTTTTCCCAACTAACACTCTTTAATCCCATTTACCTCTCCTTTCTAATTGTCAAAACCCATATATTCTTTAGGTCTTTCGATGCTTCAGTGTTATTAACTTTAATAGGTTAAATAACATATATGATTGAGATTTTTTTTTATCTTTTAGGATTTCATCTAAGCTCATACTATTTCCATAAGCCACACTTTTACGAATGGAAGAGTTCCCATAAGCCAAGTATGAACTTTGTTTTTGGATTTGTTCCTATTCAAGCTTGTAAGTCTAATTTTCTACTTTTCTTCTTTCTGCTGTGAATTTTCAAGATGACTCCCTACTTCTTTTGCAAATTTTCTTTTTGAGAAAGGTGATCCGTGCTTTATACTGCTAAATAATAACATTTGCACCTTGATGCTAGCTTTATTCCTTTTTTCTGTATATTAGCATCCACCGGAGTGTCTTCTATAAGGGTTCTCCACATAAACATTTTCAATTTTTGCAGGGTACCTCCTTTCCATAGCCATTTAAAAATAAGTTGCAGCTTATTTTTATTTCTTCATTTGTTTTGCTGATTTAAGGGTGAAGCTCCCTTGCATGTTTATAGTCCATTTCCAGCCGCTTCTATTTAGAATGGCGTGAGCCTACACTAGCTCTTTTTGCTTTAACATAGTCTTCTCTATTTTAGACGCTTTCTTCAAATATTTAGCTGACTCTTTGCCCCACCCATACTTAGCGCACATGACCCTTGCTCAAAGACTATCATTTTCTTTCAACCTCCACAAGCTTTTACATGCCCATGTGCTAGTTGTGTCTGTAAGGCTTGTAAATTCCTGACCTTCTTCCTCTTTAGGATAGCATAAATCTTTCTCATTTCCATTAGTGAAATTTAGGTTTCCCTTCCGTGTTACCCCACAAGAAGTTTACCATCTCTTTTTCCAGTTTCTTTAAACCCTTTTTTGAAGGTTGCATGACTATTAAAATATGTGCAACTGAGCCTTGCAGCGCAAGTATAATTAATGTAATTCTCATCCATACTTAGCAGGTCCTTCGTCCAGCCGGTTATTTTTATCTTCATCTTATCTACCTGGTAACTTAAGTATTCTTCCCTTTACCTATCATCGAATATCAAGCAACCCAGGTACATTAAAGCCCCTCTCTTTTGAGTGAAGTTCGTGATATTTTTAACTTTTTGCGCTACCTTATCTGGGGCTTTAGCTACTATCATTGAATTAACATTTCTTTGTATTCAAGATTTGTCACGTTTCCGCTTCTAGCGTGTGCAATAGCACAATTAAATTTATAAGGGACTTCATACTAGCCTTTGTGAAAATAATCATATCGTCTGCATATGAAACCCACTTGAGGAGTGTTTTTAGGTTGCCTAAACATTAATATTTTCCCTTCTTCCTTTCTCTTTTTTAAATTCAGAAGCAATAATTCTAAGTAAATTTTAAAGAGGTAAGGTGATAACTGATTACCTTGCTATAATCATCTCCCTAGCTTGAATTCCTCACCTTTCTGCCCATTTATTATAATTCTAACACAAATGCTTGATATACATCTATACATTAGATCTATCCAAAATTCCAAGAAACTCATTTTGTGCATTGCATAACATAAGATAGATGATTCAACCCTATCAAATACTTTCGACAGATCTAGCTTTAGCGCCACATTGTGGCCCCTAGCCTTTGACCTAATGTCTCTCATCAATTCTGATGCTAGACTCATATTTTCTATTATTAATATATTTTTAATGAAGCCTAATTGTTCATGTGAGATAATATTTGGTAATATATCACTTAGTCTATTTTGCAACAGCTTAGCTAGGATCTTATATATTGCATTACATAGGCTGATTGGCCAGAAATCTTTGCATTTCTGTGGATTCTCAATCTTTGGAATGAGTATAATAAATGAGCTTGCCCATATTTTTGTGATATCTACTCTAGAAAATATCCATGTAATGGCATGAGTCAGATCTTTCTTGATTATGTGCCAGCAAAATTGGAAAAATGTATTGATTCATCCATCTTGCCCTACTGCACTTTATTTGTTCATACTAAATACTATTAACCTTACTTCCTCCTCTTCTGAGAATTCAGGAAATTTAATGTTCTCCTCTTCTGAGACTTGTTGCTTTATTACCTATGTTAGGCTATCCCCTTCATGTCTCGAATCCCACACAGGTGTTTTTTCAAATATTGCTCCAAGTGTAGTTTTATCTCTTCCTCTTTTTCTACCCAGCCACCTTTTGGGTTTTTTATGCCTTTGATTTTTTGCTTTATAGATTTTATTTTTGCCATTGTGCGAAAAAATTTCGTATTGTTATCGACTTTCTTGGGCCACTTAATTTTTGTTCTTTGCTTCTAGAAGACTTCCTCCATGTTTAATTAAGTCTTAATTCGGCATATGCTCTACATAATTCTTTCCTACTCCCATCATTTTAGTCTCTCTCGTACTCTATTTAGTACCTCTCAACTTTTTCTTCCACCATATGTTCAGACTAATTTTTAACCTGCACAACTTAACTACTAGAACCTACAAAGGATTCCCTGAAGTAGGTTCTGACCATTAATTCTTTACTATAGTTTCAAAGTTTCCATGCATACCCCACATGTTTTAAAATTTAAAAGTTTTTGCAGGCCTCTGATTTATCTGGCAAGTTAGGAGCATTAGACTGTGGTCGGAATAGGTTCTATTTAAATGTCAGGTAGTTGTAGCTCCATGCTAGACAACCCATTTTACAATATACATAATCCTATCTAGTCTTGCACAAATAGCTCCATGCTTATTCTAGTTATTACACCATGTGTATTTCACCCTAAGAAAGTCTACTTCCATAAGATTTGCATTGACAATTGCTTCATTAAACTACATCATTGCCTCTGTATCAGGGTGTCTTCCCTCTTTCTTTTAATTATAGTTTCTAATTAAGTTAAAGTCTCCCCCAGCAACCCATGGAAGATCCTTTGATGTTATTTCTATCATGTCCTGCCATATATTTTTCCTTTCATCTTTAGAGTTTTTTGCATATACTACCGACATTAGTGTATTTGCATGATTACTAATTTAAAAATGTATTATTTTCTCAGTGCCTTTTAAGACAATAATCTCTAACCTATTTTCCCACATAACCCAAATTTTCATTTTAGATTTATGATGGCTTTATCAAATCCCATTAACTTATTATATTTGTCTATTTGACTTGTATTTTTCATTGGTTTCAAGTACGATGACTATTTTTTGTTTGTGAATTTTAATAAGTTTTTTCATTCTATTTAGAGAGGGTGTATTCGCAACCCCTCTTATGTTTCCAATAGATTAATCTACCCATTAATAGCTGATTTTGCTTGTGCTCTCATCGTGTATTTTGAATCATATTTCATATTTAAATACTTCTTCATATTTCTCGATAGTTTTATGGAGCTAGTTGGCTCCATTCCTATATCCTTGAGGCTTTTTCCAAGTTGTAGTGCTATTTTTTTGATTTCTTCCATAGCTTTCTCTCTCATGTATGCATCCCACTTTCTTATTGTCATTTCCATGTCATCTTTTGGATTGTATGTTTTCATCTTGTTTGTAGCCTTGCTTTGAGTTAAAAAACTATAGCTCTTAACCTCAGATTCAGATTCTGAGATGTCTAGCACATCCTTATCTATCAAACTAAAATCCTCTACTCTTACCTTTGTGGGCATCATAGACCTAAACTTTTTAGCCCCCCCTCTATAGTCTAAATTAAAAGCTAAGACTAAAGTAGCCTCCACTCCTGTTGAGATCCCTTTTGGAGATTTCTCTCCACTCGGGATCTCTCTCAAGACACTATCCTCCTCTTTTCCCCATTCCCTAGCCCCTTCCTTACCTCTACTACCTATCTCTTTCCTTCTCCTCCTCTTCATGTCTCTGTAATCCAAACTTTCCTAGAGAAGTCCCCCCACCCGGGAGCTCTTCCATATGCTTGGTAACCTTTCTCCCCTCATTCTCTATACCTCCTAACTATATCCCCTCTACTGCCTCTCTCTTCTTTGCCCTGCCCCACTCCACTACTACTCTTTCTCGAGTCAGTTGGAAACCCCTCCCAACTAACACTCCGAGCATCATCTCCTTTTGGAGAGACTAGGAATTCATCCCTATGAGAGGGAAAGCCTTTGCTCTCCATTAGGGAATTCTTTTTTCTAGCCCATTTAAGTATACCCTCTACCCCATTCCTTTCCTTCTATTTTCTTCTCCTCTCTATTACTAGCCATTACCCAACTAACAACCCTCATTCTCCTACCGCATTTTGCAACATTTTCTACAGTCACCAGGGAGAAACTCGGAAACAATGGTTTGCCAAATATCATTCCCATCGTCACTGCTAATCCATAAATTCCGTAGAGGCAGTGACATCAAGTTTGTTTCAATGCAAACTCAAGCTCTGTAAGGTGTGGTCATAGAAAAAACAGCCTCGTTCCTCTTGATAGGGTTTCCCACACGCGATCCAATAGAGTATAGAACGAGTTTATTGTAGAAGGGAAAAATAAAGATAAGTGAATAAAAACCATACCGGGGAATTGGAGGTCTTCTAGAGGGGTAAAGTCTATCATCCACTTAAGCATGCGCATAGAGAAGCCATTAACAAACCACTAGCCTCTCAACCATAATCTATTGTAGTCATCTTCCACAATGAGTTGCAGAAAAACATGATTGGAGTTAAAAACAATAATTTTTGAACTCCTTTAAGTTTCAGCGAGGTTAGGAAGTCTTGAATATCAGTACTGCATGACTTTCCATGAGAGAATTTCTCTACTAAAGTAAACTTAAATGGAGCTGTCATTTTATCGAGCTCGACAGAGAAGAAAACTACCATAAAATATTTTTTGATTTCGAGAAAAGGAGAGATAGTGACTAGCTGATTAATAATAGAAGCAAAAGACTTCTTATTAGCCAAGAAGTTATTTTGCCCCATTTTTAGCTTTGGAATAGCTATTTTTTGCCCACAAATAGAGATTTCTCTCTCTAGAATTGGAACTTTTTCTTTCTATTAGTGAAGGTGTTTTTCAAAAAAGAAACAAATGTTTGTTTTTCTTTGCATTCTTTTTCTTATTCTTATTCTCTTTATTTTTCTCATTTTTTCCATATTTTATTCTTTATTCTACTCCTTCTCCATCTTCTTATTTTTATTTTTATTCTCATTCTTCTTTTTCTTTTTCTTTGACTTATTCTTCTTCTTATTTTTCTTTTTATTTTTCTTCTTATTTTACTTCTTCTTATCCCTCTTCTTCTTTTTCTTCTTGTCCTACTTCATCATCATCACCATCACCTTATTATTCTTATTCTTTTCCTTATTATTATTATTATTATTATTATTATTATTCTTCTTCTTCTTCTTATTCTTTTCCTTTTTCTTCTTTTTCTTCTTCTTCTTCTTCTTCTTCTTCTTCTTCTTCTCCTTCTTCTTCTATTACACCCTCTTCTTCTCCTCCATCTTCTTCTCCTCCATCTTCTTCTTATTTCTCTTTTCTTATTTCTCCTTCTTTTTCTCCATCTTCTTCTCGTGCTTCAACTCATTATTCTTTTGCTTCTTCTTCTCATTCTTATTTTCCTTCTTCTTCTCCTTCATCTCCTTCTTCTTCTCCTTCTTCTTGTCCTTCTTTTTCTCAATCTTCTTCTTTGTCTTCTGCTCCTTTTTCTTCATCTTCTTCTTATCATTTTTCTTTTCCTTCTTCTCCTTCTTCTTGTCCTTCTTCATGTTTTTAATTTTCTTCTTGTTATTCTTTTTCTTGTTATCCTTCTTTTTCTTAATCTCATTCTCCTTCTTATTATCCTTCTTCTTCTCCTTCTCCTTCTCCTTTTCCTTCTTCTCATTCTTCTCCTCCGTCTCCTCTTCATTCATCTTCACCTTCTTCTTCTTCTTCTTTTTCTTCTCATTTTCTTTTCTTTCTTATTTTCCTTTTTCTTCTCATTCTTCTACTTTTTCTTCTTTTCCTTCTTTTCGTCTTCTTCTTGTTCTTCTTTTTCTTGTCATTCTTCTTGTCCTTCTTTTTTTCCATTTTATTCTGCTGCTTCTTGTTCTTGTTCTTGTTCTTCTTATTTTTCTACTTCTTATTTTTCTACTTCTTATTTTTCTCCTTCATATTCTCATTCTTATTTTCCTTCTTATTCTTCTTATTCTTCATTATCTTTTTCTTCCTTTTTTTTTCTTCATCTTCTTCTTCATTTTATTTGCCTTTTTTATTATTTTTCTTCTTCTCCTTCTTATTTTTTTTATCTTCTCCATCTTTTTCTAATTTTTTCCACAATTTATCATTCTTCTTCTACATCTTATTCTCAATCATTTCTCCTTCATCTTCTCTTCTCATTCTTCTTTTTCTTCAACTACATCTTCTTCTTTTCTTTTTCTTCTCCTTCTTATTCCCCTTCTTCTCATTCTTTTTCACCATCTTCTTCTCCTTCTTCTTCTCCATTTTATTTTCCTTCTTCTAATTATTCTACTTCTTCTTTTCCTTCTTCTTATAGTTTTTATCATTCTTTTTCTCCTACTTCTTTTTGAAATTTTTCACCTTCATCTCATTTTTCTTTTTCTTTATATTCACCTTCTTCTTCTCATTTTTCTTTTTCTTTTTATTCTCCTTCTTCTTCTCTTTTTTATTTTCTTTTTATTCTCCTTCTTCTTCTCATTCTTCTACTCTTTTTCACCTTCTACTACAACTTCTTCTTTTACTACTTCTTCTTCTCCTTCTTCTTCCCATTCTTCTTCTCCTTTTTTTAACCTTCTTCTTATCTCTTTTCTACTCCTTCTTCTTCTTCTCCTCCTTCTTTTTCTTCTTCTCCGACTTCTTTTTCTTCTTCTGCTTTTCCTTCTTCTTCTTATCATTTTTTTCTCCTTCTTATTCTCCAACATCTTTTTCTTCTTCTTTTTCTTCTTCTTTTTTTTCCATCTTTTTCGTCTTCTTATTCTTCTTCTCCTTCTTCTTTTGAAAAATTTTCTTTTTCTTATTTTTCTTTTCTTTCTTCTTTTGCTTCTTATTGTTATCCTTCTTTTTATACTTCATATGCTTTTACTTCTTCTCCTTCGTCTTCTCTTTCTTATTCTTCTCCTTTTTCTTATTCTCCATCTCCTCCTCCTCCTCCTTTTTTTTAATAAAGTTTTATTTTATTAATAATAACCCTCTCTTTTGGCGGAAAAATACCATTAACACAAACTATCATCTACCCTTAACCCTTTTACACCCATTCTTCAAATAAAGATAAATTACATTTCACCAATCTAATAAACTGTAATCTTATTTGTGCTATGATTATGTTATTCTATGTCTCTTTTCTTTGCCTTTTTGTGCAAGGAAGTATTCATTCTGAATGTTAATTGCTAACTTTATGATGTTAGCTAATCCATTGTCCTGCTTTCACAATCTTTCGATGAGAATAATAAACTTTATCTTGCTTCTTTCTATATTTATGTGCTTCTCTAGTGTCTTGTATCTTTTAAATCTACATCTTTGACTCTCCCTACAGTGTTTTCAAACTAGCTCTTGAGTCATCTCGTGCCTTCAGCAAGGTCTTTGAGAACTTCTCTCCTCCTCCTCCTTATTCTTCTACTTCTGATCCTTATTCTCCTCCTTTTTCTTCTCCTCCTCCTCCTCATTATCCTACTACTTCTTCTTCTCATTTTTCTTTTGCTTCTTCTTCTCATTCTTCTTCTCCATCTTCTTCTTCTACTTCTTCTTCTCCTTCTTTTTCTCCATCTTCTTCTTGTTCTTTTTATTCTTCATATTCTCTTTCATTTTCTTCTTCTACTTGACATTCTTTTTGTCCTTCACCTTCTTCTTCTCCTTCTTTTTTTTTCCTTTTTCTTATCCTCCATCTTCTCCATCTTAATCTCCATCTTAATCTCCATCTTAATCTTTTTTTTCCTACTTATTCTCCTTCTTCTCCAACATCTTCTCCTTCTTCTTCTCTATTTTTTTCAACGTTATCTTCTACTTCTTTTTCTACATCTTCTCTTCCGTATTCTTATCCTTATTCTTTTCTTTCTTCTTCTCTTTCTTATTCTCCTTTTTCTCATCGTTCTCTTTCTCCATCTTATTCTTCTTATTCTTCTCGTTCTTAATCTCCTTCATCTTCCCTTTCTCATTCTCCTTCTTCTTCTCCTTCTTCTCATTCTTCATCTCCTTATTCATCTCATTCTTCTTCTTCTCCTTCTTCTTCTCCTTCTTCTTATCCATCTTCTTATGATTCTTCTTCAACTTCTTATCCTTATTATTATTATTATTATTATTATTATTATTCTTCTTCTTCTTCTTCTTTTTCTTTTCTTTTTTTTTCTTCTTCTCCTACTTCTTCTCCTTTTTGCCTCCTTCTTAATCTCTTTATTCTTCTTATTCTTTAACTCTTTCTTCTTCATCTTTTTTGTTTTTATTCCTTTACTTCTTTTTCTTTAAAATCTACTTCTCCTTTTTCTTCTCCTCTTGTGCCTTTTTGTTCTTCTTTTTCTTCTTTCTCTTATTTTCATTCTTCTTCTCCTTCTTCTCCTTAATTTCTCCTTATTCTTCTTATTCTTCTTCCTTTTTTCTGTCTCCTTTTTCCTCTATTTTTTCTTCTCCTTTTTTTTCATTCTTCTTCTCCTTCTTCTTCTCCATCTCCTCCTCCTTATTCTTCAAGTCTTCTATTCCTTTTTGTTTTCCTTTTTCTTCTTCTCCTTCTTCTTCTCTTTTTTTTCTTGCTTCGTCTCCTTATTCTAATCATTCTTCTTCTCTTTTTTCTTCTTATACTTTTGCTTCTACTTCTCCTTCTACTCCATAATTTCTCCTTCTTATTGTATTTATTCTTCTCCTTAATCCTCTCATTCCTCTACTCCATCTTTTTCTCCTTCTTCGTCTTCTTCTTCTTTTTCTTCTTCTTTTTCTTTTTTTTTCATTCTCCTTCTTTTTCTCATTCTTCTTTTTCTTTTTCTCCTTCTTCTTCTCCTTTTTATTCTCCTTCTTCTTCTCCCTCTTCTTCTCCTTCTTCTCCACCTCCTTCTCCTTCTACTTTTTCTTTTTCTTCTTCTTCTTCTTCTTCTTCGTCTTCTTCTTCTTTTTTTACTTCTTCTCTTTCTCCTTATCCTTATTATTATTATTCTTCTTCTTCTTTTTCTTCTCTTTCTTTTTCTCATTTGTCTTATCTTTCTTCTTCTCCTTTTTCTTCTGCTTTTTCTTCTCATACTTCTTCTTCTTTTGGTTCTTCTATTCTTATTTTCCTTTTTCAACTATTTATTTTTTTCCATCTTTTTCTCCTTCTTCACCTTCTAATTCTTATTCTTCTACTTCCTCTCCTCCTCCATATTTTTCTCCTTATTCTTCTCCCTCTCCTTCTGCTTCTTCTTCTACTTCTTCTCCTCCTTTTTCTTTTCCTTCTACTTCTCCTTTATCTTCTAATTCTTCTTCTCCTTTTTCTTCTCATTATTATTCTCATTCTTCTTCTTCTTCTTCTTCTTCTTCTTCTTCTTCTTCTTCTTCTTCTTCTTCTTCTTCTCATTCTTCTTCTTCTTCTTTTTCTCCTTCTTTTTCTACTTCTTCTTCTACTTCTTTTTATCATTCTTTTCATTTTTCTTCTCCATTTTTTGTGATTCTTCTTCTACTCTTTCTTCTTTTCCTTCTTCTTCTTCTTCTTCCTCCTCCTCTTCTTCTTCTTTTCCTTCTCCTTCTCCTACTCCTCCTTCTTCTCTTTCAACTACTACATCTCTTTCTTCTTCTCCTACTTCTTTACCTTTTTTGTTCTCCTTCTTCTTCGCTTTCTTCTTTTCCTTCTTCATCTCCTTCTTCTCCATCTATTTGTCCTTATTTTACTTCTTCTTCTCCTACTTCTTCTAATTCTTCTCTGCCTTTTTTCATCTGCTTCTTTTTCTCTTTCTTCTTGTCCTTCTTCTTTTCCTTCTTCTTCTCCTTCTTTTCTCCTTCATCTAATCCTTCTTTTTCTCCTTCTTTTTTCCTTCTTTTTCTCATACTTTTCATTTGTCTTCTCCTTTTTCTTATCCTTCTTTTTCTCCTCCTTATTCCTTTCCTTCTTATTTTTCCTCTTCATCATCATAATCTTCTTCTTTTTCTTCTTTCTCTTCATCTTCTCTTTCTTCTTCTTCTTCTTCTTCTTCTTTTTCTTTTTCTTCTTCCTTTTCTTTTCCTTCTCCTCCTCCTCCTCATCCTTCTTCGTCTCCTTCTTCTTCTCATTCTTTTACTACTTCTTCTTCTTCTTCTCCTTCTTCTTCTCGTTCTTCTTCTCCTTCTTTTTCTCATTATTCTTCTCCTTCTCTGTTCTCTTTCTTCTTCTTCTTCTCCTCCTCCTCCTCCTCCTTCTTCTTCTTATTCATCTCCTTCTTCTCATTCTTATCTCCATTTTTTCTTCTTCTTATTTTACTTCTTCTCCTTCATCTCTACCTTTTTCTTTGGCTTCTTCTTTTCCTTCTTCTTCTCCTTATTCTTCTCCTTCCTCTTATCCTTCTTATTCTTATTATTCTTTTTTTTAAGTGTTATTTATTAGTTATAATCCTCTCTTTTGGCGGAGGAATACCATTTTTACAAACTAACATCTACCCTTATCCCTATTACACCCAATATTTAAGAAAATCTTTAACATTTAGATCAAACTAAGCGTATAAATTTAAAGGGAAATGTTTTTGAGGTCTTGAGATCTTCCTTTAAGCTTTGAGAAGTTAATTCTTTCTAATGATACCATTGCTAAATCTTTATTCGTATAGTAAAGATAAGTGCAGTCTTTTTCAAGAGTCCATGTCTCTTCCATGTCTTGTAAGGTGAGACCTTTGATTTGGAATTCTTCTTGTGATGTTGCTCTTTGAGAGATGCTAGAATGCTATCGCTTTTTTAGAGTATCCCGCCTTGAATATCAGCATTGCATCTTTTAAATTCTGCTTTGTATCTATAAATATTCTGCCAGATGTGCTTGGTAATCAGCAGCTCTTAACTTTTCTGCTTAACCTACAAACATTCCAGCCTGCATAAAATCAAGGGCATCATATCCATATAAGATGAAAACCCATTTACCATCAATTTCTGGAAATTCCAACCAGAAAAACTAGAAAATTTAGCAACAGACTCCTTGGATGTATCATTAATGTATCCTTTTGTTGATCTTCAGAATATTTCTAGCAATCTCTGAACCCTATCTTAAGCTGTAAGAGTTCCCTGCTTGGCTGCCTCCCACCTTGCTTTTTAAGCTTTGATCTTCCTTTACTCTACTATTGCTTCTTTACATGAATTACATACTTAGCACATCTCAACTAAAAATTTACAGACTTCCAACTTTTCTAAAATAACACAGACTTCATAAAAACACAGCTTCTACTTATATCAAATAACACAAACTTCCAAAAAATACAACATTCTAAAAAAAATAGACTCCATACACCTATAATAAGAAAAGAAAACTAAAAGACAGCAGGCACTACGTCCAGCTTTATGTCATTTTCCTCTACTTAGTTACCTGCAAGAAAGAGCTACATGCATATATATAATCTACTCTATTATTAAATACCCCGTCTTGCTCCTTCAAATTAGCCCTGCAATGTTACTGTACATTTTTTTTAATAAGGCTGTAAAACAGAAGCTGTACTGTAATTTTGAGCCCCCTGCAGTGTTATTGTTTTTTAATAAGCAACCTACAGTGCATGAAAGTATATTCCTGTTTTAATAAGCAAAAAATACCCCTAAACCTGCAGAAAGTTCATATCTATTTTTAAAACAGAAACATTGCTTACTAAAACCTGCCGTGTTACTGTATTTTTGAGCCCCCTAAACCTGCAGTCTTACCAAGCTGTACTACAATGTATCCCAACCATCATAGCAACATCCCTCAGGACCAGGATGAGACTATGAAGATATGAACTTTAATCTATTTCAGCATCATACATAGAATACCAGAATAAACACAAGAAAATCCTTATAACTAAAAATTATTATTTTTAATTTTTCTAATATAAGGAAAATCCATGCTATCTAATTTTATAATACCAAAATACTTTTTTGGTAAATTATCTTCTTTATACTCGTGATCTCCTCTCTTCCTACCATCTTTAGATAATGCATCAGCCAAAGCGTTAGCTTCTCTGAAGATGTGTTTTATAGTGAAATCTAATGAATTTATGTCATGTAGAATTTCTTCTATCTCATTTTCATATTTCCACATAATTGACTATATTTTAATTAGATTTACAACTATTTTTGAATCAATTTGAATATCTACATTCTTGATATCTAAGTTTTTACATATTCTTATTCCTTCTTTTAGTGCTAATATCTCGGCATGTAAAGCCGACGATGCTTGCAATCTTCTAGTGAAAGCTAAAATTAACTTCCCCTCCGAGTTTCTAATTGCTCCCCCTCCTCCAGCTTCCCCCATATCTCTATCGAAACTACCATCTGTATTTAAGGTAAACACACCTCTTGCAGGTTTTTCCCATTTTATGCTAATTGTTTTAAATTGCTTAAGTGGTTTTTCTTTTAGGTTCCAAAACTGTAAGGTATCCTTATCCATCTTTGAACCTTGTGTATTTATAGGGCATATCTCTGAAAATTTTCTTGTTTCCTCTTTTATTTCTTTCCAGATATCTTCCACCATCATATTATACCCTTCGAATCTACTTTTATTCCTAGCTTTCCAAATGCACCAAATGACTATTGGTGGAACATTGCTTTTAATCCATTTCTGTGCCATGCTAGGAACATTTGAATTACACCATTTTTTAAACCTGCAACTTAGAGGGAGATGTTCATATTTTATCTGCATTTCTGATGCTAATCTTTTCCATATTTCTGCAGCTACTTTCCCTTCTGAAAATAGGTGATCTAATGTTTCAATCTCATTTAAGCAACATTCACATCTAGAAACTAGCTGAATACCTTTCTGCTTTAAATTATTATCAATTGGGATAATATTAGATAAAACTTTCCACATAAAAGTTTTAATTTTTTGTGGATTGTCATTATTCCAAGCCCATTTAAATAATATTTGTTCTTTTTTCTTTTTTCTTAAGACATTTTTCACTGTTTTAAGCGAAAATGTGCCCTCCGGAGATAAGGTCCATCTCCATCCTTTTTTTGTCTGTTTAGAGTAATTTTCCACAATTCTTCTTATTATTCTTATCCTTCTTCTTATCCTTCTTATTCTTATTATTCTTCTCCTTCTTCTTTTACTTTTTATTATTCTTATCCTTCTTATTATTCTTAAATTATTCTTATTATTCTTATCATTCTTCTTATCCTTCTTATTCTTATTATTCTTCTCCTTCTTCTTATACTTCTTATTTTTTTTTATTCTTCTCCTTCTTTTTATCCTTCTTATTCCCATTCTTCTTCTCCTTCTTCTTATCCTTCTTCTCCATCTCCTTATCTTTCTTCTTCTCATTCTTCGTCTCCTTCTTCTTTTCCTTCTTCTTCTACTTTTTCTCTTTATTATTACTATTATTATTATTATTCTTCTTCTCCCTATTCTTCTCCTTCTTACTCTCTTTCTTTTTCTCCATTTTCTTCTTTTTCTTCTTCATTTTCTTCTTCTCTTTCTTCTTCTCTTTCTTCTTCTTCTTCTTTCTTTTTCTCTCCTTCTTTTTCTTTTTCTTCTTCTTCTTCTCCTTCATATTTCTTTTCTTCTTCTAATTCTCCTTCTACTTTTTCTTCTTATTTTTCTTTTTCCTCGCCTTCTTCTTCTCCTTCTTCTTTTCCTTCTTCTTCTCCTTCTTCTTTTCCTTCTTCTTCTCTTTTTTCTTCTCCTTCTTCACTTTTTTCTTCTCCTTCTCCTTCTAATTCTTATTATCCTTCTTCGTCTCATTCATCTTCTCCTTCTTCTCCTCCTCCTCCTCCTCCTTTTTTTTCATCATCATCATCACCTTTTTCTCCTCCTCCTCCTCCTCCTCCTCCTCCTTCTGCTCCTTCTACTTCTTCTTTTTCTTTTTCTTCTCATTCATCTTCACCTTAATTTTCTCCTCCTCCTCTTTTTTTTTTCATCATCATCATCACCTTTTTCTTCTTCTTCTCCTCCTCCTCCTCCTTTTGCTCATTCTACTTCTTCTTTTTCTTTTTCTTCTCATTCATCTTCTCCTTAATTTTCTCCTCCTCCTCCTTTTTTCCCTATTCTTCTCCTATTTCTCCTTCTTCTCCTTCTCCTTCTCCTCCCTCTTCTCCTTCTCCTTCTCCTTCTTCATCTCCTTCATCTTCTCCTCCTTCTCATTTTTCTTCTCCTTTTTCTTTTCCTTCTTCTTCTATTTCTTCTTTTCCTTTTTCTTTTCCTACTTCTTCTATTTCTTCTTCTCCATCTTTTTCTTCTTCTAGTACTCCTTATTCTCATTCTACTTCTCCTTCTTCTTCTCCATATTCTTCTCTTTATTATTCTATTTATTCATCTCCTTCTTCTCATTCTTCTTATCCTTATTATCCTTCTTCTTCTCCTTCTTTTTTTTTCTTATCCTTCTTTATCTCCTTTTTTTCTCCTCCTCTTCCTCCTCCTCCACCTCCTCCTTTTCTCTTTCTTCTTCAACTTCTTTTTCTCATTCTTCTTCTCATTCTTCTCCTCCTCCTCCTCCATATTCTTCTTCTTCTTCTCCTCCTCCTCCTTCTCCTTCTTATTCTTTACCTTCTTCTCCTCCTCCTCCTCCTCCTCCTCCTACTACTACTAGTACTTCTTCTTCTTCTTATTCTCCTTCTTCTTTTCCTCTTCCTCCTCCTCCACCTTCTTCTTCTCCTTCTTCTTCTTCTTCTTCACCTTCTTCTTCTCTTTCTTCTTCTTCTTCACCTTCTTCTTCTCTTTCTTCTTCTTCTTCTCCTTCTTCTTCTCTTTCTTCTTCTTCTTCTTCTCCTACTTCTTCTTCTTCTTTTTCTTCTTCATCTTCTCCTTTTTCATCATCATCATCATCATCTTCTACTTCTTCTTCTTTTCTTTCTTCTCTTTCTTCTCTTTCTTTTTTTTCTACTACTCCTCCTCCTCCTCCTTTTTATAATTTTTAAATGTTTATTTTATTTTTATAGCCCTCTTTTGGCGAATGAATACCTTTGAATTCAATCTACACTCTGCTACTCTTTCCCCTTTTATAACCCCACTTTATCATTAGACTCCAAAGATTAAAACAATACAAAGCCATGCCACTTTATCTCTAGGCATCTATTCTTGTTGTCTATTCTGCTCCCCCTTTGATTTTTGAAGTTTTACCTCCAATCTTTTAGCTACTGAATGATTTCAAAAGTTCTACAATGACTGCCTCTGCCAACTATAATAGTTGATCCTCCTTCTAGTGCCTCCTCCCCTACTTTCAAGATAGAAATACCAAGCTTTATATTTCTTTTACAAAGTTAGACTAATTCACTATTCACTTTCCCCACTATCCCTTGCCCTTACTTCACATTACACCAAACTAAAGAACAAAGCAACATGACCACAGAATAGCAAACAAAACCCCAACAAGGCCACAGAACAGCTAAACAGAAACCACTTGGTTGTCCTCTCTTCCTCTGCATCTCCATTGCTTATGTTATGCGCATGTGAAATCTAGTTGTTGCCTTGTAACTCTCCCTCCTTTTTTCTATCCTGCTTCCCTCTATATCCCCTCTACTTCTACTCTACTGATATGATAATCCATGCCTCCCAACCTGCAAAATCAAAGGCAACCTACATGCCTCCCCATAATTGTTTCAGAATATATATACTTTTCTACCCATTTCTCCAATAATCTATCCCATTAACTTTATATCTAAGATAAATAAACAATAGAACATATAACTTTATAATTAACAACCCTCTTGCTCATAAACTTCTCACCATTCCATCCCCCATTCTACTCTAGCCACTATCTACCTAGCTTTCTTTTGCCGAAACCTACTTCTGCGATGACAAACAGATGAAGCATGACATGGAACCAAACATCGACCTAACATTTGTAACACGAGAACTCAGCAAATCCATCCATGTGGATACTACCTATTAAGCAAGGGTCTTTAATAGGATGGGCTGGGCTGCCAAGCCCATGAATATTAGGCCCGCGCCCCATGGCAAGATGGGCTTATAAGCACGTTAACTAGTCAACGGTGGGCTGGGCCAAATTTTTGAATTTTTAAAGGCCCACAACAGCCCACGGGTTTTATACAAAATGGGTTTAACTAATCTTGGCTGGGCTTTACACAACAGTTACAGGTGCCAAGAATTGAACTTAAGACCTTCAGCTTAAGAAGAATGCACTCTACCAACTTGCCAGTGCCCTGCTTTTGTAATTATATTACTTATACTTATATATATTTAATCCAATTTCAAAAATCAAAATTAGAAAGAAACTTCAAATGAACATATGACTATTTGACATTTACTAAAATACTGAAAATGCCTTCAAACGGTCATATAACCATTGGGCACTTTATTTATTTTTTTTATAATTTTAATTCTTGATTTTTTTCCTATAAATAATCGACTTTCTTCATATTTTTTTTTCATCACATCCTCTTCAAGTTCTTCATCTCTCTAATTCTCTTCAAACCTACTCAATTTTTTCTCATATTAGCTAATATTTAATTTTCTTCCAAATTTTCTTTAAATGCATAATATTATTGGTTATGTAATTTAAGCGTTGATGGCTCTAGTAATTCAAATTTGAAGAAATTTCGGCTTCGGTTCGTCAATTGAGTAACATCCTCAAACTTTACTTTTTATTTGTTATATTTTTATTTTTAGGTTTATTTATGTCTAGTTTAGTATAATATTATATTAATAATTTAAAAATGGAAAGTACATATGCAGCTTCTTCTAATTCACATGAATCATTAATTAATAAATTTAGTTCAAATATATGAAATTTTTTTGATAGAGTAGAAATTATTTTAGAAAATAATAAAAAGGATATAAAAGTAAAATGCAAATTTTGTAGTAAATTTCTTAGTGGGGGATCAAATGCAGGCACAAGTCATCTAAAACGACATTATGAACATTGTAAAACTAAAAATAATGTAGATATTAAAAATTATATGTAATTAGATAAAGATGAGAGTGAAAATTTTAAAAAAATTTCTTATGATAAATCTTATTGTCGTGAAGAAATGATTGATTACATAATAAGATCTAAAAAACCTTTTGATATGATGGAAACTCATAATTTTTTAGGAATAATTCAAAGAGCTATTAATCCTCAATTTAAAGGTTGGTATGGAAATACTGTTAAAAGAGATTATGAAAAAATTTCATATAGAAAAAATAAAATTTAAAAATTATTTTGCAAAATTTCAAGGGAAAATTTGTTTAACTTCTGATATTTGGTCATCTTTAACACACACTGGTTTTTTATGTATTACTTCTCATTATATAGATAATGAATGGAAATTAAATAAAAGAATTGTTTCATTCAAAACAATAAATACTCCATATAATGGTCAAAATATAGCAGGTTTAATACATGATGCAATCATAGATTTAGGTATTCGTGATAAAATATTTACAATAACATTCGATAATACTTCTAATAATAATGCGGCAGTAAATAGATTAAAAAGATTTTGGAAAATAAATGAAGATCATGGTAAATTATTTCATGTATGTTGTTATGCACATATTTTAAATTTAATTGTGAAAGATGGATTAAAACAAGTTGATAGTACATTAGAAAAAATTAGAAACATTGCATATAGTATCAATAGTTCTCAAGCAAAACATGAATTATTTTTTGATTATTGTAAAATAGCAAATATTAAAAGAAGAAATATAAGTTTAGATATGCCAAATAGATGGAATTCTACTTATAAACTTTTATAAAATATCATAAAATATAAAAAAGTAGTACAATTATATGAAATGCAATTATCTACTAATAATTCTAACATTGATCTTGATTTGTCAAATGATTATGAGTAGCACATTACAAACCTTTTATGAGATATTTTTGAAATTTTTGATACTTCAACAAATATTTTTTGTGGTATGTATTACTAACTTCTCATCGAGTTATTATGCAAATAACTAATATTTATATTGTACTTCAAAAATATTTAAATTTTGAAATGTTCAAAGATATCATTTTTGCATTGATAGACAAAATTAAAAAATATTGGGGAGATATACCTTTAATTTATTTTATTGGTCTAATTGTAGAGCCTAGATTAAAATTTGATGCTTTAGATGAATGGCTACCAGTTGTTTACTTTTTTGATTAAATTAAAATTGAAGAAATTAAAAATGATGTAATTTTATTACTACATAATTTATATGATATTTTAAAAAAATATGGCAATGATATTAGTTCTATTAACTTATCATCAACTACAAGCTCTTCACATTTTTATAAAAGTGCTTTAGAAATATTTAAAAGTAGAAAAAAGACAACAACTAGTTCTCCAAATAATGTGAATGATAAAGATAGATACCTTAATGTAGAAACAATTCCATTTGAAGATAATTAAAATTTTCAAATTTTAGAATAGTGGAAGAAACAACAAAATAAAAATAAGGTATTATCAATTATTGTACGTGATGTATTATCTGTGCATGTGAGTACAGTTGCATCGTAAGCTACTTTTAGTGCAGTTGGAAGAGTTGTTAGTGAAAGGTGAAGCAGTTTGTCACATGAAGTCATAAAAGCAGAAATATGCTTAAAAGATTGAAGATAGTACATTAGAGTGATTGCATGATTCTATTCGAGAAGCCACATTAGTGACCGATATGGAAAAGTTAAAACTATATAGACATGAATGGATTCATGATTGTTCTCCTTCACCACCAGAAAATGATGATTGAAATATTTAATTAAGTATTTTTCTATGTATTATACTTTTTGTGGTTGAAAATTGCAAATGATTTACAAATAATTAAGTGCCAACTTAGTTGGGATGTAATTATTATGTAGTGATGTTAATATTCCCATATTTTTATATGTAATACATGCTTTTTTCCCTTACCTACATTTTTAGTGAAATATTTTTCTAATATGGGTGGGCTAGTCAACAGGCTAAGGGTGGGCCATTCAACGGGCTTAAGGTGGGATGATCAACATGCTTTAGGCAGGTTAGTCAACTGGCTTATTGGTTGGGCTAGGGCCTAAAATGAATCCCGCAGCCCAGCCCGCCTATAAAATAGGCTCAGGTCGGGCTTATCCTTGTTGGGTTGGAATGGGCTTCAAGCAGGTCATGGGTCATAGGCTTTTGGATACCCCTACTGTTAAGGTAGTCCCTTGCCCCTTCCATTATCACAAAAGCACCAATTGGAGTTGTCTGAGCACAGTCCTTTTGCCCTTTGGTCTATTCTACCTAGCCCCTAAGACCTTTTTGAGGCCTAGGGGGTCTTCCTCTCCCAACACCTATCCTTGTCTGCTCTAGTAAAAAGTCACCATCTGTTTTAGCCTTTACCTGCAATTACATCAAAAAAATAGAAAAAAGAAGAAAAAAAAACATCCATCTGAAAACCCCACTACCCTTCCCCCTCTTTCTCCATTTCCTTGAGGCCAACTAGAGTATCTTTATCCTTGCAGACACTAACATATGGGTATCCATTTTATCTATCCTTCCCAAGCCTTTAAATCTTTCTGGAATGGACTCCCCATCAAATTCTCATGGGCCTATGTGCAAGCCTTCTTTTGCTAGCTTGTCTGCTAGTGCATTTGCCTCCATGTATGTGTGAGTAGTTAAAGCTTTCAGCATTTTCATATGTTCTCTAATATTGTTCATATCTTCTTCATATCTTCATATATTTATTCTTTTTGAGGCAAGTCAAACTAAAAGACTTGAATCCACTTGAATTTGGATATCATTAAGCTTAAGCCCTTCGCAAATTTGTAGCCCTTTAAGCAAGGCCAGTATCTTCGAATGTAAAGCTGAGTTGGCCTTTCCAGCCATTGTTAATGTTTTTATTATCTTGCCCTGTGTATCCCTTATTACTCCTCCTCATCTCGCTACCCCCATATCCCAATTAAAACTACCATATGTATTGAGACCTAGCTTTCCTCATGGTGGTTTATCCCATATAATTTTTTTAAGCCTAGCCACCCCTCCTTTTTAAACGACAATCCCCATGCACTTTTCAAGTCTGTTAGATCCTTTATATCGCTAACTTTAATCAGCTTTCTGGTAGATGTAATCAAAATCTTCCTTTTTATATTTTTCAGTATTTCATAGGAGTTAATCCAGACACCTTCAAATCTCCTATCGTTTCGTGCTTTCCATATGCACCAAATCACAACAATTAGGATGATGCCTCTAAGCCAAGTGTGCACCTTGTTTTTGGAGTTATCCCTGCTTCACCTTATAAGTCTATCTTTTAAGTTATTTTTTTTCAGTTGGATTTGGGAGATGGATTCCAGGTGACTCCATATTTTCTTTGCTATTTTTTCCTTTAAAAATAAGCGATATGTGCTTTCTACTACTGAAAAGAAACATTTGCACCTTGAAGCTATCCTAATTCCTTTCTTCTATATAATAGTATCCACTGGTGTAGCTTCTAAGAAAGTCTTCTACATGTATATTTTCAATTTTTATGGAGTATCACTTTCCCAAAGCCTTTTAAAGGTAGGTTGCCTCATACTTTTACTTCTTATCAGTTCTTTTGTTGATTTTAGGGTGAAATTACCTTGTGCATTTATAGTCCATTTCCAGCCACTTCTGTTTAACCTAGAGTGTGCTTCCACCGACTTTTTTGCTTTAACATAGACTTCCAAAGCTTTATATGCTTTCTTTGTATCTTTGTGTGACTCCTTATTCCATTTGTATTTAGCACACATAAATCTTTTTTAGAGGCTTTCATTTTCTTTTAGCCTCCACCAGCTTTTGCAGGCCCATGTGCTGGCTATGCCAGCATGTCTAGTGAAGCCCAGTCCTACCTCCTCTTTAGGATGGAAAAGAGCCTCCCATTTCTGCTAGTGCAATTTTGGCTTTCCTTCCTTCTTACCCCATAAGAAGTTGGCCATTTCTTTTTCCAAATTTTTTAAGATCTTTTTTTGAGGTTGAGTGACTATTAAGATATGTGCAAGTGAACCTTGTAACGCATGTGAAATTAAGGTTATTCTCTCCCCAAGCTTAATAGGTCTTCCTTCCATCCTACTATATTCCCCCCCATTCTCTCCATTAAAAAACTTAAGTATTCTTACCTTAGCCTACCTTCGTGTATCAGGCAACCCAAATACATAAAGGCACCTTTCTTTGAGTAAAACTTGTGATGTTTTTTACTCTTTGAGCTACCTTTTCAAGGGCTTTAGCTGCTATTATGAACTGATATTTCTTTTTATTCAAGATTTGTCTCATCTCCTCTTCTAGCACTTGCAATAGCTTCATCAGATTTATGAGCAACTTGCTGGTAGTATTTATGAAGATAATTACATCATCCGCATATGCCAAGCAACCCACTAGAAGAGTGTTTTTTGGTTGCCTAAACGCTAGTTTTTTTCCTTCTCCCATTCTCTCTTTTAGATTTTGAAGTAGTAATTCCAGGTAAATGTTAAAGAGATAAGGTGATAGCAGATCACTTTGCCTTAATCCTCTCCCTGGCTTAAATTCCTCTTCTTTTTGACCATTTATTATAATTCTAACCCATATGCTCGAAATACATCTGTACATTAGATTTATCTAGAATTCCAAGAAACCTATTTTCCGCATTGCATAGTATAAAGTAGCCATTCCACCCTATCGAAAGCATTTGACAAATCTAGTTTTAGCATCACATTGTATCTAACATTTGCTTCAATGTCTCACATCATTTCTGATGCTAAGCTTATATTTTCTATCATTAGCCTATTCTTAACAAAGTTTGATTGTTCATGTGAGATAATTTTTGAAAGAATGTCACTAAGTCTGTTCTACAACAGCTTAGCTAGAATCTTGTAAAGCATACTACATAGGCTGATCGGCTGGTAACCTTCATATTTCTGTGGATTTTTAATCTTTGGGAGGAGTACAATGAAGGAACTAGCCCATGCTTTAGTGATGTCTACTTCCGCAAATATCCATGTGATTACTTGAGTCAGATCTTTTTTGATGGGGTGCCAGTAGAATTGGAAGAAAGCATCGTTCCATCTATCTGGCCCTGCTGCACTTTTTTTGTACATGATGTATATAGCTAATCTTACTTCCTCTTCATCTAGGAATTCTATAGCTTGGTGTTATCATCTTCTGATACTTGGTGCTTCATTACCTGCAATAAGGTGTCCCCTCTAAGCCATTCGTTCCCACACAAGTGGTTTTTAAAATATTCTTCTAAGTAGTGTTTTATCTCCTCTTCCTACTCCACCCGGGCTCATTTTGAATATTTTATGCCTTTACTTTTCTATTTTTGGGATTTGATTTTTGCCATTGTGTGGAAGAATCTCGTGTTATTGTTGCCTTCCTTGAGCCACTTAATTTTTCATCTTTGTCTCCAGAAGTCCTCTTACATGTGTAATCTAAGTCATAGTTCCATCTCTGCTCTATTTAGATCATGTCTACTTCCATCCTTTTGGTTTCTCTCATGCTTTATTTCACATCTTGCCACTTTTTTCTCAGCCTATGTGATACTTTTATTGATGTTTCCAAAAGCCTCTTTATTCAATTTGCTTAGGATAATTTTTAGCCTGTGCATCTTAGTTGCTAGCATTTACAGAGGATTTCCTACTACAGGTTCTAACCAAGAGTTCTTTACTATAGTTTCGAAATCTATATGTAGACCCCACATATTTTGAAATCTGGAAGCTTTTACTGGCCTATGGTTTTTCTAGAAGGTCATGAGCATTGAGCTATGATCGGAATAAGTTCTATTTAAATGTCAAACATTTGTGGCTCTATACAAGACCACCCATTTTGCATTATACATATCCTTGTCCAATCTTGCCCAAATAGCTCCTTGCTTCTTCTAGTTTTGTATCATGTATATTTTGATCCCAAGAAATCTACTACCATAAGGTTTGCATTGACAATTGCTACATTAAACTATGTCATTTCTTCTGCATCTGAAGATCTCCCCCCTTTCTTTTTATTGGAGTTTCTAATCACGTTAAAGTCTCATCTGATGAGTCATGGAAGATTTTTTGACGCTACCTCCATCATCTCCTACCATAGCCTCTCCCTCTCTTCTTTAGTGTTTTTTTGCATATACTACCAAGATTAGCGCATTTGTTTCATTACAAACTTTTAAGTGTATAATCTACTCCGTGTCTTTTAAAACTATAATTTCAACCCTATTATCACACATCACCCATATTTTCCCATTTAGGTTTGCAATGGAATTATCAAATCCCATTAACTTTTTATATTTTTCTAGCTAATTTTTATCTTTCATTGGATCAGCTATAATAATAATTTTTACTTAATAAGCTTTTTAATTCTATTTAGAGTGGGTGCATTTGCTACTCCTCTTATGTTCCAATAAATGCATCTATCCATTAAAGGTGGATTTAGTTTGTGCTCTCGACATGAATTTCGAGTCATATGTCATGTTCAAGTACTTCTTCGTGTTCCTTGGTGGTTTTATGGAGCTTGTTTCTTGAACCGGCTCCATTCCTACTTTTTTGAGAGTTTTACTGAGATATAAACCCATTATTTTAATTTTTTTTATAACTTTTTTTCTTGTGTATGAAGCCCACATCTTTGTAACCATTTCCAAGTCATCTTTAGGCTTGCTTATGTCCATCTCACTTTTAACCCTTGCTTTGATTATAAAAATTGTAGTTCTTGGCCTCAGATTGTACTTCTGAAAAATCAAGCACATTCTCATTTATCCAACTATAATCTACCTCACTCTTCCTTGCGATCTTCCTTGACCTAAACCTCCATGCACTTTTCTTCCTAGTTATGCTATATATCAAAATAGAGGCCTCCCTTTATGTCAAGGATTCCTCCCCCACGTTAGCCCCTTTTTGTGCCCTCTGCAATTCCCCCTCTCTCTAGCAACTACCCTTCTCCCCTACTGCCCATTTCTTTTCTAATCTACCCCTCCCCTTCCTCTCTCTGAGTGTCCTTTTCTCTTGGAGAGAATTCTCCATTTGGGAGCACTCCCATTTGAGTGAAGTCTTCTTTAGCCCCTAGCTTCTTTCCTAGTGTCCAAATTTAAACTAGGCTGCCCCTCCCAGTCCTTACCCGAAGCATCTCTCCTTCCCCTTGAAAACTTCCCCTCCTTCCTACCCTTCTTTAGTAGTTTTTTCATAGCCTTTATCACTTCAAAAGTGTATTTTTAGAGAAAGGACCCTTACCAAATCCAAGCTCCAAATCAACCTTAAGCACACTAACTTCTCTTCTAGATGCTACCTTGTTTTTGTTGTACAATGTACCACTCTTGGTTTCAGCTTCATGTACTGGTAACTTTAATAGCTCATCCTCCATCAAGTCATCCTCTTAATGTTGCCACTCCTCTTCTTCTCCCCCACCCTCATTTACATATCACTACTTTCCTTCTCCCCCCTTCTCCTTTCCTACCCCTTTCCTCTCTCCTATCCCTCCTTACCCACTAAAACTTTCTACCATCTTTTCCATTTCTCCTCCTTTCTTTTTCCCCCTTTCTATCAATGCTTCCTATCTTTCCTACCCATTCTACCCTTTCCTAATCCACTTGTTTCTACCCTCTACCCTCCCCTTACCATCATGCCTTCTCTATCCCCTCTACTGCCCCCCATCACAATATATTCAACATGTTCATGGCCCATTTTTATGTAGTTATTTTAGTAGCTAGGTAGTGGTTCTAAAACTATGGGTTACCAAAACTTATGATCCTCATCCCCACCAATCCACACTCTCTATAGAAATGGGGCTTAAAAATTAAACTCCACACGCACCCTAGCTACACTCGGCCAAGTCATGTAGGCTGTAGCTACGTCCAGCATCATTGGTTTTCCCACGCACAGATTGATAGAGTAGAGAGTAAGCTTATTGAAAAAATGTATCAGGAGGTTAGTGAGAGAAAACAAAACAGGGGTTATAAGTGATTCTTCCGTTGGAAAGAACTATGGCATCCACTTGAGTATTCTCATGGGGAAGCCCATGATAGTCCACTACCTTCGAAGCCAGACTCTGTGAAAATACTCCTCCACAGATAATTGTAGGAAGGTATGCTTACCATTGAAGAATGCAAACTTAACCACCAATTTTAGCTTTGGAGAAATGAAGAACTCTTGAATCTCCTCAAAATGAGGCTTTCCATGAGAAAATATTTCTATAAGTGTGTAGTTGAAAGGCTTTGTACGCTTAGCGAGGTTGGCTTCTATGAAGAACACTGTCAGTTCCTCATTAAGATTTTAATTTTTCAGATAGATAGGCACAGTCCCTTTAAAGTAGTTTGCAAATGATTTCTTATTTGTTAAGAAGTCATTTCTATCCATTTCATCTTCAAAATGAGCTTGTTTTGCTCAACAAAGGAAATTTTCTTTCTCTAGAAATAGCCCTTTCTAACTCTAAAAGATGAGAGCATTTTTCAAAAATGGAACTATTTTTTTATTATTCTTCTTCTTGTCATTCTTTCTTTTTCTTCTTCTACGACTTTTTCTTCTACTTTTTTTTCTCCTCCTCCATCTACTCCTTTACCTCCTCTATTTTCTTATACTTCTTCTTCTTCTTCTCCTCCTTCACCATCATCATCATCATCATCTTTTTCTTCTTATCCTCCTTCTTGTCCATCTTCTTCTCCTTCATCTTCTCATTCTTCTTCTCCTACATCTTCTTCTCCTTCTTCTCCAATTTCGTTTCTTCTTCTATTTCTTCTCTTCTTCTTCTTCTTCTCCTCCTCCTTCTTCTCATTCTTCTTCTTCTCCTCCTCCTCCTCCTCCTCCTCCTCCTCCTCCTTCTTCTCATTCTTCTTCTCCTTATCCTTCTCCTTCTTCTTCTAATACTTCTTAGCCATCTTCTTCTACGACTAATTCTCCTTCTTATTCTCTGTCTTTTTCTCCTTATTCTTTTCCTTTTTCTCCTCCTTATTCTTCTTCTTCTTCGTCTCCTTCTCCTTCTTCTTCTCCTTCTCATTCTTTTCTCTTTCTCATTCTTCTTCGCCTTTTTCTTTTACTTATTCTTCTCATTCTTCGTCTCCTCCTTCTTCTCCTTCTTATTCTTCTTATTATTTTTCTTATTCTACTTCTTTTTCTCCTTCTTTTCTGCTTCTTTATTCCTTATTCTTATCTTTCTTCTTCTCCTTGTTTTTCTTCTTCCCTTTCTTCATCTTCATCATCTTCTTTTCCTTCTTATTCTCCTTCTTCTTTTTATTATCCTCCTTCTTATTCTTTTCTTTCTTCTTTTCCTTCTTCTTCTGCTTCTCCTTGTTCTTCTTCATCTTATTCTCTTACTTCTTTCTCCTTATTCTTTCTCTTTAATCTTTTCTTTCTTCTTCTCTTTCTTCATCACATTCCTCTTCTCCTTCTTCTTCTATTTCTTCTTCTCCTTCTTCTCATCCTTCTTTTTTTTTCTTCTCCTACTTCTCCTTTTTTCTTCGCCTTCTTCACCTTCTTATTATTCTCCTTCTTCTTCTATCTCTCTTCTCTTTTTTCTTCTCATTCTTTTTATCCTTCATATTCTTTTTTTCTTCTCTTACTTTTTCTCTTTCTTCTTAACCTTCTTCTTCTCTTTTCTTCTCAGTCTTCTTCTCATTCTTCTTATCCTTCATATTCTCCTTCTTCTATCTTTCTTCTTCTTTTTCTTATTATCCTTCTTCTTCTCATTCTCCTTCTCCTTCTTCTTATCCTTATTCTTCTAGTTCTTCTTATCATCCATCTTCTCCTTCTCCTTCTCCTTTTTTTCCTTCTCCTTATTCTTCATCTTCTTTTTCTTCATCTCCTCCTCCTCATTTTCTTTGTTATTCTCCTCCTCCTCATTTTCTTTGTTATTCTCCTCCCTCCTCCTCCTCCTTTTTATTCTTCTTCTTCTTTTTATTATTCTCATTTTTATTCTCCTTCTTCTCATTCTTCTTCTCATCATTCTTCTTATTCTTCTTCTCCTTCTTCTTCTCCTTCTTCTTCTCCTAATTCTTCTTCTCCTTGTTCTTCTGCCTTCTTCTTCTCCTTCTACTTCTCTTTTTTATTATTATTATTATTATTATTATTATTATTATTATTATTATTATTCTTCTTCTTCTTCTTCTTCTTCTTCATTTCCTTCTTCTTCTCCTTCTCCTTCTCCATCTTCTTCTCATTCTTATTCTCATTCTTCTTCTCATTCTTCTTTTCATTCTTCTTCTCATTCTTCTTCTCCTTTTTATTCTTCTTTTTCTACTACTTCTTCTTAATTTATTATTATAATTATTATAATTATTATTATTATTATTCTTCTTCGCCTTCTTCATTTTTTTTTTCTACTTTTTTTTTCAAAAAGGATGTTTATTAATTATAGCTCTCTCTTTTGGCGGAGGAATACCATTTTTACAAACTAGGGTCTACCCTTTAATCCCCTTACACCCTTGACTCAATCCTAACTAACTTAACTTAAGCAATAAAATTTAAATCTAAAGAAATCTTATGTATACGGACACTTAATTAATTGTCTTTTTTTTGGTTTAGATGTTCATTCTGTATTTGTCTCTTAATAGACATTTTCCAGCCTTTACTTTGTTCCAGGAGTGCATCCAAGAGGCTTCTTTTGTGTGTTCTCTACCACGTAAAAATGTAAGATAGCCTTCACGTGCTCCTCCTTTTGTTTAACTTTAATCTCTCTAATATTCCTGCATCAAAAAAAACATTCCAGCATAGTATATGTTTCCATTTATACCTGGAATTCATTGCTGTATCCCAGCAACTTTGTGCTCCATTTTTCCCCCATAGCCGCTTCATTTCTATAACCTCATTGAACCTTAGAAAATCTGAAATTTGCTT
This sequence comes from Sapria himalayana, assembly GCA_029783825.1. Classification (NCBI taxonomy): domain Eukaryota; kingdom Viridiplantae; phylum Streptophyta; class Magnoliopsida; order Malpighiales; family Rafflesiaceae; genus Sapria; species Sapria himalayana. The sequence continues at coordinate 932,380 of JAREIK010002271.1, read as the reverse complement.
CTTTAATGACAGCAAGACCTATTCTATCCCCCAACTGTCTAATGTTCTAGCATCCTAACTAATTAATTAACACATGACCTTGCAACATTGTTCTCATAAGCATAAATAAAACTTTTAAACATACAATAAACAAAGAATTAAAGCAAATGAGGTTTAGACTGCGTGTGCCAACAAATCTTGCCTCCCAATGAATGAAGCTTTGAGTGAGCTGCGCTGCTAAGAAAAACAAATACATCTATACCATATTCCCCAAGGGAGCCCCATTCTTTACCATTAACCTTTCCTCTTCTATTATACCTATATAATCTATTAATATTTTAACTACCTCTCACTTTCTACCCTTTCTAACTCTTACATAGGGAATTGCATTCTTGTCTAGTTCCACTAGGCCTTTTATTTTTATCGGCAGAGTAACCTCTTCATATTCTGCTTCTCCTTTTTGCGATCCTAACCTTGCAAGATTGTCTGCCGGGGTGTTTAGCTCCCTATATATTTGTAATATTGATGCATTCAGTTCTTCTATGAGATTCAATATAATTTCTAATTCCTTTTCATGTTTCCAAAGAGATATTTTATTTGTTACTAAATTAACTAATAACAATGAATCTACCTGTATTTGAATATTCTTATAGTCTAATTTTTTACAAACACTTAAACCTATATTTAATGCTCTGATTTCTGAATGTAGAGCCGAGGCTGCTACACTAACTGTAGTAAAAGCTTTCATAACTGTCCCTGTAGAATCTCTTATTAACCCACCTCCCCCCGCTATACCTGTGTCCCTATTAAAGCTTCCATCCGTATTTAAGGAGAGTTTTCCTTCCGGAGGTTTGTGCCAAGAGATACTTTTCGCCCAATATTGTTTATTTATTTTTATATTTAGGAACCATTCCCGTTCTGCTTTCTTTTCTGTGTCTATTTTATTTAAAATTACAGGATTAAAATTTGATATGTTACTTATTTCCTACCTAATTTCTTGTGATATTTCATTTTTGTCCATTTTCTTTCCTTCAAATCTACTCCTATTTCGAGCCTTCCATATACACCATATTATTACATGTGGTAAGTACATATTAAGCCAAATTCTAGTAGGATTAATAGAAATTACTTTTTCACATGTTTTAATTCGTTCCATTAAACCGTCTTTTCTTTTAACGATTTGCTTTGTTTCATCAAATTTCTTCCAGACCTGTGTGGCAATTTTACCTTTCGAAAATAGGTGATCTATAGATTCTTCTTCCTCTAAGCAGCATTCACATCTAGACACCATTTTAATGCCCTTTCTTAGAACATTAGTATCCACAGCTATTGTATTTGTTGTTACTTTCCATGCTAGCGAGCACATTTTCTGTGGGATACCTGCCTTCCAGACCCATTTAGATATAGATTGAATGGGCTTTGTTTTCTAATTAATTCCTTTACCGATTTAAGTGTAAAATTACCTTGTGGTGTTATGATCCATTTCCAGCCACTCTTTTTTAATATTGAATGAGATTCTACTTTTTCCTTTTGTTTTTCCAAGGCTTTCCAGTTATTTGAAACTTTCTTAAGCCGCTTTTCTAAATATCTTGCTCTCATATATTTTGCCCAAAGACTATCATTTTCTTTCAACCTCCACCATTCTTTGCAGTCCCATGCGGTGGCCATATCTTGTAGAGAGATTATTCCTAAACCTGTCTCTGCTTTTGGATAACAAATATCTCCCCAATTTTTCCAATGAATTTTATTCTTCCCATCTTTTTTACCCCATAAAAAATTTTCCATTTCCATTTCTATTTTATTTGTGAATTTCTTCGGAGGGTGTATAACAGATAGGATATGAACCAGCGTGCTTTGAGGCACGTGCGAAATTAATGTAATCCGTCCCCCAAATCTTAATAAGCCCTCTTTCCAACCTGCTATTTTCTTTCTCATTTTTTCTTGCAGCGGTGCTAAATATTCCTCTCTCAATTTCCCTTCAAATATTGGGCAGCCTAAATAAATTAAAGCTCCCTTATTTTGAGTGAAACCAGTTATATTTTTAATCTTGTTTATATCTTGCTCCGAAGCTTTTTTTCCCAGTATAAACTGGCACTTCTTTTTATTTACAACCTGACCTATTTCTAATTCAAATAATTGTAGTAATTCTATAAGGTATATTATAGATCCTTTACTTGCATTTGTGAAAATTATTAAATCATCAGCATAGGCCAAACAACCTATTCTCGGAGTGTTTTTAGGTTGTCTAAAAGGTAAAATTTTCCCTTCCGACATTCTTTTATTTAAATTAAGATTAAGAAATTCAAGATATATATCAAATAGTAAGGGGGATAAGGGGTCTCCCTGCCTTAGACTTCTTTTTGGTTTGAATTCTTCACCTATATTTCCATTTATAATAATTCTAACCCAAACATTCGAAACACATCTATAAATTAAATCTATGCATAATTCGGAGAAATCATATTTTCTCAGTACAAAGCAAAGTACATCCTATTCAACCCTGTCAAATGCTTTGGACAAATCTAGCTTAATAGCTAGATTGTGCCCTCTTGTTTTAGCTGAAATGTCTTTCATCATTTCTGATGCTAACCTAATATTTTCAATCATTAGTCTGTTTTTAACAAAACCTGTTTGTTCTTGTGAGATTATTAATGGCAAAATATTACTTAACCCGTTCTGAATTATTTTGGCTAAAATCTTATAATCACATTACACAAGCTTATTGGCCTGAAATCCTCACATATCTGTGGGGCATTTTTTTTAGGAATAAGAACTATGTATGAGTTTGCCCAGGCTTTAGGGATATCTGCACCGGCGAAAAAGCTGGCAATTGCTAAACTAGATCATGTTTAATAATGGGCCAATTTAGCTGATAAAAATAGTTATTTCAGCCGTCTAGGCACGCTGCACTGTCTTTATCAAGATTAAAAACCGCATTTTTTGCCTCTTCCTCCTCTGGTATATTTTCCATCATTTGATTCTGATCTTGTGTAATGGAAGCCCTGATCTCCTGTATTAAGGAGTTCCCTTCGTGAGACACATGCCCACATAAGTGTGATTTTAAAAAAAATCCTCAAAGAGAATTCCAATTTGCTTGTCTTCTTCTATCCATTTTCCTTCCGTGTTTTTTAAAGCTTTAATTCTAATTTTCTGAGTTTTTATTTTACTCATATTATGAAAAAAATTAGTGTTTCTATCGCCTTCTTTTAACCATTTAATTTTTGCTCGTTGTTTCCAGTATACCTCCTCCATGTGTAATTTTAAACTCAATTCAGCTTTAGCCTTATTTAATTCTTGTCTAATTTTATCATCATTTTTATTATCATATTCAATTTTTAATTTTTCTACCTTCTCTTCTGCTTGTTTTATTTTCAGATTTATATTCCCAAAAACTTTTTTATTCCATGATTTTAAATGTTTTTTAAGTCTATTTAACTTGGACATTAGAACCTGCATTGGTTTACCCTGTGCTGGCTCTGACCAAGATTCTTTCACCAATTTTTCAAATTCTGGATGCTTTCCCCACATATTTTGAAATTTAAAGCTTCCTGTGATCCTTTTATTATGGTGAATTGTTATAAGAAGTGGAGAGTGATCTGAACAGGTTCTGCTTAAATGCCTAAGCGATGTAGACCCATGCGAGGCTGCCCACTTAGCATTACACATTACCCTATCCAGTCTGGCCCAAATTTCCCTTCTGTTACCCCAGTTGTTACCCCAGGTATAATTTGAGCCCATATAAGCTATTTCCATTAAACTGGATTTAGAGATCGCCTCATTAAATTGAGACATTGCTATTGTGTTCGGAGTTTTTCCTCCATTCTTCTCTAAAGAACTTCTAATTACATTAAAATCTCCTCCTATTAACCATGGAGTGTTTTTTGATGCTATATCCCGCATTTCCTCCCATAAAACCAACCTAGCTTTTTTATCATTTTTAGCATATACAACCGATATTATATCTTCTGTATTTTTATTCATTTTGAAGTGTATTATTTGTTCTGTGTCTTTTAATATTTCAATGTCAAGATTATTATGCCTCATTAACCAGAGTTTACTATTTAAATTAGAAAATGAGTTATTAAACCCTAATATCCTACTATATTTTATTATTTGATCCTGCTGTATCATAGGTTCTGCTATAATACTAAGGCAATTTTATATGTTTTAATCAGATTTTTAAGCCTATTTATCGAAGGGTTATTTGCCACCCCTCTAATATTCCAATATATATATCTATCCATTAAAACCTAATTTGGATGGTAATCTAGTTATGCATTTTGAATCATATTTTTTATCTAAATTTTTCCTCATATTTCTCGCACTCTTGGGAGGAATAGATTGAGATAATACATTATATTTTCCTAGTTTACCGAGTTGCATAGCCATTCTCTTTATGGCTTCCATAGATTGAAATTTAGTTAAATTTTCACCAATTTTATCGTACATTTCTAAATCATCCTTCACTTCTCCTAAATAACTCTCTTTCTTAACCTCCTCTATACCTAGTTGAGGACAACTAAACACCTCCGAATCTTCATCCGGAAAGTCTAGGAGATCCTCCTCTATCCATCTATAATCTTCTATTTTTTCCTTTAACCCTTCTATGTTTATTTTTCCTAGCTCTTTTTCTTCTAGCTTTCACTACCTCCCATCTCTCTTCCTTGCCTTCTTCATTACTTCCCTCCATACTTAATACCCTATTGCTTCTATCTCCCTCCATTTCTAAACAAAAACTCTCGTTCTCTCTCCTACTCTCCCCATCTTCTTCCCCTAAAACTAGAGGTTTCGGGGCCACTTCCTCCCTCCTTATCCATGTTTCTACCTTCCTTCTTATAGCTTCTCTCCCTTGGACTTTGCCTAGCGGCTCTCTTCCTATTTTACATTCAGATTTATCATGCCCAAGTCTGTTACAGATTAGACAATAAGAGGGCATGTTTTCGGGTATGGCATTTTGCCAAAAGCCAGTATTCTGCCCATTATCTCCCTCTCCTATCTAGATTTCTTTCGGCAGTGGAGTGAGGAGGTTACATTCTACACATACTCGGGCCTTGCTTGGCCGAGTAATTGCCATTGTAGCCTCATCCCGAAGCAATGGTTTGCCCAAACAGGAAGTTATAGCATGGAGAGAATTCTCATTAAACAAGTATATTGGGAGGTTCGGCAAAGAGAACCATACCGGAGCAAGAGGCGCCTCCACCTTAGGACTGAAGTCCTTCGTCCATTTCAGCACTCACATGAGAAACCCATTAACTTGCCACACACCACGATGCCATAAACAATAATAATCATCCACTGTAAAAAACTGCATAAACATATGTTTCGCGTCGTAGTCGGCAAGTTTAACCCTTCCCGTGAGCTTCAAAGAGGAAAAGAATAGTTGTATATCGCTCGGGCAAGGCCTGCCATGAGAGAATTTTCCAATAAGCATGTTTTGATAAGGCTCCGTGAGCTTCTGTAACTGCTCGGTTGAAAAAACGATAACGGGGTTCCCGTTTTTTGTTCCGAACGAGCGAGAAGGGGGCACGGGCTCCTTTTTTATCAAGGAAAATGACTTGTTTTTTAATAATAAGTCATTTTCCACCATTTTGCACTTCAAAGGAGCTAGGTTTGAGCTCAAATGGTGATTTTCTCTCTCTAGGAAGAGGGATTTTCTCTCTCTAGGAAGAGGGATTTTCTCTCTCTCTATAAGTTGAGAGCATTTTTTGAAGAAGAAGAACCATTTTTTTTTCTACTTATTATTATTATTCTTCTTCTACTTTTTCTTCTTCTCCTCATTATTATTATTATTATTATTATTATTTTTCTCCTTCTTCTCCTTCTTCTCCTTCTTCTCCTTCTTCTTCTTCTTCTCCTTCTTCTCCTTCTTCTTCTTCTTCTCCTTCTTCTCCTTCTTCTTCTTCTTCTCCTTCTTCTCCTTCTTCTTCTTCTTCTCCTTCTTCTTCTTCTCCTTCTCCTTCTCCTTCTTCTTCTCCTCCTTCTTCTCCTTCTTCTTCTCCTTCTTCTTCTCCTTCTTCTTCTCCTTCTTCTTCTCCTTCTTCTTCTCCTTCTTCTTTTCCTTTTGATTCTTCTTTATCTTTTCCTTCTTCTCCTTATTTTTCTCCTTCTTCTTCTCCTTCTTTTTCTCCTTCTTCTTCTTCTTCTTCTCCCTCTTCTCCTTCTTCTTCTCCTTCATCTTCTCCTTCTTCTTCTCCTTCTTCTCCTCCTTCTTCTCATTCTTCTTCTCCTTCTTCTTCTTCGTCTCTTCCTTCTTCTTCTCCTTCTTCTTCTCATTCTTCTTCTTCTTCTCCCTCCTCTTCTACTTTTTCTTCTCCTTCTTCTTCTTGTTCTTCTCTCTCTTCTTCTCCTTCTTCTCCATCTTTTTCTCCATCTTCTTCTTCATCTCCTCCTCCTCCTCCTCTATCTTCTTTTAATTCTTTTCCATCTTTATCCCCTTCTTCTTATCCTTCTAATTCTTCTTCTTTTCCTTCTTTTTCTCCTTCTCCTTCTTCTTTATTTAAAGGTTCTTTATTTTATTAAAAGTAAAATCCTCACTTGTAGGTAGAGTAAAACCTTTACAAACATAGTTCTAAATAATAAATCATTACGAGTTATAAGACAAGACACAAATTCAGCAGCATGAAATTCAATTAAATAGAGACATCTTAACCACATGACTACAAACCTTTAGAAATGCTAGCTTTAGTAGTAATTCTACGATTTAAGCACTCTCTTTGTGTGCTTTAATCTATCTTTTAGCCCATTAGTAGTGAGGATGAAGCATTGAAAAGGTAGTTCCAACTTCAAAGGAATGAATCTGAAGCTAATGATAGGTAGCATATGGTATAATATCGAAATTATTCTTATGGAAGACATGACATGCTGTGTTTGGCAGGAAACTTATGTCTTGTGGTGGAACCATTTTTGACTGGCTGCAGTAGTATATGGCATTGCAGTAAGCAAAAAGCAGAAAAGTGTGAACTAGCCATGCTCTACTTATATTAAGCAGGCCAGCATCTAATAGACAGGCAGCATCCAAGACATTGGTGCTATTTTATTTTTTCTCTTATCAGCATGTGTTGTGGCATCTCTAATTTTTAGTACCTTTAACTAATGCTTTGGCTACTTCAAACTCGATTAAATAGCAACTCTTATTTTTTTTTCCTTCTTTAACTGACTACTATGGCAGCTCCTTCAAACTCTTTCAAACTCAATCAACTTTAACTAATAGATTTTTAGCAGCTCTTATTGTCCTCCAAAGTGTTTATCTGTGAGCTACCTTCAACTTATAGTTGCATTCACAAACACAAAAGGAAAAAATGTCCTTTTCATGTTTCCCCAGCTTTGGTGGATTTGCAACCGATATGTATGACACGTCATCTTTTATATTCCTTAAAAAGTTAGGCAATTTCATTGTTATTTTATTGTGCCTATGTTTATTGTGTGCCTTCAAAATCTTCCATAAAGTAACTAACGAGAGTATGTTCTTAAGTCAGGTAACCATTTTATTGGAAGATTTATGATTTTTCCATTTAAAAGCCAATTTTTCAGGGAGGGTGAGGATCCTCTAATCTTAAATGATGCTTCCAAGAAACTCCAGGTATCCCTAGCCACTCTGCCCCTTGAGAATAGATGAACTCTTTCTTCCATAGCATTGTTACAACATCTGCATTATAAGGATAAGCTCACCCTTTTGGTTTGGGCTATAGTATCCTAATGAAACTAGGTTAGTTAACAACTTCCACATAAGAGCTGACATCTTTGTTGGGGCTACCCCTTCCCATGCCCATTGTATTAATGCTGATACCTTCTTTTTATTTCTTATATCTTCTTTTGCTGACTTGATGGAAAAAGCTCCATTTGCATTTATCATCCAAATCCATTTTTCCTTTGAAAATTTTGAGTGTGAGTCAACCTAACTCACTCTAGACTACCATCTCTTTCCTTGATGAAGCCAATGCCACCCTTTTCTTATTGTTGTACAAGTTATCAATGAAATAGTACTTTGCTTTTATATAGCTCACCCATAAGCCTTTTTCTTCCTTCAATCTCTACTATCTCTTACAAGCGTATGCTTCTGCCATCATTCTTATACTTGTAAAGCTTAAGCCAAATTCCACTTTTGGGAGACATAATTCTTCTCAGTTCTTCTAGTGGAGCTTCAATTTACCCTCTCGCTTTCCCCAGAAAAAATTCTAGAACTCTTTTTCAAGTGATTTTAACACTGCCTTAGGGTGTTGAGTAGCCGCTAGGTTATGTATAGGAGTGCTCTGAAGCACATGCATATTAAGAATCATCCTATCCACAAAGCCTAAAAATTATAGTTTCCATCCTGCTATCTTTTTGTGAATGGTACTAATTAAGAAGTCAAAATAACTTACCTTTGATCTTCCTTCGAAAATTAGGCAACCCAAATAAGGCAACATACTCTTAACCCTTTTAAACCCAGTAGCATTTCTAATCCTTTATGCTGCCTTAATGGGGATCTTATTACCTATTATACATAGACTTTTCTTATCTTTAATTTTTTGGGATGTTTCCTTTCTAAGCACATTTATCAAGCACATGAGATTGTGTAGCAATTTTTGACGATCATTAGTAAATAACAATATGTCATCCACATATGCAAGATGAGTGATTTGAGGTGTCCCATTTGACTGAGTATAGGGAAGAATGTTCCCTTTTTGATTTTGCTTACTAATGTTTCTTAACAAGTTTTCCATGTATAAGACAAATAGGGAAGGAGAAAGTGGATCTCCCTGTCTCAGGCCTCTTCAGGGTCTGAATTCCCCACTTGCCTCTCCATTAACTAAAATGTCTATCCATGTATTATTGATACTTCTAAAAATCATATATATCCATACTTCTTAAAAGCTCATTATTCTCATGGAGAAACATTGCATGTCCCATTCTATCATATCGAAATCCTTTGAGAAGTCGAGCTTTATGACCACACTATTGCCTCTTGTCTTCCTTCCTAACTCCTTAAGTAACTCATAAGCCAATCCAATAATATCCACCATTGGTCTCTCTTTTAAAACCCCAGACTGTTCATTAGAGAGCAAGTTGACCAGAATTTTACTCAATCTAACTTGCAAGATTTTTGAGATAATTTTACTCGAAACATTACATAAATTAATTGGTCTGTAGTCTTCACACCCTTGTGGGTTATTTTTTTTAGGTATAAGTATAATGAAAGACTTTGTTCATGCCTTTATTAGTTCTGGCCCACTAAAAAGCATGCAATAGCCTTTAACGAGTCCATTTTAATTATGATCCAGCACAGTTAGTAGAATTTAGCATGAATGCCATCTGGTCCCACCACACTATTTTTATTCATACTGAACACAACCTCTTGTAATTCCAATGCACTTGGAATAGCGGTGAGCATCTCATTGTCTTATGGGGAAACATTTGGGCAAAAGACTTCTTAATAATGTCTTCCCTCTTTTAACAATCTTCGAGCATAACTGCTTTTGATAATGATTTTTTATTAAGAGTTTTACCTCCTAATCCTTGTATGTCCATTCACCTTGATCATTTTTGATCCCTTTTATTCTAGCATGTTGCTATCTAATTTTAACTTCCCTTTGGAACATTTTAGTATTCCTTTTACCTTCTCATACCCATTTTATTTTTTCCCTTTGTTTCTTGTAGACATCTTCCATATGAAACCTCATTCTTAATTTTGCTTTAGACTCACTCAGCTTCTCCCAGTTTCCCAGTCCTTGATCTATGTTAAAATCTCTTTCTCTCTTTATAACCTCTTCCTCTGCCTGTAGAATTTCTTTAGTAATATTTCCAAAACTTTTCCTATTCCATGCAAATAATGATATCTTTAGTCTTCTTAATTTATTAGAGAAAGCTTGGATTAGCGTGCCTGTTACTGGTTGATTCCATGAGTTCTCCACAATTTTTAAAAAATCATGGTGAAGACCTATATATTTTGAAATTTAAACTATGTCTTCCCTTTCTCAATATTTGGTCTTAACTGAATTAAGAGGGGATTGTGATCCGAACAGGTTTTATTAAGATGTTTCACACTTGTGCTATTAAAGAGCTAGAACCAAGAGGTGTTAGCCAAGACACGATCTAGTCTGGCCTAGATTGTGTTATTCTCTTTCCAGTTTCTGCACCAGGAGCAAGTCGTGCCAAGATAATCCACCTCTATTAAGCCACAATTGTATATAGAGCTGATAAAGTGGGAGATGCCAACACTATCAGGTCTGATACCAACACTATCCACGGCATATTCTACGTAGCCATTTTGCCCATGTCCTCTTATAATTCATTATGAGCTAGTTTAGTATTCCTTGCATACATTACTGAGATCATGCATGGTGGGGAATCATCTAAAGTAAAGCTCATCATCTGGTCTAGTTGGTGAACTAGATTCCCTAGCCTCTTCTCTCCAATCCTCAGAGACTCCATCACTAGACATTAGGCTTAGGAATTTGGCTTCCTTTCTTACCCCCTTTGCCCCCTCTCTTAGGTGGCTTTTTCTAAAAGCCAAATGGCTTCCTGCCTGGCTAGTAACTTCTACCCGACTTCCTTACCTTCCACTGGGGGCTTTACCATGGATGCCTCCATTGCTTCCCCTTCAGCACAGGGTCTATTGCTCCCTATCTCTATTTCCCAATCATCCTTTACCCCTCATATTTCTCTTTTGTATATCATTTTTTTTTCTGTTGTACAAAGTACAACTTTTAGTTTCAGATTCATTGGCCGAGAGTTCTAAGAAATCCTCTCCTAACAAATCATCATTTTGCCAATTATCCTCCTCCCCTTCCTTCAATTGCATTTTCTTCTCTTTTATGCTCCTCTTCCTCTTACCCCTATCTACGAATTTAAGCTCCTCCTCATCCTTCTTTTCTAGCAGTTCTGCCTCTCCCCCCATTTAATCTCTTTTTTTAAAACCTTTCTCTCTCAGAGTCTCTCCACTATTTTCCCATTATGCCTCTTCCTAACCCATTCCTTCCTATCATGCTCATTCTGTCATCTTTTTCCAATCTTCTTCCTCAGTTCCACTCATATTTTTAATACCCTCTGCCACTTATTATTTTGTTCACTCTCTTATGTACTCCTTGCTGCCCCAATCTCTAGCCTAGCTTCAAACTACCCTCCATACACATGCATTATATAGCATCATGCCTCATTTTCATGCATTTGAGGTAGCAGCTCGGGAGGTTCTATGGAACTATAGATTGCCAAAACCCATGCATCTCATTTTCTCAAACCAACACCATTTATGGAAGTAGGTTTAACAGATTAACCTCTACAGACACCCTAGCTACATGCAACATAGTCATGTATGCCGTGGCCTCGTCTATTAGCATTGGTTAACCCACACAAAGAGCAATGGAGTAGAGAGTATATTTACTGTATAATTGAATAGGGAGACTAGGAAGAGAAAGCCATACCAGAGCTATAGCAAATTCTTTTAGAGAAGTAAATTTTGGCATTCACTTGAACATCCTCATGGGATATTCATCAATAAGACATTGCCCACGTAACCATATTCTTTGGAAGTATTTTTCCATAAAGAATTATAATATTAGGTGCTTATCAATGATGAAGCTATCTTCACCATCGCATTTAGCTTCAATGCATAAAGGAAAGCTTGAATATCCATTATCCAAGAGTTTCCAAGTAAGAATTTACCAACCAAAGTGTGAATGAAGGGCTCAACAAAGCTCATGAATTCTGCCAAAGAAAAAAAATATAGCAAATTCATCATTTTTGCTTGCATTTTTTAGATAGAATATCATGGGTTGTTTAATTACACTTGCAAATGACAACTTAATGGAAAAGTGATTATTTTTATCCATTTTTGGCTTAAAATAGATACTTTTTAGCTCATAAAAGGAGCTTTCTCTCTCTATAAAATCCTCTCATTCTCTAGAACTAGAGAGCAATTTTTTTAAAAAAATAGCAAAATGAAAACTTTATATTCTCCTTTTTCTTCATCTCTTTTTTTCTCATTTTCTTCCCCTTCTTTTTCTCCATTTTCTTCCCCTTCTTCATGTCCTTATTCTTCTCCTACATTTTCTCCTTCTTTTTCTACTTCTTATTATTCTTCTTTTTCTATTTCATCATCTCATTCTTTTTCTCATTCTTTTTCTCCTTCTTCTACTCCTTCTTATTCTCCATCATATTCTACTACTACTACTTCTTCTTCTTCTTCGTCATCTTTTCCTTCTTATTCTCCTTAGTCTACTTCTAAATCTTCTCTTTATTCTTTTCTTTTTCTTCTCATTCTTCTTCTCCTTCTTCTTCTCATTCTTCTTTTCATTCTTCTATGTCTTCTTTTCCATCATTATCTCCTTCTTTTCTCCTTCTTCTTTTAATTCATCTTCTCCTTCTTCTCCTTCTTATTCTTCTTATTCTTCTCTTTATTCTTCTCCCTATTCTTTTCCTTCTAGTTAATCATTGTCTTCTTCTTATTATTCTCCTTCTTTTTCTACTTATTCTTCTACTTCTAATTATCCTTCTTCTCCTTCTAATTCTCCTTATCCTTATTTTATCCTTCTTCTTCTCCTCCTTTTTCTTCATCATCATCATCATCATCTTCTTCTACTTCTTATTATCCTTCTTCTTCTACTTTTTCTTTCCCTCATCTTCTCATTCTTCTATTTCTTTTTCTTCTTATTTCTCTACTTCATCATCATCTTTTTCTTCTTCTCTTTCTTTTTCTACTTCTTCAACTAATCTGTTTCTTCTGTTCCTTCTTCTTCTCCTTCTTATTCTCATTCTTCTTTTCTTTCTTTTCTCGTTCTTATATTCCATTTTCATCTCATTCTCCTTCTTTTTTTACTCATTGTTCATCTTCTACTTCTTTTTCTCTTTCTTCTTCAACTTCTTTTTATATGTCTTCTTCTCTTTCAATTTCTCTTTCTTATTCTAATTCTTCTTCTCCTTTTTCTTCATCTCCTATATTTCATACATGTTCTTTTCCATCAAATTTTCCTCTTTCTTCTCCTTCTTCTTGAACATTTACTTCTACTCCTTCATCTTCTCCTTCTTTTTCCTCTTCTTCTTCTACTTTTTATTTACCTTCTTCTAATCCTTCATCTTTCCTTTCTTCTTTGTCTTTTTCTCCTTGTTTTTTCAATCTTCATCTCCAACTTCTTCTACTTCTTCTTCTCATTATTTTTCTCCTTCTTATTCTTCTCCTTCTCCTTCTCCTTCTCCTTCTTCTTCTCCTACTTATTATGCTTCTCTTCTCCTTTTTCTTCTCCTTCTTTTTGTCTTTTTTTTCTCCTTCTTCTCCTCCTTCTACTTCTCCTTCTTTTTCACCTTTTTCTTCTCCATCTTCTTCTCCTTCTTCTTTTCCTTCTTCTTCTACTTTTTCTCCATCTTTTTCAGTTATACTTCTTCTTCAACTTATCCTTCTAGTTCATCTTTTTCTCCTTCTTTTTCTCCATCTTTTTCTAAATTCTTACCCTCCTTCTTCATCTCCTTCTTATTCTCCTTCTTATTCTCCTTCTTCTTTTCCTTATTCTTCTCCTCCTTTTCTCCTCCTTCTTTTCTCCTTTTTCTTCTCCTTCTTCTTTTATTATTATTATTATTATTATTATTATTATTATTATTATTATTATTATTATTATTTTTCTTCTTCTTCTCTTTTTTCTTCTCCTTCTTCTTCTCCTTCTTCTTCTCCTTCTTATTCTCATTCTCCATTTTCTTATTTTTCTCCTCCTTCTTCTCCAACTTCTTTTTCTTCTTCTTCTTCTCTTACTTTTTTTTTTCTTCTTCTTCTTCTCATTCTTCTTCCCATTCTTCTTCTTCTCATTCTTCTCCCCATTCTTCTTCTTCTCATTCTTATTCCCATTCTTCTTCTCATTCTTCTTCCCATTCTTCTTCTACTTCCTTCTTCTTATTCTTCTTCTTCTTTTTCTTCTTATCCTTCTTCTTCAACTTCTTATTCTCCTTATTCTCCTCATTTTTTTCCTTTTTTCTTCTCTTTCTTCTTCTCCTTTTTTTACTCATTTTTATTCTCCTTCTTCTTTTTCTTATTTTTTTCCTTCTTTTTCTCATTCTTTTCTTTCTTTTTCACCTTATTATTCTCCTTATTCTTCTCTTTCTTTTTCTACTTCTTTTTATGCTACTTATTTTCCTTCTTATCTTTCTTATTGTCTTTATTCTTCTCCTTATTCTTTTTCTAATTCTTCTTATCCTTCTTCTTCTTATTCTTTTCTTTTTTCTTTTCCTTCTTTTTCTACTTCTTCATCTTTTTCTTTTTATCCTTTGTCTTCTCCTTCTTAGTTATCATCTTCTTATTCTTTTCATTATTCTTCTCATTCATCTTCTCCCTCTTCTTCTCCTCCTTCTCCTTCTTCTTATTTTTATTATTATTCTTCTTCTCCTCCTTCTCCTTCTTCTTATTTTTATTATTATTCTTATTCTACTTCTTCTCCTCCATCTTCTCCTCCTCCACTTTCTCATTCTTCTTTGCCTTTTTTTGTCTTTATTATTCTCCTTCATCATCATCATCATCTTCTTCTTCTTCTTGTTTTCCTTCTTCTTCTCTTTTATTTCTAAACTTCTTCTTCCCATTCTTCTTCACTTTAATCTTCTACTTATTTTTTTACTTTCTCTTGTCCTTCTTCTTATTCTTTTTCTTCTTCTACTTCTTCTTCTTCTTTCTATACTTCTTCTTTTTCTTCTTCTTTCTATACTTCTTCTTTTTCTTCTTCTTTCTATACTTCTTCTTTTTCTTCTTCATATCCTCCATCTTCTTCTCATGGGTATTCTTTTTCTTCTCCCACTTCTTCTCCTTTTTCATCTCAATCTCCTTTACCATCTTTTTTTTCCTTTTTCTCATTCTTTTTCTCCTTCTTCTTTTCAATCTTTACTCTTTTTTCTTTTTTTTATTCTTCTCCTTCTTCTTTTTCTTCTCCTCGTTCTTCATCTTGTCATTTTTTTCTGTTTCTTCTTTTCCTTATTCACCTTCATTTTCTCCTATTTTTAACTTTCTTTTTTTATTTATTCCATTTCCTTTTCTCCTCCTCCTTCTTCATTTACTACTTATTCTTCTCTTTCTTCTTTTCCTTCTTTTTTTATTCTTCTACATCTTCATTTACTCTTTCTTCTCCTTATCCATCTTTTACTTCTTCTTCTTCATTCTCTTTTTCTCATCCTACTTCTCCTTCATTTTTTACTTCTTCTTATTCTTCTTCTCCTTCTTCTTCACCTTCTTCTTTAACTAATTCTTCTCCTTCTTCTTTAACTGATTCTTCTCCCCCCTATTCTACTTTTTCTTATCATTTCTGTTCTCCTTCTTTTTCTTCTCCTTCTTATTTTATTCTTCTTTCTCTCTTTCTTCTTTTTCTTTTCCTCCTTCTCCTTCTTATTCTCCTTCTTCTTCTCATTCTTTTTTTTTGGAAAGTTTATTTATTAATTATAACCCTCTCTTTTGGCGGAGGAATACCATTTTTACAAGCTATATCTACCCTTTTCCCTTTTACACCCATTTCCGACTACTAAAAAATAAAAATTATGTAACTTAGTTTTATTTCTAATGATATAATTTGTGCTTTAATTCCTCGTAGTTCAATAATGACTTATCTGATCATTTCAGCTCCTCGAATTTTTCTTTAATGATTTGAGGACTCTCTTACCCTTTCTTATTGAAGCCTTTGAAGTAAATATTATGCTTTTACGTTCCTCCCCTTGCTTTCTTTAAGAAAATCTTTCACTCTCTTTGTTCCTTTCTTTGTTTTGCTATAATTGTTGTTTCAATCTCTTACAAATTCGTATATGATCTGTTGCAAACCTGTTCTTTGGCTAATCTGCATAGGATCAAGTATATCATATCCTTATCATTAAAGTACCCAATTCCCTCATTACCCGTATGCATTTCAAATTAGCTATTAAAATATAAATTTTCTTCTTCCTCCTTGCTTGACCCGTGTTCTGGCTTCATAATGCTTGATTCCAGCCTTACAATATGTAGTCCCTGGTCAATGCTATCTTTGTATGTGAAACCGTCTCGATAACAAGCATACTTTCATCTTTATTTTTTTGTTGAGCCTTGATTGCTTCATTCATCTTTAACTTTTGTATGAGTGTAGTTGACCGATGACATAACAGACCAAAAATTACAGACTTTCGGGGCATAATAATAAAACTACAGCAACCTTATTAACACATCAGACACCATAACAGAAACATTAATAACACAGACTCCATGACAGCAAAACATTACAGACTCCAAGGCAACAACATAACAGAAATAGTAAAGAAATGTAGTCCTTGCTCTGCTTTAATCCCCTTCTTGTAAGCTGAAGACCTGCATAGAAAGAAAATGCTACCTACCTATGTTTTCCCCATCCCTTACCTTATTAACCCTTCCCAATAAATATATATTATGACAGCTTAACTGACCTTCGAGAACTCAATTAGTTGTTGACTTTTGATTAGAACTAATCCTACCTCATTTTAAGTAACACAAATCTTACCAATCTGTACATCATTGATAGCTTCAACATATCTGTAGGAATCACCCCTCAGGGCCGGGGTGATTAATTATATAAAGCAATCCTTATCTGCATATGATTAGTGTACAGCAGGTCCAAAAAAAAATAACTAAAAAGCAGAAATTAACAAATCATACTCTTATCTTCCTAATGTAAGGGAGTTCTTTACTGTCCATTTTTATTGTGCCTATATATTTTTTTTGAAAGAGTCAATTCATTAAACTCCTTATCTCCTTTGATTCTTCCATCCTTGGCTAATACATCCGCTAAGGCATTAGCCTCTCTAAAAATATGTTTTATAGTAAAATCTAATGAATTTATTTCATATAAAATTTCTTCTATTTCATCTTCATATCTCCACATTAATGTCTTTTTGTTAATTAAATTAACAACAATTTTAGAATCTATTTGAATATTTATTTTTTTAATGCCATTATTTTTACATATTCTTATACCCTCTCTTAAGGCTAATATTTCAGCATGAAGTGCCGATGATGCTTGAAACTTCCTCGTGAAGGCTAAGAGCACATTATCCTCAAAGTTTCTTATTACGCCTCCTCCTCCTCCTGCTCCTATATCTCGATCAAAGCTGCCATCTGTATTTAAAGCAAAGCTTTCTTTCGATGGTTTTTCCCATTTTATGACTATTATTTTAAATTGTTTAAATAGTTTTTCTTTTAAGTTCCAGTAATTTAAAGTATCTTTATCTAACTTCGAGCCCTGTAGATTTAATGGATAAGACTCTGAAATTTTTCTTGTCTCCGCTTTTATATCCTTCCAGATATCCTCTATTGACATGCTTTGACCTTAAATCTACTTTTATTTCTGGCCTTCCAGATACACCAAATAGCTTTTTGAGGGACATTATTTTTAATCCAATTCTGTGCAGAGCTTGTAGCTTTCAATTTAAACCATTTTTGAAGTCTGCAATTGAGATTAAGTTGTTCATATTTTATATGCATTTCTATTCCTAGTTTCTTCCATATTCCTACTGCTATTTTACCTTGTGAGAAGAGATGATCAAGAGTTTTCCATCTCATTTACACAACAGTCACATCTAGAAACTATCTGAATTCCTTTCTTTTTTAAATTAATATCAATTGGAATGATATTAGATAGGACCCTCCATGTGAAAGTTTTAATTTTTTGCGGATTATCATTATTCCGGATCCATTTGAATAATATTTTCTCTTCTTGTTTTTTCCTTATTGCATTTTTGGCTGAATTAAGTGAGAATGTTCCTTCTGGCATTAAGGTCCATCTCCATCCTTTATTTGTAAGTTTAAAATGTTTCTCCACTAGTTCTCTTTGTTTAAGCATTTGAACCCAAACCTGAGAACTCTTACTTACCCTTTTTTCTTTATTAGTATCATCATTTATACAGTATTTTGCTCTCATAAATTTTGACCATAAGCTATCATTTTATTTTAATCTCCACCATCTTTTGTTTGCCCATGCTTTAGCTAAATTGATGAGATTAACAAATCCCAAACCAGCCTCTTGAACATGATAACATAAGTCTTTCCATTTTTTCCAATGTAGTTTATATTTGCCATTTTTTTTCCCCCACAAAAAATTTGAAAATTCTTTTTCAATTTTTTTATTAAATTTAATTGGAGGGTGAGTAACCATAATATTGTGCATTAGTGTGCTTTCTAAACATGTTTTATTAATGTTATTCTCCCCCCCCCCCCCATATTTAAGAATTCTTTCTTCCATCCCGAAATTTTTCTTTTTAATTTATTTATTAAAACTTCTAAATATTCAATCTTGAGTTTACCTTCATACACCGGACAGCCCAAGTAAATAACCTCTCCTTTTTTCTGGGAGAAACCTGTAATATTTTTAATTCTATGAGATATTGCAGTTGGTGCTTTATGAGAAATTATATACTGACATTTTCTTTTATTTAATTTTTGACCTGTTTCATTTTCTATGCATTTTAAGAAATCCATCAGATTATGTAATGATCTACTACCTCCTTTGGTGAAGATCATTACATCGTCTGCATATGCGAGACAACTAACTATAGGAGTATTTTTTTGGTTGCTAAATGTTCCAATGATGCCATTCTTCATTTTATTTTTAAGATTTACTATTAGAATTTCCAGATAAATATTAAATAACAAAGGAGAGAGTGGATCTCCTTGTCTTAAGCCTCTAATCGGTTTTATTTCTTCTCCTACTTTTCCATTTGTAATAATCTTAACCCATGTATTAGATATACATCTATATATCAAATCTATCCATGTTTCAGAAAACCCCATTTTACGCATGATAAAGCAAAGAGTGTCCCATTTCACTCTATCAAATGCATTGGATAAATCTAATTTTATTATTACATTATGTCCTCTTGTTTTAGTTTCTATTTCTCTACACATTTCTTTAGCTAAACAAATATTTTCCATTATTATTCTATTCTTCATAAAACCTGTTTGTTCTTTAGAAATAATTTTGGGTAAAATTAATGTTAACCTATTTTGTAATATTTTGGCTAAGATTTTATATATCGAATTATAGAGACTAATTGGTCTAAAACCTTCCCCTATTTGTGGATTATCTATTTTAGGAATGAGAATAATGTGAAATCTTCCCCACTTCTTTCCTATTTCAGCTCCACAAAAAACGCTATTTATAGCATTTTCTATATCTTTTTTATTTATCTCCCAACATACCTGAAAGAAGCAATTATTCCATCCGTCAAGGCCTGCCACACTATCCTTGTCCATAGTGAAAATAGCTGCTTTAATTTCTTCTTCTGCTGGAAATTTGGTTAACATGATATTATCTTCAGCTGAGATATTATTTTCTATGTTCTGTATAAATGTGTTTCCTATTATCTCACTATTTCCATTTAATTGTTTTTCAAAAAAATTTTCAAAATAATTCTGAATATCTGTATCATTGTCCATCCACTTTTCCTCATTATCTTTTATGGCTCTAATTCTATGCTTCGGAAGTTTAAGTTTAGCTATTTTTTGAAAAAATTTTGTATTCTTATCTCCTTCTTTAAGCCATTTAATTTTAGAATTTTGTTTCCAGAAAACTTCTTCCATTAATAAATATAATTTTAATTCCGCTTGTGCTTTGCTCAAGGCTTTTCTATTGTTTATATTCTGATCTAATTCAAATTCTAATTCTCTTTTTGAAACTAAATCTTCTGCATCTTTTATATTCTTATTTATATTTCCAAAAGTTTCCTTATTCCATTTATTTAAATATACTTTTAATCTATATAGCTTATTATTCAGGATTTGAATCGGGTTTCCTTCTACTTCTTTGTTCCAGGATTCCTTTACCATATTCAAGAAGTCATGATGTAAACACCATGAATTCTAAAAGCTAAAGAATCTTCCTGTGGGAACTATATTTTTAATGGTAATTAAAAGTGGGCTGTGATCAAAGCAAGTTCTATTTAAATGTTTCACTTCTGTGGACCCAACTTGCTCTATCCATTTAAAATTAAATAAAACTCTATCTAATCTCGCCCATATTATACCTTTATTTTTCTAGTTGTTGCACCAAGTAAAAGGTGAGCCTAAGAATTTAGCCTCCATTAGGTTGGTTTTATTTATAATATCATTAAAGTGAGCCATAGATATCTTATTTAGGGATCTTCCGCCCTTCTTTTCTTTAAAATTTCTCACTGTGTTGAAATCACCTCCTATAATCCATGGCTTCTTCTCTTTAAATATTTGTTGCATTTCCTCCCATAATTCTTTTCTCTCTTCTTTTTTATTTTTTGCATAAACTATCATAATTATTTCTTTGACATCCTGACTAAAACTTAAATTGATTAATTGATCAGTTTCTTTTAGAAATTTTATGTTTAATTGATTTTTCCATAAAATCTAGATTTTACCATTATTATTAGCATACCCCTTTTCAAAACCTAATAATTCTTTATAATTCTCTAGCTGAATTTTATCTACCATAGGCTCAACTAATACTATGAGATTAATCTTATACATATATACCAATTTTTTTATTCTATTTCTTGAGGGGAGATTTGCAACTCACCTTATATTCCAATATATGTAATTAAACATTATTAATGTTTTTTGCTTGCGCTCTAGTAGTGCATTTAGTTTCATATGTTCTATTTATGTATTTTTTTCATATTCCTTGGTTTTTTTAATGAGCTTAAAACTCCTCCTCTCTCTGCTTTCCAATCCCTACCCATTTGAATTGCCATAATTTTTAATTCTTCAATTGCCCACTCCTTACTCCCCATTTTCTGTTTTAGTTTTTCTATGCCTATATCATCTTTATATGTTTGAGCTTTCTGCTCATTCTCTTCCCCATACGTGTAGAGAGAAGTCAAGCTTCTTATCTCAGGTTCTTCATCAGAGTAATCTTCTATAGGGACTGCCCAACCATTATTTTTATGTGTTTTATTTCTCATGTAAATTCTAGTTCTTTTATTTAAATATGAAATTTTTTTAAGCATTTCTCTTCTTTTTGTTTCCTCTATAGCAAGTGCTGCCTTATCTTCTTCAGTCTCCTCCTTCTTATATTCAATTAATTTTAATTTATCAACTTCATCATTCGGTTCTTCTAAGTGAGCAGTTTGTGTAAATTGAGGTTTTTTTTGATATGTAACTATCTCTCCCCTCCTCCCTACTGCCATCATTCTATCATCTCTCCTTTGTTTATCTTCGGCCCTTCTTTTCCTCACCAAACAATCATCTAAACTGTGTCCCAGTTTCCTGCAACATGCACAAAAGGATGGAAGATTTTCTGGAATAACTTGCTGCCAGAAACCTCCTCCATTCGTGTCTCCAATCCAGATTCTAGAAGGAATGGGTTTCTATAAATCCACCTCCACACATATTCGTGCTACACTTAGCCTGGATAGTGTAGCAGTGGCACCATCGAGTAAAAGAGGAGAGCCCAAAGTGCATGCAATGTGATATAATGCATATTTATCAAAGAAGTGTATCGGGAGCATGGGAAACAAGAACCATACCGGAGCAGCCGAAGATTCTTCCTTTGTAGAAAAGTTAGGTGTCCATTTGAATGTTCTCATGGGATAACCCATGATATACCAGATGCCTTTAAGCTATAATCGATGAAAATCTTCCTCCGAATATAGTTGTAATAGTACATGCTTGTCGTTGATGAGTCCAATTTTAATCAACATTTTGAGCTTCAAAGAATCAAAAAAAAGCACGAATATCATCAATACGCGGTCGCTCTTGTGTGAATTTTCCCACGAGAGTGAGTTTATGAGGTTCAGTGAGCTTCTGTAAATCGTCTGCCGAAAAAAATATCGAGGGTTCCTCGATATTTTTTGCGTGAATCTCCGAGGAAGAAGACACTGTTTGCACGGTCTTCTTAAAAAATCCAAAAAGGATTTCTTATTTGTTGAGTAATCCATTTCCATCGAATTCAGCTTAAAATTTGCTTATTCTCCTTCAAAAATCATAGTTTCTCTCTCTAGAAATCAAATTTTCTCTTTCTAGAAGTTGAGCGCATTTTTCAAAGAAAAAAACGGCATTTTTTTCAAATTTTTGACTTCTCATTCTTTTTCTCCTCCTTCTTCTCTATCTTCCTTTCCATCAATTTCTCCATCTTTTTCTCCATCTTCTTCTCCATCTTCTTCTCCTTTTTGTTCTCCTTCTTTTCCGAGTTCTTCTTCTTGTCATTCTTTCTCTACTTCTTCTGCTTCTAATTTTTTTATTCTTCTCCTTCTCCTTTTTATTCATTTACTTTTTCTTTTCTTCTTTTTATATGTCTTTTTCTTCTCTTTTTTCTTCTCATTTTTCCCCCTATTCTTTTTCTTCTTCTTATCCTTCTTTTTCTCATTTTCTACTCCTTTTTCATCTCCTTCTTCATCACATTCTTCTTCTTTTTATTCTTCTCCTTTTTGTTCTCATTCTTCTATTATCCTTCTCTTCTCATTCTTTTACTTCTCCTTCTTATTCTCCTTCTTCTTCTTTTTCTTATTGTCCTTCTCCTTTTCATTCGTCTTCTCATAATTCTTCTCTTTCATATTCTCCTTCTTATTCTCCTTATTCTCCTCCTCCTTTTCCTCCTCATTCTCCTCCTTCTTCTTCTCCTTCTTCTCCTCCTTATTCTTCTCCTTATTCTTCTCCTTCTTATTTTTTAACATTTTCTCATTTTTCTTCTCTTTTTACTTCTACTCCTTCTACTTCTTATTTTTCTAAATCATTTTTCCTTATTTTTTAATCTTTTTATCCTCCTTTTTAAAATCTTCTTCTCCTACTTCTTTACCTTCGTATTCTCCTTCTTCTTCTAATTCTTCTTCTCCTTCTTATTCTTGTTTTATTTCTCCTTTTTCTTTTCCTTCTTCTTTCCCTTCTTCTCATTCTTCTTCTCCTTCTTCATCTCCTTTTCATTCTTTTTCTCCTTCTTCTTCTCTTTTTTTTTCTCCTCCTTCTCATCCTTCTCTTATCCTTCTTCTACTCCTTCTTCTACTTCTTATTCTCTTTCCGCATCTCCTTTTTTATTTCCTTCTTTTTCTTATTCTTCTTTTCCTTCTTCTAATCTTTCTTTTTCTCATTTTTCTAATCCTTCTTTTTTTCCTTTTCTTCTCATTTTCTTCTCCTTCTTTTCCTTCTTTTCTCCTTTTTTTTCCTTCTTCTTATACTTCTTTTTATTCCTTCTTTTTCACCTTCTTTTTATTTCTCTTCTTTTTTTTATTCTTATCCTTCTTCTTCTCATTCTTTTCTCATTCTTATTCTCATTCTTTTATCATTCTTATTGTCCTTATTCTGCTCCATCTTCTTCACCTTTTTTTCAACTACTTCTTCTCATTCTTCTTCTCATTCTTCTTCTCCTTCTTCTTCTCCTTCTTCATTATTATTATTATTATCACTATTCTTCTCCTTCTTATTCTCCTTCTTATTCTCATTCTTCTTCTATTTCTTATTCTCCATCTTCTTCTTTAACTTCTCTCTTTCTTATGCTAATTCTTCTTCTTTTTATTCTTCTCCATTTTTTTCTCCTTATTCATCTCCTTCTTATTCATCTCCATTTTTTTCATCTCCTACTTCGTCTAGTTCTTCTTATCCTTCTTATTATACTTCATCTCCTTCTTCTTCTCATTCTTCTCCTTCTTCTTATTCACCTTCAAATTATCATTATTCTTCCCTTTTTCTTATCCTTCTTATTTTTTTTCTTATTATCCTTTTCTTCTCCTTATTCTTCTCTTTTTTCTAATAATTCTTTTTCTCATTCTTCTTTACCTTCTTCTTTTCTTTCTTCTTCACCACCATCTTCACCTTATTTTTTAACTTCTTTGCTTCTCCTTCTTCTTCTACTTCATCATTTCCTTTTCTCATCCTTATTATTCCCCAACTTCTTCTCTTTACTCTTCTTTTTTTCCTTCTCCTTCTTCTTCTACTACTTCTTTTTCTTCTCCTTTTTCTTTTCCATCTCCTTCTCCATCTTCTTCTCCTTCATTTTCTCCTTATTTTCTCCTTCTTATTCACCATATTTTTCTCCTTTTTTCTCCATCTTCTTCACCTTATTCTTTTCTTTATTCTTCGACTTCTTCTTCTCTTTATTTTTATAATTCTTGTTCTTCTTCTTCTCATTCATCTTCTGCTTCATCTTCTACTTCTTCTACTACTTCTCTTTCTTCTGCAAATTTTCCTTCTCCTCCTTTTTTTCTCATCATTCTTTTCTTTATTCTTTTCCATCTTCTTCTCCTTCTTCGACTCATTCTTCTTCTTTTTTTTGGAAAGTTTTGTTTATTAATTATAGCCCTCTCTTTTGGCAGAGGAATACCGTTTTTACAAGATATAACTACCCTCTTCCCTTTTACACCCATTCCTAACCACTAAAAAAAATAAAAATTATATAGCATGCTTTTATATTACATAATTCAATTTTCTGCTTTGATTTATCCTAGATATAATGCCTCATGTAATCCTTTGTTTTCTTCTTTTTATGTTCTAATGAATAGTGTGTCACTTTCTTCCTTTTTCCTTGAAGTCTTTGATGTGTCTACAATCCTTTTAAGCTCCACTTCTAATGTCATTTGAGTAATTCTTTCAGATGCTTTGTTTCATTCTTACTTTTGCTATAATGGTTACTTTTGCCATCTTACACCTCCGTATGATCTGCAACTTATCCTACTCTTTGACTAATCCTGCATAAGATCAAGGGCATCATATCTCATCATCAAAATACCCATTTCCCTCATTTCCCTTATACATTTCAGATTAATTATATTAATAAAATAATTTCTCCTCGTCCTCCTTGCTTGAATCTTTTTATGACTTTCTGCTGCCCATATTTCCACCCTTACACCGAGTATCCTTTAGACATCACTATACATATATGCTGAGCCATCTCGTTACAATGCTTGATTTCATCCCCTCCTTCTCTAGTTGATCTTTGTGCTCATCTTTCATATTTCCTGATTAGCCCTTGCATGTATCTTACAGACCAAAGATACAACCAGACCAACAATTACGGACTTCCAGGGGATTAACATCTCAGACCAAAAATTACAGCCAATAATACATCAGACTAATAACACATCAGACTAATAACACATCAGACAATAATTAACACAGACTCCCAGACAACTCAGAAAATACACAACTCAATATAACAAATGAAGTTTCGGTCAAGGCTTAAATTGAGCCCTTCTTGTCCAGCTTTCCTCCTATTCTTGGAAAGTAGATACCTGCAATAATAAAAACTGTATATCCATGTTTTTCACTGCCCTTTTTTCTACTGATCCTTCCCATTAAATAAATATTATTTTGCTTAGCCTTCCTCATAAAACTGAATTAGTTGTTCTCTTTAAAACTTGTCAGGAAATCAGAAAATAGAATATCCTAACTCATTCTAAATCAAGCAAACCTTACTGATCTGCTCATTTTAAAGTAGCCTCAACAAATCACCCCTTAGGACTAGGGTGATACTTTATGAGATGCGATCTTTATCTGCAATTAGATAGTTACACAGAAATTCCAAAAAAATAGAAGATAACAGTTTAAATTCTTATCTTCCTAATATAAGGAAGTTCCTTACTATCCAAATTTATTATACCTCTATACTTTTTTGAAAGGGTCCCATCATTATACTCATTGTCTCCTTTATTTCTTCCATCTTGACTAATGCATCTGCTAAGGCATTAGCCTATCTATAAATATGCTTTATAGTAAAATCTAATGTATTTATTTCGTGCATAATTTCTTCTATTTCATCTTCATATCTCCACATTAATGTCTTATTATTAATTAAATTAACAACAATTTTTGAATCTATTTGAATATCTATTTTTTTAATGCCGTTTTTTATACATATACTTATACCTTCTCTTAATGCTAATAATTCAGCATGTAAAGCCGATGATGCTTGAAACTTCCTTGTAAATGTTAAGAGCACCCCTCCTTCAAAATTTCTTATCACACCTCCTCCTCCTCTTGCACCAATATCTCTATCAAAGCTGCCATCTGTGTTTAAAGCAAATCTTTCTTTCGATGGTTCTTCCCATTTTATACCAATTATTTTAATTTGATTTGATTGTTTCTCTTTTATATTCCAATAACTTAAAATGTCTTTATCCAACCTCGTGTCCTATACATTCAAAGGGTATGTCTCCGAATCTTTCTAGTTTCCTCATTTATATCTTTCCAGATATCCTCTATTATCATGTTTTGACCCTCAAATCTTTTTTTATTTCTGGCCTTCCAGATACACCAAATGGCTATTTGAGGGACATTATTTTTAATCTATTTCTGTGCAGAATTTGAGACTTTCAAATTCAGCCATTTCTGAAGTCTGCATTTCAGAGTAAGATGTTCATATTTCATTTGCATTTCTACTCCTAGTTTCTTCCATATTTCTGCTGCTATTTTACACTGTGAGAAGAGATGGTCTAAAGTTTCCATTTCATTTGCACAGTAGTCACATCTAGAAACTAGTTGAATTTCCTTCTTTTTTTTTAATTTATATCAATTGGAATAATATTAGATAAAACTTTCCATATAAAAGTTTTAATTTTTTGTGGATTATCATTATTCCATACCCATTTGAACAATATTTTTTCTTCTTGCCTTTTTCATATTGTATTTTTAGCTGATTTAAGTGAGGATGTTACTTATGACGTCAAAATTCATCTCCATCCCCTATTAGTGAGTTTAGAATATTTCTCAACTAATTCTCATTGTTTAAGCATTTGAGCCCAAACTTGTGTACTCTTTCTTATTCTTTTCTCATTATTAGTGTCATCATTTATACAGTATTTTGCCCGCATAAATTCAGACTATAAATTATCATTTTCTTTTAATCTCCACCTTCTTTTGCTTGCCCATGCTTTAGCTAAATCAATGAGATTGACAAATCCCAAACCAGCCTCTTGAACAGGATAACATAAATCTTTCCATTTTTTTCTAATGTAATTTATATTTGCCCTCTTTTTTACCCCACAAAAAGTTAGCAAATTCTTTTTCAATTTTTTTAATAAAGCTACTTGGTGGTTGAATAATCATAATATTATGCATTAATGTGCTTTCTAAAATATTTTTTATTAATGTTATTCTCCCACCCATACTTATAAATTCTTCCTTCCAACCAGAAAATTTTCTTTTTAGTTTGTATATTAAGAATTCTAAATATTCAATCTTGAGCTTACCTTCATACACCGGACAACCCAAATAGATAATTTCTCCTTTTTTTCTGAGAGAAACCTATAATCTTTTTAATTCTATGAGATAATGCAATGGGTGCATTATGAGAAATCATTTATTGCCATTTTCTTTTGTTTAGTTTTTGTCCTGTTTCATCTTCGAAGCATTTTAACTTTCCCATCATATTATGTAATGACTTACAACCTCCATTGGTGAAGATCATTACGTCATCTGCATATGCCAGGCAACCCACTAATGGGGTGTTCTTTGGTTGTCTAAATGTTCCTATAGTACCTTTCTCCATTTTATTTTTAAGATTAACTATTAACATTTCTAGGTAAATATTGAATAATGAAGGAGAAAGCGGATCTCCTTGTCTTAAGCCTCTAACCGGTTTTATTTCTTCTCCTATTTTTCCATTTGTAATCACCTTAACCCATGTATTGGATATATATCTGTATATCAAATCTATCCATGTTTCTGAGAAGCCCATTTTACGCATGATAAAGCTAAGAGTGCCCCATTCAATTCTATCAAATGCCTTTGATAAATCTAATTTTATTATTACATTATGTCCTCTTGTTTTAGTTCCTATTTCTCTACACATTTCTTTGGCCAAACAAATATTTTCCATTATCAATCTATTCTTCATAAATCCAGTTTGTTCTTTAGAGATAATTTTAGGGAAAATTAGAGATAACCTATTTTGTAATATTTTAGCTAAAATTTTATATATCGAATTACAAAAGCTAATTGGTCTATATTCTTCCCCAATCTACAGATTCTCTATTTTTGGAATGAGAATAATGTGAAATCTTCCCCACTTCTTTCCGATTTCATCTCCACAAAATATACTATTTATTGCTTTTATTATATCTTTTTTAATTATTTCCCAGCATACCTGAAAAAAGTAATTATTCCACCGTCAGGGCCTGCTGCAATGTCCTTGTTCATGCTGAATATAGCTGTTTTAATTTCTTCTTCTTCTGGAAATTTAATTAACAAATTATTATCTTCAGTTTTGATTTTATTTTTTATATTTTCTATAAGCGTGTTTCCTAATAGGTCCCTTTTTCCATTTAATTGTTTTTCAAAAAACTTAGCAAAATAATTTTGTATATCTGTATCCTTATCCATCCATTTTCCCTCATTATCTTTTATGCCTCTGATTCTTTGCTTCTGAAATTTAAATTTAGCTACTCTTTGAAAACATTTTGTATCCTTATTACCTTCTTTAAGCCATTTAATTTTAGATTTTTGTTTCCAAAACACTTCCTCCATTAATAATTTTAATTTTAACTCTACTTGTGCCTTGCTTAAGGCATTTCTATTTTCTATATTTTGAGCTAATTCAAATTCTAATTCTCTTTTGGAAACTAAATCTTCTGCATCTTTTATGTTCTTATTTATGGCTCCAAAAGTTTCCTTATTCCATTTTTTAAATCTGCTTTTAAACTATTCAACTTGTTATTCAAAATTTGAATCGAATTTCCTGCTACTTCTTTGTTCCAGTATTCTTTTACCCTATTCAAGAAATCATGATGTAAACACCAAGAATTCTGAAAGTTAAAGAAACCTCCTGTGAGGACTGTATTTTTAATGGTGATTAAGAGAGGGCTGTGATCAGAGCAAGTTTTATTTAAATGTTTTACTTCTGTAGAACCCACTTGTTCTAACCATTTAAAATTAAATATAACTCTATCTAATCTCGCTCATATTATGCCTTTCTTTTTCCAATTATTACACCAAGTAAAAGGTGAGCCTAGGAAATCTAGCCTCCATTAAATTAGTTTTATTTATAATATCATTAAAGTGAGCCATAGATATCTTATTGGGAGTTTTTCCACCCTTCTTTTCTTTAGAATTCCTCAGCACGTTGAAATCTCCTCATATAATCCAGGGCTTCTTTCTTTAAATATATTTTCCATCTCCTCCCATAATTCTTTTTTCTCTTCTCTTTTATATTTAGCATAAACTATCGTAATTATTTCATTTACATCTTGATTAAAACTTAAATTAATTAATAGATCAGTTTCTTTTAGAATTTTTATATTTAATTTGTTTTTCCATAAAATCCAGATTTTACCATTATTATTAGCATAACCCTGTTCAAAACCTAATAATTTTTTATAATCTTCTAGCTGAGTTTTATCTACCATAGGTTCAGCTAATACTTATGAGGTTAATTTTATACATATATACCAATTTTTTTATTCTATTTCTTGAGGGGAGGTTTGCAACTCCCCTTATATTCCGATAGATGTAATTATACATTATTAATGAATTTTGCTTGCGCTCTAGTAGTGCATTTAGTTTCATATGTTTTATTTATATATTTTTTCATATTTCTTGGTTTTTTTTAAAGAGTTTAATTATCCTCCTCTCTCTCCTTTCCATTCCCTACCCACTTGCATTGCCATTATTTTTAACTGTTCAATTGCCCAATCCTTATTTCCCATTTTTTGTTTTAGCATTTCTATGCCTATATCATTTTTATTTGTTTGAGTTTTCTACTCATTTTCTTCCCCCTCCGTGTAGAGAGAAGTCAAGCTTCTAATCTCAAGTTCTTCATCTGAATAATCTTCTATAGGCACTACCCATCCTTTATTTTTCTGTGATTTATTTCTCATATATATTCTAGTTCGCTTGTTTAAATCAGCAATTTTTTTAAGCATTTCTCTTCTCTTTGTTTCCTCTATAACAAGTGATGCCTTATCTTCTTCACTCTTATCCTTCTTGTATTGAATTAGTTTTAATTTTTCAGCCTCATCATTCTGTTCTTCTAAGAGAGCAGATTGTGTGAGTTGAAATTTTTTTTGATATCTAATTATCTCTCCCCTCCCACCTACTGCCATCCATCTATCATCCACCCTCTGCTTATCTTGTACCCTCCTTTTTTTCACCAAGCAATCATCAATATTGTGGCCCAATTTTCTGCAGCATGCACAATAAGAAGGAAGGTATTCTGGAACAACTTGCTGCCAGAAACCTCCTCCATTCATGTCTCCAAACCATATTCTAGAAGGGATGGGCTTCTGTAAATCCACCTCCACACATATTCGTGCTACACTTGGTCTAGATAGTGTAGTAGTTGTGCCATCGGGTAGAAGAGGAGAACCCAGAATACAAGCAATATGGTATAGAGGATGTTTATCAAAGAAGTGTATCGGGAGCATGAGAAATAGAAACCATACCAGAGCTGCCGAAGATTCTTCCTTTGTGGAGAAATTAGGTGTCCATTTGAATGTTCTCATGGGATAACCCATAATATACCAGATGCCTTTAAGCCATAATCGATGAAAATCTTCCTCCGGATGTAATTGTAATAGAATATGCTTATCGTCGATAAGCCCAATTTTAATCAGTATTTTGAGTTTCAATGAATCAAAGAAAACAGAAACATCATTAATACGCGGTCGACCATGTAAAAATTTTCCCACAAGAGTGTGTTTATGAGGTTTAGTGAGCTTCTGTAATTCTTCAGCCGAAAAAAATATCGAGGGTTCCTCCATATTTTTTGCATGAATTTCCGAGGAAGAAGACACTATTTGCGCTGTCTTCTTAAAAAATTCAGAAAAAGATTTCTTATTGGCTAAGTAATCCATTTCAAGCAAAATAAGCTTAAAATCTGCTTCTTCTCCTTCAAAAAATGCAGTTTCTCTTTCTAGAAATCAAGGTTTCTCTCTCTAGAAGTTGAGAGCATTTTTCAAAGAAAAAGACCGCCTTTGTTTCTTCTTCTTCTTCTTCTTCTTCTCATTCTTCTATTACTTCTTCATATCCTTTTTATTCTCTTTTTTTTCATTTCATTTTTCTATTCTTCGTATTCTTTTTTATCTTTTCCTTCTTCTTCGCCTCCTCCTCCTTCTCCTCCTCCTCCTCCTCCTCCTTCTTCTCCTACATTTTCTCATCCTCTTCCTTATTCATCTCCTCCTCCTTCTCCTTCTTCCTCACCTTCTTATTTTAATTCTTCTTCCCCTTCTTCTTCTCTTTCTTCTTCTCATTATTTTTATACTTATTCATCTCATTCTTCTTCACCTTCTTCTACGTCATCTTTTCCTTCTTCTACTCCTCCTTCTTTTCTCCTTCTTTTTCTCTTACTTCTTCTACTTCTACTTTTTATTCTCATTCTTCTTATTCTACTTCTTCTTCTCATTCTTCTTCATATTCTTCTCCTAATTTGTCTCTTTGTTGTTTTCCTTCTCCTTCACCTTCTTCGTCTCCCTCCTCCTCTCCTTCTTCTTCTTCTCATACTACTTCTCCATCTTCTTCTCCTTTTTATTCTTCTTTTTATACTTCATCTTTTCCTACTTCTTCTCATTCTTCTTCTTCACCTTCTCCTGCTCCTTATTTTTCTCCTCCTTCTTTTCCTTATTCCTCACATTCTTCTTTTCCTTCTTCTTCTTTTTCTTATTCTCCTTCTTCTTCTAGTTATTGTTAAACTTCTTCTACTACTACTTCTTCTTCTTTTTCTACTTCATCTTCTCCTTCTTCTTCTCCTTCTTATTTTCATTCTAATTTTCCTTCCTTTTTACCTTCTTTTAAATTTTCTTCTCCATCTTCTTCTAATCCTTCTTCCCCTTATTCTTCTCCTTCTCTTTCTCCTTTTTCTAATTCTTTTTTTTCTTCTTCTTTTTTTTCTCCTTATTTTTCTTCTTTTTTTGTCCATCTTTTTTTCCTTCTTCTATTTCTTTTTCTTCTCCGTATTATTATTATTATTATTATTATTATTCTTCTTCTTCTTCTTATTTTTTTTCCTATTCTTCTCCTTCTTCTTCTACTTCTCCTTCTTCTTCTATGTCTTCTTCTCCTCCTTCTTCCCATTCTTATTCTACGTCTTCTTGTTCTTATTCTTCTCCTTCTTTTTATCCTTATTTTCTACTTCTTTTTCTCCTTCTTCTGCTTCTTATTTTCCTTATTCTTTTCCTTCTTTTTCTCCTTCATCAACTCCTTCATCAACTCCTTATTCATCTTCTTCTATTTGTCCTCCTCCTTCTTCTTTTTCTTTTTCTTTTTCTTTTTTTTCTTATTTTTCTTCTATTACTTTTGCTTCATATCCATCGCCTACTCATTCTTTTTATTCTTCATCTTCTCCTTCAACTTTTACTTCAACTTCTCCATCTTATTCTTCTTCTTTTCTTCTTCTCCTTCTTTTTCTCATTTTTTTATCTTTTTGCTTCTCCTTCTCCACTTCCTTATTCTTCTCCTTCTCCTCCTCCTCCTCCTCCTCCTACTCCTCCTTCTTCTTCTCCTTCTTCTTCTCCTTTTTTTTCTTTCTCCCTATTCTTCTTTTTCTTCTTCTCCTTATTCATCTCCTTCTTTTTCTTCTTCTCCTTATTCATCTCCTTCTTTTTCTACTTATTCTTCTGCTTCTCCTTCTCCTACTTTTTCTCATTCTCCTCCTCCTCCTCCTTTTTTTCATCTCATTCTTCTTCTCCTTTTTATTCTGGTTCTTATTCTCTTTTTTCTTCTAATTCTTTTTCTCTTTATTCTTCTACAACTTGTCCTTTTTATTATTTTTTTTCTTCTTCTCCTTCATCAACTCCTTCATCTCCTTCTTTTTGTCCTTATTTGTCTTCTTCTTTTTCTTATTATTATTATTATTATTATTATTATTATTATTCTTCTTCTTCTTCTTCTACTACTTCTTCTACATCTTCTACTCATTCTTTTTATCCTTCGACTTCTCCTTCATCTTCTAATTCAACTTTTTCTTCTCTTTCTTCTTCTCTTTCTTTTTTTCCTTCTTTTTATATTTCTACTTCTCCTCCTTCTTATTCTTCTTCTCATTATTCTTCTCCTTCTTCTTATTTTTCTTTTCTTTTTTCTTTTTCTTTTCTCCTTTTTCTTATCTTTTTTCTTCTCCTTCTTCCTATCCTTCTACCACTACTTATTTTTCTGGATTATCTTCTTCGCCTTCTCCTTCATCTCTTCTTCTTCACCTTCTTCTTCTCCTTCTTCTCCTACTTTTTCTTATACTACTTCTTCTTCTCCTACTTCTTCTCTTCTTCTTCTCTTCTTCATTTCCTTCTTCTTCACCTTATTCTTTTCCTTCTTCTTTTCCTTCTTCTTCTCCTTCTTTTCCTTCACCTTCTTCTTCTCCTTCATCTTCAAATTTGTCTTATCCTTCTTCTTCTCCTTCATCTTCACCTTCTGGTGCTCCATCTTTTTCTCAATTTTCTTCTCCATCTTTTTCTCCTAGTTATTCTACATCTTCTTCTACTAATTATTCTCTTTTTCTTCTCCTTTTTTATCTCCTTCATTTTATAATTCTTCTTCTCCTCCTTCTTCTACTTCTTTTTTTCCTTCTTCATACCCTTCATCTTTTTATTTTTATTCTCCTTCTTTTCTTCTTCTTTTTCTTCTTCTCCTTTCTATTCCCCTTCTTATTCTTATTCTTCTTCTACTTCTTTTTCTCCTTTTTCTATTATTGTACTTTATCATCATATTCTCCTCCTACATCTCATTCATCATCTCCTTCTTATTTTTCTTCTTCTTATGCTTCTTATTCATCTTCTTCATCTCCTACTACTACTAATACTTATTCTTCTTCTTTTTGTCCTTCTTCTTCTTCTTCATTTTCTGTTGCTTCTTTTTTTTGTTTCTCCTTCTTCTTCTTCTTCTTCATTTTCATTTTCTTATTCTTTTTTTGTTTCTTTTTCTTCTTCTTTTCCTTCTTTTGCTTTTTCTTCTTTTTCTCCATTTTCTATTGCTTTTTTCAATCTTCTACTCATTCTTTATATCCTTCTTCTTCTCCTTCATCTTTTACTTCATCATCATCATCATCATCATCATCATCATCATCTTCTTCTTCTTCTTCTCATTCTTCTTCTCATTCTTCTTCTCCTTCTTTATCTCATTCTTTTTCTCCTTCTCCTCCTTCTTCTCCTTCTTCTCCTCCTTCTTCTTCTCCATCTTTTTTCCATTCTTCTTCTCCATCTTCTTATCTTTCTTTTTCTACTTTTTTTTCTTCTTCTTATTGGTATTATTCTACTTCTTCTACTCATCATTATTATTCTTTTTCTTTTTGTTATTTCTTCTTTTTTTCTTCATCTACTTCTTCTTATTAATCTTCTTCTTCTCCTTCTTCTCTTTCTTCTTCCCCTTCTTCTTCTCCTTCTTCTACTCATTCTTCTCCTTTTTCTTCTCCTTCTTCTTCTCATTCGTCTTCTCCTTCTTTTTCTCCTTCATCATCTTCTTTTTATCATTCTTCTTCTCCTTCTTCTTCTCATTCTTCAACTTCTCCTCCTTCTTCTTCTCCATTTTCTTCTCCTCCTTCTTCTTCTCCTTCAACTTTTTCTTCATCATCTTCTTCTTTTTTTCCTACATCTTCTCCGTCTTTTTCTCCATCTTTTTCTCTTTCTTCTTCTCCAACTCTTCTCCTTTTATTTCTCCTTATTCTTCTCTTTTTTCTTCTCATTATTTATCTACTTCTTCTTCTCCTTCTTTTCTTCCTCCTTCTCCTTCTTCTACTCCTTCTTTTTCTTCTCCTCCGTCTTCTTCTCCTTCTTATTCTCCTTCTTCATCACCTTCTAGTTCTATTCTTCTTCTCCTTCTTTTTTTTTCTTTTTTTTTCTTTTTTTTTGTTCTTCTTCTCCTTCTTCTTCTGCTTCTCCTTGTCATTTTTATTTTCATTCTTCTTCTACCACTTCTTCTACTTCTTCTCCTTCTTCTTCTCGTGCTTATCCTTCTTCTTCTCCTGCTTATCCTTCTTCTTCTCATGCTTCTCCTTCTTCTTATCTTTCTTCTTTTCCTTTTCTTCTAATTCTTCTTCTCTTTCTTATTCTCATTATTGTTCTCCTTCTTCATCTCCTTCTTCCCCTTTTTCCTCTCCATCTTCATTTCCTTCTTCTTCTCCTTCTTCTCATTATTCTTTTCCTTCTTCTTCTCCTTCTTCATCTCCATCTTCTTCTTCTTCTTTTCCTTCTTCCTCTCATTTTTATTTTACTTCTTATTATCCTTCTTCTTCTACTTCTTATTCTCCTTCTTATTCTCCTTCTTCTTCGACTTCTTCTCATTCTTCTTCTCTTTCTTCTTCTCTTCCTCTATTCCTTCTTTTTTCTATTTCTTCTTCTTCTCCTTCTTCTTCTCATTCATCTTCTCCTTATCTTCTAATCCTTCTTCTTCCAATCCTTGTTCACCTCTTTCTTCTTTTTTTCTCATCCATCTTCTAATACTTGTTCTTCTCCTTCTCCTCATTTTTTTCTCCTACTTTTTCTCCTCCTATTTTTTATCATTCTTCTTTTTCTTCTCCTTCTCCTTCTTCTTCTCAGTCTTATTCTTCTCCTCCTCCTCCTCCTCCTTTTTTCTTCTCATTCATCTAATTCTTCTTTTTCTTGTACTTCTCTTTCTTCATCTCCTTTTTCTTCTGCTACTTCCTTTGCTTCTTCTTCTACTTCTTCTCATTCTTCTTCTCCTTCTTATTCTGTTCTTTTTCTCTTTCTTCTTCTACTTCCTCTTTTCTTTCTTCTTCTCCTTCTTCTTCTACCTCTTTTACTCCTTCTCCTTCTCCTCCTTCTTTTTCTTTTTTTTTCTTCTTCTTCTTTTTGTTTATCTTCTTCTTCTTCTTCTTATTCTTCTCCTTCATCTTATAATTCATATTCAACTTTTTCTTCTCCTTCTTCTTCTCCTTCTGCTTCTCCTTTAACTTCTCCTTCTTTTTTTTCTTCTTCTTCTCTTTCTTCTTTTACTTTTTCTTCTCCTTCTTCTTCTACTGTTTCTCCTCTTCCTCCTTCATCTTCTACTTTTTCTTCTCTTTCTCTTTCTTTTCTCATTCTACTTCTGCTCCTTTCTTTCTTCTTTTTATTTTTTTTCTTTCTCTCATTCTTCCACTCCTTCCTTTCCTTCATCTTCTCTTTATTCTTCTTCTTCTTCTGATTCTTTTTCTGATTCTTCTTCTGATTCTTCTTCTCCTTCTTCTTCTTCATCTACTTCTCTTTTTTCATCTCCTTTTTCTTCTCCTTATTATTATTATTATTATTATTATTCTTCCCCTTTTTCTTCTCCTTCTTCTTTTTATTCTTTTTATTCTTTTTCTCCTTTTTCTTCTTCTTCTTCTTCTTCTTCTTCTCCTCTTTCTTCTCCTACTTCTTTTTCTATGTCTTCTCCCTCTTCTACTTATTATTATTATTATTCTTCTTCTTCTTCTCCTTCTCCTTCATCTGCTACTTCATCTTCTCCTTCTTCTTCTACTTCATCTTCTCATTCTCTCCTTCTCCTTCTTCTTCTTCTTTTTATTCTTTTTATTCTTTTTCTCCTTTTTCTTCTTCTTCTTCTTCATTTTCTCCTCTTTCTTCTTCTACTTCTTCTTCTACGTCTTCTCCCTCTTCTACTTATTATTATTATTATTCTTCTTCTTCTTCTCCTTCTCTTTCATCTGCTACTTCATCTTCTCCTTCTTCTTCTACTTCATCTTCTCATTCTCTCATTCTTCTACTTCATCTTCTTTTTTTTCTTCTACTTCATCTTCTAATTATTCTTCTCCTTCTTCTTCTCCTTCTACCTCTCCTCCTCCTCCTCCTCCTCCTCCTCCTTCTCTTTCAACCTCATCCTTCTTCTCCTTCTCCTTCTTCTCCTCCTCCTTCTTTTTCTCCTTCTTCTCCTCCTCCTTCTTTTTCTCCTTCTTCTCCTCCTCCTTCTTTTTCTCCTTCTCCTCCTCCTCCTTCTTTTTCTCCTTCTTCTCCTCCTCCTTCTTCTCCTTCTCCCCCTTCTCCTTTTTTATGAAATTATGCTTTATTTTTTTAAAGTGCTCTTTTTGGCAGAGGAATTCCCTTCTTACATTTTCATATCATCTCTTATACATGGCTTTCTTAGACTATGAAATGAACATACATGACTTAATTATACTCTAAAAAGGAAATACAAAGAAATTATTTTGTCTATTTTTATGCATGATACCTGAATTTGATGTTCTACTTATTATATAGGATTAGATTGTTTTCCATTTTGAGGTCTTTAACTTTTAGTGAGTTTAATCCTTCAATATGTGATCCTCCTTTTGTTGTCTTCCATGTTTGACTTTGGTCTTTCCCTTTGCTTTACGTAATTGTTTCGGGTACATTTTTCATCGTTTATGACTTTAGATTTACCCTTCATCTCCTACCTTCTTTCTCTTGTTTCCTCTCTTATTCTGTTGAGGAGTTCTTGATGTGTTTCCCCATCTATTTCTTTAGTGTGCTTCCCAAGTTTTAGCTCTAATTTTTTTATTTGTGTACCTGACTTATCCTTGTTAACTTTTTCCTTCAATGAAATCAGCATCATTCCATAATCCTTATATTCTTTTACCTTTTGCCCTCACTTCCTTGATCTATCTTATTACAGCAAAACAACAGAAAAAAAGCAACAAATAGCCCCTTCTATTTTTTCTCTACTCTTTCTGCTTCAACTACCTTACTACTGAGTTTTGATGACCGTTAGTGCTCCATTGTTATGTTAATGCAGCCTTTTTTCTTCATTTTATTCTACCCTTAGTAAACTAACTTCTATCCTAAATTATCTACCCTTTAATTTACGGACCCCTCTATACACTTCTTACCTTGGTACTCTTCTTTTATCCTCCTACCCTGTTATGATACAAAATAGCAAACCAAAAAAACCACAACAGATTTTTTACCATTTAACCTTTTTGTCCTTTCAACCTATTACTAACATTCCACATACATTTGGATACAATTTAAATTTTCTCCTAATCTATACATTTCCTCTTATGTTCTTCTCCCCGTGACTTTATTAGCTTTCCCCCTCTTTTATGCTTCTTTGAACTTGTATTTTTAGTGTAACTTTATGTCCTTGCATAGACTAGAACAAACAAAATCACACACACACACACACACACACACACACATAATCTTATCCCTATTCCATTTAAACCCTTTCTTATTATTCTATTCCATCTTAATTCCTAGTTTCTATCTAGTTTTAACTTTTAAAACTTCTAATGTATGAAAGTCCTCACTAACCATTTTTAATATAACTTTTATGTGCTCGAGATGTTTTCTTCTACGTATTCATGTTGCCCTTTCTTCCTCCCTTCATTTGCTAGCTTATCCGCTAATGCATATACCTTTCTATATTAATGTTTTATCGAGCCATTTATGGTTCTAATTTTTAATTTCTTAAATCTACCAATATTTTAGAATCTACCTTAATTTTTATATCCTTTAGTTTCCTAGTTTCACAAGTTCTTAAACCTTCTCTTAATGCAAAGATTTCTCCCTGTAGGGTAGTGGTAGCTTTGTATCTCCATGTGAATGCTAGGATTAGCTTCCCCTGAAAGTTCCTGATAGCTCCTCCTCCCCCTGCTGCCCCCACCTTATCGAAATTGTCATTTGTTTTTAAGACCATATATCCTTTCGGCAGTTTTTCCTAGTTTATTTTTGCCAGTCATATGGCATTATTTGTTTTGGCACTAACCCCCATGTTTTTAATGTGCCTTTTTCTATATCAAATGCACTGATTTTTATTGGGCTTATTTCTAAAATGTTGACTACCTCTGCTTTTATGCTTTTCTAGATATCCTCTATATTCATTTTTTTACCCTCGAATCTACAATTATTTCTGCCTTTCCATATGCACAATATGGCTATATGTGTAATATTTTTAAAAATCCAAATCTGTGAATTATTATTAGCTTGGGCAGATCTCCATTTCAGAATAAGAGCTTTCAGCAGGGTGCAACTCTATTTTATATGCATTTCTTTTTCTAACCATTTCTAGACTTCCATGGCAAATTTTTCCTATGAAAGTAGGTGATCAGATGATTCTAATTCATTTGAGCAGGATTCACACCTATAGGCTAATTGAATACCATTTAATTGTTTGTTAGGGTCTATCGGGAAGATGTTTGAGAGCACCATCCACATAAATGTTTTTATTTTTTGCGGATTATCATTCATATGCACATTTGAACAATTCATGTGCTGGTTTTTTAGTCCTCACCTCATATTTTACTGACTTGAGTGTAAATGCTCCATCCGCATCCATAGTCCGCTTCGATCCACTTTTAGTTAGCTTTGCATATTTTTCCACTAGCTCCCTCTGCTTTAACATCTATTTCAAGCCGTGTGTTTCCTTACTAATTTTTTTTGTGTTAGTGTTATAATTTATCTAGTATTTAGCTCTCATAAATTCAGCACATAAGTTATCCTTCTCTTTTAATCTCTACCATCTTTTACATTCCCATTCTTTGGCCAAAACATGTAGGCTGGTGATTCCTAGTCCCGCTTCCTGCTTTGGGAGACATAAGTTTTCCCATTTTATCTAGTGAATTTTATACTTGCCAAATTTCTTGCTCCATAAAAAGTTTGCTAGTTCCCCTTCTATTCTTTTTATGGTTGTTTTATGGGGGTGTAGTATCATTAGATTGGGCATCAATATACTTTGCAGCACTTGTGTTATTTGTATTATTCTTCCTCATTTACTTAATTTATCATCCTTATATCCTATGATTTTTCTCCTAATTTTGAATAAAAACAAAAAAATTAAATATACTGTATTATTTTGCCATCATAAATTAGGCAACCTAGATAGGTTATCTATCCATTTTTATGAGAGAAGCCCATTATATTTATAATCCTATTCTTGAGGCTTTTCGGGGATTTGAAAGCATCCATGTACTAATATTTTATTTTGTTAAGTTTTAGGCATGCTTCATCTTCAATTGTCTAAAACACACTAATCAAGCTATGTAAAGATTTACTATTTCAATTAGTAAAAATGATAACATCGCCCGCTTATGCCAGGGATCCAGCGTATGCCAGACAGCATGTATGTATAAATGTTCTTATGCTATTTTAAAGTTCCTATGTTAAATTTTTTTTATTCTTATTCTTCTTCACATTCTTCTTCTTCTTTTTTCTACTTCTTTTTTTCCTTCTTCTTCACCTTTTTCTTCTATGTCTTTTATCATTCTTCTTCTACTTCTTCATCTCCTTTTTCTTCTCATTCTTCTTCTAATTCATATTGCCCTTCTTCTTGTCCTTGTTCTCCTTTTTCTAATCTTCTTTCTACTTTTTCTTCTCCTTCTTACTGTTCTTCTTCCTACTACTTCTTTTTCTCCTTCTTCTTCTCATTCCTCCTATCCTTTTTCTTCTCATTCTTCTTCTCCTCCTCCTCCTCCTTCTTCTCCTTCTCCTTCTTCTACTTCTTCTCACCCTTCTTCTTCACCTTCTTTTTGTCCTTATAATTATCATTCTTATTCTCCTCATCTTCTCCTATTCCTTTTTATTCTTATACTTCTTTTCATTCCTTTTTTCCATCATCTTATCATTCCTTTTTTCCATCTTTTTATCATTCTTGTTCTCCTTCCTCCTCTCCTTATTATTCTCATTCTTCTTTTCTTTCTTCTTCTCCTTCTTTTTTCTCCTTATTCTTCTCCTTCTTTTCCTGCTACTTCTACACTCCTTCTTTTCCTTCTTCTTCACTATCTTTTCTAATTCTTCTTCTCATTTTTCTTCTCCTTCTACTTTTGCTTCTTCTTCTCCTCCTTCTTCTCCTTCTATTTCTCCTTCTTCTTCTCATTCTTCTCCTCCTACTTTTTCTCCTTCTTCTTATCCATATTCATCTTCTACTTCTTCTCCTTCTACTTCTTCCTTTTATTCTCCTTCTCCTTCTCCTTCTCCCTTTTATTCTCCTGCTTCTTTTAATTTTTCTTCTCCTTTTTATTCTCCTGCTTCTTTTAATTTTTCTTCTCCTTTTTATTCTCCTTCTTTTTCTCATGTTATTCTCATTCTTCATTTCCTACTTTTTCTCTTTCTTAATCTCATTCTTCTTCACCTTTATATTTTTCTTTTTTTTTTCTCCTTTTTCTCCTCCTCCTCCTCCTCCTCATTCTACTTATGCTTCTCCATCTTCTTCTTCATCTGCTTCTTCATCTTTTTTTTTCTCCTTCTTCTTCTACTTTTTGTTCATCTTTTTTTTCTTCCTCTCATTTTTATCATTATTCTTCTCCTCCTTCTTTTCATTCTTATTTCTTCTTCTTCTCCTTCTTCTTCTCCTTCTTCTCCTTTTTTTCTCCTTCTTCTCCTTTTTTTCTCCTTCTTTTTTTGCTCAATTTTAATATTCTTTTAATTTAATCCTTTTTCTTCTCCTTCTTCTTTTCTTTCTTCTTCTCCCTCTTTTTCTCATTCTCCTTCTAATTTTTATTCTCAATTTTTTTCTTCTTTTCTTCTAAACCTTCTACTTATCCTTTTTATTCTCATACTTTTCTTTTTATTGTCCTTCTTCTTCTTTTTTTTTCTTCTTCTTCTTCTCATTCTTCTTATTCTTTTTTATACTTCGTATTATTCACCTTCTTCTTCCCCCTTTTCTTCTCATTCTTTTTCTCTCTATTCTTCTCCATCTTATTCTCATTCTTCTTATTCTTATATTTAGTATCCTTCTTTTCTTCTTCTTTTCTCTGCCTTATACTTCTGCTTTTTATTCTCCTACTTTTATTTATCTTCTCCTTTTTATTCTCTATATTCTTTTCCTCCTCCTTCTTCTTCAACCTCTTCTTTTTCTTCTTTTTCTTCTTCTTTTACTTCTTCACATTCTTCGACTACTTCATCTTCTCTATATTTTCCTACTTCACCTACATCTTTTCCTTTTTCTTCTTTTTCTTATTCGCCTTCATCTTCTCCTTCTTCTACACCTTAAGATTCTCCTTCTTTTTCTCATTCTATTTCTCCTTCTTTTTCTACTTCTTCTTCTCCTTCTTCTTCTCCTTCTTATTCACTTCTTCTTCTCATTCTTCTCATTCTTCTTATCTTTCTTATTCTACTTCTTCTTCACCTTCATCATCATCTTCTTATTCTCCTTCTTCTTCTAATTTTCTCCTTCTTCTTCTTCTTCTCTTCTTCAATCTCTCATTCTACTTTTCATTTTTATACTTCTTCTCCTTCTCCTTCTCCTTCTTCTCATTCTTCTTCTCCTAATTTTTCTCCTCTGTCTTCTCCTTTTTCACCTCCATCTTATTTGCCTTTATCTTCATCAATTTCATTTTTGTCTTCTTCTCTTTATTATTCTCCTTCTTTTATAATCTTATTCTTATTCTTATTTTTCTTATTATTGTTCTTCTTCTTCTTGTTCTTCTCTATAGACTTCTTCCCCATTTTTTATCCTTCTTTTCTTCTTGTTCTTCTTGTTCTTCTTCTTCTTCTTCTTCTTCTTTTCATTCTTCTTCTTCTTCTTCACATTCTTCTTATTCTTATTTTTCCACTACTACTTCTTCTACTTTTTCTCGGCCTTGTACTTTACATTTTTATTTTGGTTCATTTTTATTCTTCGTTTTTCCATATTCTTCTTCTTCTTCTACTTTTTCTTTTTCTTCTACTACTACTACTACTAATTATTATTATTATTATTATTCATAATCTTCTTCTTCTATTTCATCATCATCAACTTCTTCTTCTCCTTTTTTTTCTTTATTCTTTTTTTTCTTCTACTTTTTCTTTTCTTCTTATCCTCCTCATTCTTCTACTTCATCTTCATTTATCTACTACTTCCTCTCCTTCTTCTTTTAATTATTCTTCTCTTTCTTATTCTCCTTCTTTTCCTTCTTCTTCTCATTCTTTTTCTAATTCTTTTTATTCTCTTTTTCTTATCATACTTATTTTCCTTCTTCATATTCATCTTCGTCTCTATCTTCTTCTCATTCTTTTTCTCTTTCTTCTTTTTCATTCTTCATTTCATTCTTCTTCTCTTTATTAATTACTTTTTCACCTTCACTTCTCCGTTGGATTCACATTCTTCTTCATCTTCTTCATCTAGTTCTTCTTCTCCTTCTACTTCTCCTTCATTCTCTTTTTGTTCTTCTCCTTATTCTTATCCTTCTTCTTCAACATCTCATTCTTCTTCTCCTTCTCTTTTTCTTCTCCTTCTTCTTCTCATACTTTTTTCCCACTTCTTCTCCTTCTTCTTTTCCTACTTTTTCTCCCACTTCTTCTCATTATTCTTCTCCATCTTCTTCTCCTTCTTCTCCTTCTTCTCTCCTTCTTATTCTACATCTTCTTCACCTTATTCTTCTCCTTCTTCTTTTCCTTCTTATTCTCTATATTTTTCTCCTTCTTCTTGTCCTTCTTCTTCAAATTTCAAAATCATTATCCTTCTTATTCTTCTTTTTTTCTTCTTCTCCTTCTTCTCCTTCTTCTTCTCCTTCTTCTTCTCCTTCTTCTTCTCCTTCTTCTTCTCCTTCTCCTCCTCCTCCTCCTTCTTCTTCACCTTCTTCCATTTTTTTCTCATTATTCTTTTCCTTCTTCTTCTCCATCTTCTTCTCCTTTTACTCCTACTTCTTCTCGTTCTCCTCCTCCTCCTTTTTCTCCTTTTTTTAAACTTCTACTTCTCATTCTTCTTCTCCTTATTTTTATCCTTCATTTCTTTCTTCTTTCATTATTCTTGTCATTCTTCTTTTTCATCTTCTTCTCCTTCTTCATCTCATTATTATTGTTCTTTTTCTTTACTTTCTTTTTATTCTTCTTCTTCTCCTTCTTTTTCAACTTCTTCTTCTCCTTCGTCTACTCCTTCATCTTCTCCTTCTTCTTCTCCATCTTCTTCTCCTTCTTCTTCTCCTTCTTCT
This sequence comes from Sapria himalayana, assembly GCA_029783825.1. Lineage (NCBI taxonomy): Eukaryota > Viridiplantae > Streptophyta > Magnoliopsida > Malpighiales > Rafflesiaceae > Sapria > Sapria himalayana. The sequence goes on along the minus strand of JAREIK010002271.1, from coordinate 888,782 downwards.
TCTCTTTCTTTTTCTCATTCTTTTTCTCCATATTCTTCTCCTACCTCTTCTCCTTCCTCTTCTCCTTCTTCTTCTCATACTTTTTAATGCTATATCTTCTCCTTCTTTTCTTCCATCTTTTTTTCCTCTTTCTTATTCTTTAACTTCTCCTTTTTCTTCACCTTCTTCATATTCTCCTACTTCTTCTCCTTCTTCAAATTCTCATTCTCCTTCTCTATTTTTTTCATCTTCTCATTATTCTACACATTCTTCTTCTCCTTCTTCTTTTCTTCCTATCCTTTTTATTATCCTTTTTCATCTTTTTCTTCTTATCCTTATTCTTTTCCATTTTTCTTCTACTTCATTTACTTTAACTTCTCCTTCTTCTAAACCCCCCTCCTCTCCTTCTTCTTCTCCTTCTTATTATCTTTCTTCTTCTCATTCTTCTTCAACTTTTCATTCTTATTCTCCTTCTCCTTCTTCTTCACCTTATTCTTCTCATTCTTTTCCTCCTCCGTCTTTTCCTTCTTCTTCTCCTTCTTCCTATCCTTTTTTTTCCTCCTCCTTTTTCTCCTTCTTCTTCTTATCATTCTTCTAATTCTTTTTCTCCTTTTTCATGTCATTTTTCTTCTTCTACTACTTCTCCTTATTCTTTTTGTTCTTCTGCTCCTTCTCCTTTTTCTTGTATATTTACTTTTCTTTCTTCTTCTCCTACTTCTTCTCATTCTTCTTCTTCTTCTTCTTCTTTTCCATTGTCTTCTCCATCTTCTTCTTTTTCTTCTTCTCTTTCTCCTTCTTCTTCCCCTTCTTCTTCATTTTAATCTCCTTCTTCTTCTCATTCTTCTTCTTCTTCTTCTTCTTCTTTTTATTTTTGTTCTCCTACTTCTTCTTATTCATATTAGTCTTCACCCTCTTCTTCTTCTTTTTTTCCTTCTTCTTCTCCTTTTTCTTATTCTTATTATTTTTATTTTTCTTTATTTTCTTTATCATCATCAACTTCTTCTTCTTTATTTTCATCTTCTTCTTCATCTTCTCCTTCTCCTTCTACTGCATTTTCTCTGTCTCCTTCTTTTTCCCCTTCTTCTAATTTTTATTCTTCACCTTCTTCTTCACCATCTTATAATTTTAATTTTCCTTTTATTCTATATCTTTTTCTCCTTCTTCTTCTTGTTCTTCTTCTCATTCTTCTTCTCTTCTTGTTATCTTAGTATTATCCTTTTTTTATTTTTGTCTTCTTCTCCATCTTCTTCTCGATCTTCTTCCGCTTCTTCTACTCCTTATTCTCCCTTTTTTTTATAAAAGTTGTTTATTAATTTTAACCCTCTCTTTTGGCGGAGGAATACCCTTTTTTACAAACTAAAATCTACCCTTAACCCTCTTACACCCATACACTTTAATGAAAAAACAATGAACCAAACCTAATTTTAATATGTGCATGTGTGCTCGCTTGAGCTTATTTGTTTAAAGATCTTGAGTTATTTTTAACTCGGTAATATACCTACTTCCTTGATATTAACTTGTCCTTCATGAACCTCCTTCTATAAGTCAGTTGACGGCTCCAAAGCCTGCATAAACATTTTCTGCATAGGGATTTTTCTGCATAGGGATTTTTCTGCATAGGGATTTTTCTGCATAAACACCCTTCCTGCTACACTTTTTCTGCATAGGGAGCTACACTTTTCCTGCATAGGGGGCTACACTTTTTCTGCATCAGCCTTTTTTCCAGCCCTTTGAGTCTTGCTCCCTCTAGTTCTTCACGTTCCGGTGCCTTGACTTTCACTATATATGCTGCACTCTACACTTAATATGCTGTTACAAGAGCTTGGCTAACCCTTCGTCATGTATGCTGTATAATACATGCGCTGCTAAGAAAACCAAGAAAACAAAGCCAAATATACACTTCTGCATAAGGATTTATTTGCATAAGGATTTTTCTGCATAGAGATTTTTCTGCATAAACACCCTTCCTGCTACACTTTTTCTACATAGGGAGCTACACTTTTCCTGCATAGGGAGCTACACTTTTTCTGCATCAACCTTTTTTCCAGCCTTTGAGTCCTTCTCCCTCTAGTTCTTCACGTTCCAGTGCCTTGACTTTCACTATCTATGCTGCACTCTACACTTAATATGCTGTTACAAGAGCTTGGCTAACCCTTCATCATGTATGCTGTATAATTCCTACGCTGTAACTGTACGGACAGAAATTCTCCTACCGACTGCCTCAATTCTTTCTAACAACTTAATTTTCTCTATATTTCCCTCCATGATCTGCTAAGAAAACCAAGAAAACAAATATACATTCTTCTAACACCTTCCTTTGCTTAACTTCTGGAATTCATTGCCGTATCCCAGCAACTTTGAGCTCCATTTTTCTCCCATAGCCGCTTCATTTCTGTATCCTCGTTGAACCTTAGCAAATCTGAAATTTGCTTCCTTAATGACAGCAAGACCTATTCTATACCCAACGTCTAATGTTCTAGCATCCTAACTAATTAATTAACACATGACTTTGCAACATTGTTCTCATAAGCATAAATAAAGCTTTAAACATACAATAAACAAAGAAATAAAGCAAATGAGGTTTAGACTGCATGTGCCAACAAATCTTGCCTCCCAATAAATGAAGCTTTGAGTGAGCTGCGCTGCTAAGAAAGACAAATACATCTATACCATATTCCCCAAGAGAACCCCATTTTTACCGTTAACCTTTCCTCTTCTGTTATACCTATATAATCTATTAATATTTAACTGCCTCTCACTTTCTACTCTTGCTAACTCTTACATAGGGAATTGCATTCTTGTCTAGTTCCACTAGACCTTTTATTTTTATTGGCAGAGTAACCTCATCATATTCTGCTTCTCCTTTTTGCGAACCTAGCCTTGCAAGATTGTCTGCCGGGGTGTTTAGCTCTCTATATATATGTAATATTGATGCATTCAGTTCTTCTTTGAGATTCAAAATAATTTCTAATTCCTTTTCATGTTTCCAAAGAGATATTTTCTTTGTTACTAAATTGACTAATAATAATGAATCTACCTGTATTTGAATATTCTTATAGTCTAATTTTTTACAAACACTTAAACCTATATTTAATGCTCTGATTTCTGAATGTAGAGCCGTGGCTGCTACACTAACTGTAGTAAAAGCTTTCATAACTGTCCCTGTAGAATCTCTTATTAAACCACCTCCTCCTGCTATACCTGTGTCCCTATTAAAGCTTCCATCCGTATTTAAGGAGAGTTTTCCTTCCGGGGGTTTGTGCCAAGAGATACTTTCCGCCCAATATTATTTATTTATTTTTATATTTAGGAACCATTCCCGTCCAGCTTTCTTTTCTTTGTCTATTTTATTTAAAATTACAGGGTTAAAATTTGAAATGTTATTTATTTCCTGCCTGATTTCTTGTGATATTGCATTCATGTCCATTTTCTTTCCTTCAAACCTACTCCTATTTCGAGCCTTCCATATACACCATATTATTACATGTGGTAAGTACATATTAAGCCAGATTCTAGTAGGATTAGTAGAGATTACTTTTTCCCATGTTTTAATTCGTTCAATTATACCATCTTCTCTTTTAATGATTTGCTTTGTTTCATCAAATTTCTTCCAGACCTGTATGGCGATTTTACCTTTCGAAAATAGGTGATCCATAGATTCTTCTTCCTCTAAGCAGCACTCACATCTAGACACTTAATGCCTTTTCTTTGAACACATTAGTATCCACAGGTATTGCATTTGTAGTTACTTTCCATGCTAGCGAGCACATTTTCTGTGGTATACCTGCCCTCCAGACCCATTTAGATATAGAATGAACAGGCTTTTTTTTCCTAATTAGTTCCTTTACCGATTTCAGTGTAAAATTACCTTGTGGTGTTAGGATCCATTTCCAACCACTCTTTTTTAATATTGAGTGGGATTCTACTTTTTCCTTTTGTTTTTCCAAGGCTTTCCAATCGTTTGAAATTTCTTAGGCTGCTTTTCTAAATATCTTGGCCTCATATATTTTGCCCAAAGACTGTCATTTTCCTTTAACCTCCACCATCCTTTGAAGTCCCATGCAATGGCCATATCTTGTAGAGAGATTATTCCTAAACCTGCCTCTGCTTTTGGATAACAAATATCTCCCTAGTTTTTCCAATGAGTTTTATTCTTCCCTTCTTTTTTACCCCATAGAAAATTTGTCATCTCCATTTCTATTTTATTTGTGAATTTCTTCGGAGGGTGTATTACGGATAGGATATGAACCAGCGTGCTTTGAAGCACGTGCGAAATTAATGTAACCCGTCCCCCAAATCCTAGTAAATCTACTTTCCAACCTGCTATTTTCTTTCGCATTTTTTCTTGCAACGGTGCTAAATATTCCTCTCTCAATTTTCCTTCAAATATTGGGCAGCCTAAATAAATTAAAGCTCCCTTATTTTGGGTGAAACTAGTTAAATTTTTAGTTTTGTTTATATCTCTCTCCAAAGCTTTTTTCCCAGTATAAACTGGCACTTCTTTTTATTTACCACCTGACTTATTCTCCCTCTTTGGGTGAATTTTGGGTGAAGAAGAAGAATAAGCCTAAATACTCCTTATTCTCCCTATTTTTCTCCTTCTTCTGCTTTATCTTCTTATTCTTACTCTCCTTCTTCTTCACCTTCTTATTCACCTTCTTATTCTTATTCTTCTTCTTCTTCTTATTCTTCTTAAATTATTATTTTCTTATCCTTTACCTTCTTTTTAACCTTCTTCTTCTCATTTTCCTTCTTATTCTCCTTCTCCATTTTCTTCACCTTCTTCTTCTCCAACTACTTCTCCTTCTTATTCTCCTTCTTTTCCTTCTTTTTCTCATTCTTCTTCTCCTTCTTCTTCAACTTCTTCTTCTAATTCTACTTCTTCTACTTCTTCTTCTCCTTCTTCTTATATTCTTCTTCTCCTTCTTATTCTTCTTCTTCTCCTTCTTCGTCTCCTTATTCTTCTCCTTCTTTTTCTCATTCTTATTCCCCCTCTCTTCTCCTTTTTTATCTCCTCCTCCTCCTACCTCTTCTTCTTCTCCTCCTCCTCCTCCTCCTCTCCTCCTCTTCCTCCTCCTCCTTCTCCTCCTTCTTCTTCTTCTTTTTCTCCATCTTCTTTTTTTCTTCTTCTTATTTTTATTCTCCTTCTTCTTATTTTTATTCTCCTTCTCCTTCTTCTTCTTCTCCACCTTCTTCTACTTTTTATTCTCCTTATTTTCTTCTTTTTTTTCTCTTTGTTCTTCTCCTTATTTTCTTCTTCTTTTTTTTCTCTTTGTTCTTCTTCTCCTTCTTCTTCTTCTTCTTTTTCATATCATCATCATCTTCTTCTTTTTATTCTCCTCATCCTCATCCTCCTTTTTCATCATAATCATCATTTTTTTCTTCTTATACTCCTTTTTCTTCTTCTACTTTTCTTCTCCTCCTTCTTCTTCCATTTCTTCATCTTATTCTTATTCTTCATCTTCTTATCATTCTTCTTAATCTTCTTATCATTCTTCTTCTATTTCATCTTCTTTATCTCCTCTTCTTAACTTACTTCTTCTCCTTCTTCTTCTCCTTCTTATTCTCTTACTTTTTTCTTTATTCTTCTCCTTCTTGTTTTTATTCTTCTTCTCCTTCTTCTTCTCTTTTCTCTCCTACTTCACTTCATTCTTCATCTTTTTCTTCTTTTCCATCTTCTTCTCCTTCTTCTCCTCCTCATTTTTCTACTCTTTCTTCCCATTCTTCTCCTTCTTTTCCATCTTATTCTCCTTCTTCTTTGTCTTCTTCTATTCCTTCTTATCCTTCTTCCTTTTCTCCATCTTATTCTCCTTCTTCTTTGCCTTCTTCTTTTCCTTCTTATCCTTCTTCCTTTTCTCCATCTTCTTCTCCTTCTCATTCTCCTTATTCTCATTCTTTTTCTCCTTCTTCTCTCCTTCTCCTTCTTCTTCTTTTTCTCATTCTTTTTCTCCTTCTTCTTTCTTTCTTCTTCAAATTGTCATTCTGCTTCTACTTCTTTTTCTTTCTTCTTCAAATTGTCATTCTGCTTCTACTTCTTTTTCTTTTTTTCTACTTCTCATTCTTCTTATCTTTTTCTTCTCCTTCTTCTTCTTCCCCTTTTTCTCCTTTTTCTTCTCCTTTTTATCCTTCTTCTCCTTCTTCATCAACTTCTCATTCTACTTATCCTTTTCCTTCTTCTTCTCCTTCTCCTTCTTCTTCTACTTTTGCTTCTCCTTATTATTCTCTTTCTCCTCCTCCTCCTCCTCCTTCTTCTTTTTCTTCTCTTTCTTCTTCTTCTTCTTCCTCTCCTTCTCCTTCTCCTTCTTCTTCACTTTTCTTCTTCTCCTTCTCCCTCTTCTCATTCTTTTTCTTCTCATTCTTATTATTATTATTCTTTTTCTTCTTCTCTTTCTTTTTCTTCTTCTTCTCCTTCTTCTTCTCCTTCTTCTCCTCCTTTTTCTCATTCTTATTCTCCATCTTCTTCTCCTCCTTCTTCATATTCTTATTCTCCATCTTCTTCTCCTCCTTCTTCTCATTCTTATTCTCCATCTTCTTCTCCTCCTTCTTCTCATTCTTATTCTCCATCTTCTTCTCCTTATTCTTCTCCTTCTTATTTTTCTTCTGATTCTCCTTCTTTTTCCTCTTCTTCATCTCCTTTTTCTTCTCATTCTTTTTTACTTCTTCTTCTTCTCCTTCTTTTTCTTCTTCTTTTTCTCCATCTTTATTTACTTCTTCTTCTCTTTTCTCTTATTCTTCTTTTCTTTCTCCTTCTCCTTCTCATTTTTCTTCTCCTTCTTCTTAACCTTCTACTCCTCCTCCTTCTTCTCCTTCTTATTTCACTTTTTCTTCTTTTTCTTCTTCTTCTTCTTCTTCTTCTTCTTCTCCTCCTCCTTCCTTTTCTCCTTCTTCTTCACCTTCTTCTTCTCATTTTCTTCACCTTCTTCTTCTCCTTTTCTTCACCTTTTTCTTCTCTTTCTTCTTCACCTTCATATTCTCCTTCTTCTTCGCCTTCCTATTCTCCTTCTCCTTCACCTTCCTATTCTCCTTCTTCTTCTCCTTCTTCTCCTTCCTATTCTCCTTCTTCATCTCCTTCTTCTCCTCTATCTTTACCTTCTTCTCCTCCTTCTCATCCTTATTCTCCTTTTTCTTTTCCTTTTCTTCTCCTTTTTTTTCTCATTTTCTTCTCCTTTTTTTCTCTTTTCTTCTCCTTTTTTTCTCCTTTTTTTCTCATTCTTCTTCTCTTCCTTCTTTAATTTTTTTTTAAGTTTTGTTTATTTAATATAATCCTCTCTTTTTGTGGAGGAATACCCTTGATTCAAGTTATGTTTCTGCTACCCATTATTCTTTTACAACACCACCTAATCACTAGACTTCAAATTAAATCATTACAAAAAATGCCACTTAAACTCTAAACCCTATCTTCCTTGTTGGGCACTATTATTTAATGAGATTTTTTTGTGCATGTTGGCTTTTGATTTGTCCTTGTCAGTAGCCTTACTATCCATTCTACTCACTTAAAGCAAAATATATCCCTTCTTTAAATCTGCTAAAGTTTCTACTCTTACTGTCCATTTTTCTCCCCCTTTGATGCTTTAGTTTCTACCTCCAATGCACTAGTAATGTTCCAATCTATGCTAAAGTTGCTATTTCTACCTGCTTTTATGGGCTACTTATGCCTACTTTTTAGGCTCCTCCTCCCTATTGTGCCTTCTCTCCTGCCTGCAAACTACCAGTCCTTTCTTTTTCCATTCATAGATAATCTATTTGTCAACCCAATCCCCCCTCTAACCCTTACCCTTACATTAACTACACCATAAAAACCACAGAATCACCACAGTCAAAATAGAGACATTACATAAAAACAAAAAATAGCATTGCAGATCCCCATTTATAATTACTCTCGCATAGCTTGAGATCTCCCTCCCTTTCTGCTATTCTTTTATCCTCTCTCTCTATCTATCTTCTACTTTATATAATATTCTCATGCCTCTTTTGGGATGGCTGAAATAAGCCCCCATCCTGCTCCAGCCAATTCTATTTTTTCTATTATGCTCCCCCTTTGATGTTGAAGTTTTTGCCTCCTAGGAAGTGGGATGCTTCTGCCTACTTTTTTAGTCTGCTCTACCTACTTTATATGCTATTCTTCCTTTTGGTGCCTCCTCTCCTGTCTACAAAATAGAAACTACTACCTTTCTATTTCATACAAAGCTAAATCTATTTGTCTACCCATTTCCTCCTCTAACCCTTACCCTCACATCAACTACACCAAAAGAAAACATAACAACAAACCATAGAACACCAAAGTAGAAAAACAAGACCATAAAACTGAACACATGGTAGACCCCATCTAACTGTAGCCTTGTAAATTCACTATCGTCGCTTGAGTTCTCCCTCCCTTCTTGCTATTCTGGTATACCCTACCTCTACCTATCATCTGCTCTGCTAATATAATAATCTCATGCCTCTTTAGCAAGCTGAAACCAACCCCCATACTGCTCTTACCCATCTTTGCTTATACTTAATGCTACTACAAGGACAAGCAGTACTAGCATAACACAAAACCAAGTGTGCATACTTTCATTTATAAACATAAGATTGCCCCCTACTCTTCATGTGTAGCATTCCACCCTCTTCTAGAATCTGAATCTAGCTACATAACAACAACCACCAAAAATCCATTATCACTTCAATACCACTTTACTTATTTGGAGTTGTATGTACCATGTGCCCCTCATCTGATTTTGCCTATCCCCTAAGGCCTTCCCAAAACCTACAAGGTTTTTCCCTCACCACACCTGCCTTTACCTGCTCTAGTAAACATTCCTCATTTGTTCTATCCTTGACCTTAAGTTAAAACCAAAAAAAAAAAGCCAAAAAAAAAAACACATACATCTAAAACCCCACTAACCTTCCCCTTTTTCTCTATTACCCTGAAACTAACTGTAGCATCTTTATCCTTGCACACTCTGACATATGAGTAATCCATTTTATCTAGCCTTTCCTGCCCTTTAAATATGTATGGAATTTACTCCCTATCAAATTCTTGTTGCCTCTATGCAAGCCTTCTTTTGCAAGCTTGTTTGCTAGTGCATTGCCTCCCCGTACATGTGTAGCTTTCAGTTCTTTGATGTGATCTTTTATGTTCTCCATATCTTCTTCTCATCTTCACATCTCTAATCTTTTTGTAGTGAGCACGACAAGAAGATTCATATCAACTTGAATTTAAATCTTTTAAGTTTAAACCCGTTACAAATTTGTAGCCCTCTAAGTAGAGCCTGTATCTCTTAATGTAAAGCCGAGATTGCCTTTTCAACCATTGTGAATTCTTTTAAAATATTTCTTTGTGTGTTGCATATTACTCCTCCTCCTGGTACCCTCATATCCATATTAAAACTAACATCTGTGTTGAGATCAAGTTTTTTTTGTGGGTGGCTTTTCTCATATAATGCTTTTTAAGCCTAGCCACCTCTTCTTTATGAATGACAATCCCCTTGTACTTTTCAAGACTTTTAAAGCCTCTATATTACTAACTTTAATAGGCTTTATGGAAGATATAAATGAAATCTCCCTTTTTATATCCTTCAAGATTTCTTAGGAGTTAATCCGGACATCTCGAATTTGCTCTTATTTCTAACTTTCTATATGCACCAAATAGCAACAAATGGGATGTTGCCTCTAAGCAATATGTGTACTTTATTTTTGTATTTATCCCTACCCCAGCTTGTGAGTCTATCTATTAACTTATCATCTTTCTGCTTTTGAGAGTAGATTTCAAGCTAGCTCCATACTTCTTTTGCTATTTTTCCTTTAAAGAATTAGTGATCAATACTTTCTACTACTAAAAACCAACATTCGCACCTTGAAGCTATCCATATTCCTTTCTTCTATATATTAGTATCTAATGGTGTAGCTTCTATGATAGTGTCCCTGAAAAATTTTTCATTTTTTGCAGAGTATCACTTTTCCAAAGCCATTTAAAAGTAGGTTGTAGCATATTTTTACTTCTTATCAGTTGTTTTATTAAATTTGGGGGGAAATTCCCTTGTGAATTTAGAGTCCATTTCCAGCCGCTTCTGTTTAATCTAGAGTGTGCTTCCACAAGCTCTTTTTGTTTTAACATAGACTTCTAGGCTTTAGACGTTTCTTTGAATCTTTGATTTACTCTTTCTCCCATCCATATTTAACACGCATAAACTTTGCCCAAATGATTTCATTCTCTTTCAGCCTCCACTAACTTTTGCAGGCCCATTTGCTGGCTATATCCACGAGGCTGGTGAATCCTAGTCCTGCCTCCTCCTTAGGAAAGCATAAAGTCTCCCATTTCTGCTAGTGTAGTTTAGGCTTTCTTTCCTTCTTACCCCATAGAAAGTTTTTCATTTCTTTTTCTAATCTCTCTAAGACCTTTTTCGGGGAGTGAATGACTATTAAGATGTGTGCAAGTGATAATTGTAGTGCATGTGAAATTAAGGTGATTCTTCCTCCCAAACATGATAGGTCTTCCTTCCAACCGACTATCTTCCCCCTCATTCTCTCTATTAAGAAACTTAAGTACTCTTTTATTAACCTTCCTTCGTGTATTGAGGAACCCAGATATATTAAAGTGCCTTTCTTTTGAGTGAAACTCATGATGCTTTTAACTCTTTGAGCTACCTTTTCTAGGACTTTTGTAACTATCATGAATTGACATTTCCTTTTGTTCAGGATTTGTCTCGTCTCCTCTTCAAGCATTCGCATCATATTTATGAGCGACTTGGTGCTAGCATTTGTGAAGATAATCACATCATTTGTGTAAGCCAAGCAACCCACATAAGGAATCTCTTTTGACTAACTAAACGCTAGTATTTTTCATTTTTACATTCTTTCTTTTAGATTTAGGAGAAGTAATTCTAGATAAATGTTAAAGAAGTAAGGTGATAGTGGATCACCTTTCCTTAAACCTCTCCCTTGTTTGAACTCCTCTTCTTTTTGACCATTTATTATAATTCTAACCCATACGCTTGAAATAGATCTATATTTTAAATCAATCCAGAATTTTGAGAAACCTATTTTGTGCATTGCATAACATAAAATTACCCATTCCACCCTATCAAAGGCTTTTGACAAATCTAGTTTTAGCATGCCATTATGGTCTCTAACCTTAGCTCCATTGTCTCTCATCATTTCTGATGCTAAGCTTATGTTTTCCATCATTAGTCTATTTTTGAACAAAACCTAATTGTACATATGGGAAAATATTTGGAAATATATCACTTAGGTTATTTTGCAATAGCTTAGCTAGGAATCTTCTAGACCACATTGCTTAGGTTAATCGACCAGTAGTCTTTGCACCCTGCAGATTTTTCATCTTTGGGATGAGTACACTAAAGGAGCTAGCACACACTTTTTTGATATCTAATCTCACAAATATCTATGTGATTACCTAAGTTAGGTCTTTTTGATGTGCCAGTAGTATTGGAAGAAAGTATTTTTCTATCCATCTAGCCCTGTTGCACTTTTTTTTTCATGTTGAATACTACTATCCTAACTTCCTCCACTTCTATGAATTTAGCTAGCATAGTGTTTTCCTCTTCTGATACATGGTGCTTCATTGCCTGCATTAGGGTGTCCCCTCCATGCCTTCCATTCCTGTACAGGTGATTTTTAAAAAATTCTTCCAGATAAAACTTTATCTCCTCTTCCTTTTCCACCTAGGCTCCTTCTGAGTTTTTTATACCTTTAATTTTTTATTTTTGGGATTTGATTTTTGCCATTGTGTGAAAGAATCTTGCATTATTATCACCTTTTTTGAGCCACTTATTTTTGCTCTTTGTTTCTAGAAGACCTATATCATGTGTAATCTAAGTCTTAGTTCTGTCTCTATGCTACTTAAGTCCTGCCTACTCTCCTCTATTTGATCTCTCTCATATTCTATTTCATACATTGTTACTTTTTCTTCAGCTTGTGTGATACTTTTATTGATATTCTCGAAAACCTCTTTATTCCATGTGCTCAAGCTAATTTTTAACCCATGCATTTTGATTGCTAACAATTGTAGAGGGTTTCCTGATGCAAGTTCTATCCAAGATTTATTTACTGTTGTTTCGAAGTCTGCATGAATACCTCACATATTTTGAAATTTAAAAGCTTTCACTAGTCTCTGGTTTTTCTGGAAAGTTTGGAGCATTAGGCTATGATTGTAATAGGTTCTATTTAAATATCGAACATTTGTGGCTCCAGGCGAGGCCACCCATTTTGCATTATACATAACCTTGTCCAATCTTGCCTAAATGGTTCCTCACTTATTCCAGTTATTGCATCATGCATATTTTGATCCCAGGAAATCTACTTCCATAAAATTTGCATTGACAATCACTCCATTAAACTGTGCCAACGCCTCTGTGTCTGGGAATCTCCTTCCTTTCTTTTCACTAGAGTTTCAAAACACTTTAAAGTCTCTTCCAATAATCCATGGAAGATCATTTGATACTATCTCCGTCATATCCTGCCATAGCATCTTCTTCTCTTCTTTAGTTTTGTTTCCATATACTGTCGAGATTAGCACATATGTTTCATTGCTAACTTTAAAGTGTATTATTTACTCAGTGTCTTTTAACACTATTATTTCTACCCTATTGTCCCACATAACCCATATTTTCCAATTTAGGTTCATGATGGCTTTGTCAAATCCCATTAATTTTTTATATTTATCATGCTCATTTATATCTAACATTGGTTCGGCTATAATAATTATTTTACTTTATAAGTTTAAATGAGTTTTTTAATTCTATTTAAAGAGGGTGTATTTATCACACCTCTTATGTACTAGTAGATGCACCTATCCTTTAAAGGTAGATTTCACTTGCACTCTCGTCATGCATTTGAAATCATATTTCAAATTCACATACTTCTTCATATTCCTTGGTGGCTTTATGGAGCTAGTTCAACAAACTGGCTCTATTCTTTCATCTTTAAATCTTTTTCCAATATATAGAACCATTATTCTAATTTTTTCTATTACTTTTTTTCT
>JAREIK010002271.1:610016-872818 GCA_029783825.1 Sapria himalayana | reverse complement strand
CCTAGATATTTTTTTTTAATTTTTCCATTACAAAATCTAAATATTCTATCTTTAATCTACCCTCATAAATTGGATAGCCCAAAAACATTATTTTTCCTTTTTTATGAGAGAAACCTATTATATTTTTAATTCTATGAGGTAATGCTTCCAGAGATTTCGAAGCTATCATGTATTGGCATTTTCATTTGTTTAGCTTCTGTCTTATTTCTTCTTCCATGCATTTCAATAGATCCATCAGATTATGTAATGATCTACCCCCTCCATTGGTGAAAATCATTACATCATCTGCATATGCTTGACAGCTAACCAATGGTGTATTCTTTGGTTGTCTAAATGTTCCTATCATTCCCTTCTTCATTTTATTTTTAAAATTTACTATTAACAATTCTAAATAAATATTGAATAGTGAGGGAGATAAAGGATTTCCTTATCTTAGTCCTCTTATCGGTTTTATTTCTTCTCCTAATTTTCCATTTATTATAATTATTACCCATGTATTTGATATGCATCTGTATATTAAATCTATCCAAGCTTCAGAGAAGCCCATTTTGCGCATAGTGAAACAAAGAGTGTCTCATTCTACTCTATCAAATACTTTAGATAATTTTTTTTAATATCGCCATATGTTTCTCTATTCCATTTTTTTAACTCAAATTTTAATCTTTTCAACTTAGTGTTTAAAGATTGCATCGGGTTTCCTATAGCCTCTTTATTCCAAGACACTCTAACCATGTCCAAGAAGTTGTGATGTAAACACCATGTGTTCTAAAATTTAAATGAACCCCCTCTATGTGATATATTTTTAACAGTGATTAAAAGTGGGTTATGATCCGAGCATGTTCTATTTAAATGTTTCACCTAGGTTGAGCCAAAATGCTCTAGCCACTTGAAATTAAATAGAACTCTATCTAATCTTGCCCATATAGTACCCTTGTTTTTCCAGTTATTACACCATGTAAATTGTGAGCCTAAAAAATTAGCTTCTATTAAATTAGATTTACCTATAATCTCATTAAATTGAGAAGTAGCTCTCGCATTTGGAGGTCTTCCTCCTTTCTTTTCTCTAATGTTCCTTACTATATTAAATCTCCGCATATTATCCATGGCTTATTTTTCATGGCTAATCTCTCCATTTCACCCTATAATTCTTTTCTTTCCTCTATTTTATATTTAGCATATATTACTGTTATTATTTTTTTTTTCTTCGACTTAAGCTAAAGTTTATTAATTGATCTATTTCTTTTATGATTTTTATATTTAAATTATTCTTCCATATTATCCAGATCTTACCATTATTATTAGAATACCTCTGCTCAAAGCCAAACAATTTTTTGTATTTTCCTAGGTGAACATTATCCACCATAGGCTCAGTTAACATTATAATACTAGTTTTATGCATATATATCAATTTTTTAATCCTATTTCTTGAGGAGAGATTAGAAACTTATCTTATATTCCAGTAAATAAAATTATACATTATTTGTTGATTTTGCCTGTGCTCTAGCCATGCATTTAGTTTCATATGTCTTGTTTAAATATTTTTTCATGTTTCTTGGTTTTTTTAGCAAACTTAAATCTCCCCCTCTCTCACCTTTCCATTCTCTTCCCAATTGAATTACCATGATTTTTATTTCTTCGATTGCTCATTCTCTATTTCCCATTTTTGTTTAAGTTTTTCTATGTTTATATCATCTTTAGTGTGCCTCACATTCTGCTCATCTTCTACCTCCTTCATATCAAGAGTTATGAAACTTCTCACTTCTATTTCCTCTTCCGAGAAATCTTATATAGATACTGCCCATCCTTTATTTTCTTTAATTTCAATTTTTGTTTGTAGCTTTATTCTTTTGTTTATTCTACAATTTTTTTAAACATTTATTTCCTCCTTATGTTTTCTGTATTCTCAGCTACCCTATCCTCCTCTTCACTCACATTCTTGTATTCTATTAGCTTAACCTCTTCTACCTCACTATTCTATAACTCAGTGTTTAATTCTGTTTGAACAGATTGTATGTTTTAGGCTTTTTTTTGATATTGAACTATCTCTCTCCCCCTAATTACCTCCATTTTCTTCTCTTCCTTTCTCTGCCTACCTTCTGCTCTTCTTTTGTTCACTATATAGCTCTCTATATTGTGCCCCATTTTCTTACAGCATGAACAAAATGCAAGAAGATATTCTGGAACCACTTGTTGCCAAAAGCCTCATGTTGAAAAATTGCACTTCCATGGTAGTGAGATTAAGATACAGAAACAACAGAAATACAGAAAATAAGCAATATATATATATATATATCAATGCAGCAACCATCCACGACAGAATCAAAAATGAGAAACAAACGCCAAAAATAGCATGGTTCGCTAGTCGCTCAGTATGACTAGCTATATCCACCAAAAAATGCTTATGCGTTACAGATTAAATCAACAGAAATGTCTTGCAGTATGCAACACACAAAGAAATCGTGATAAATCGTGCAAAGAGAAGAGAGAGATGATGATGAACAGTTCCACGGGTCCAAAAACAACCACCCGAAAATAAAATTATAGAACATTTTAAATATAAAAAAAAATTTTCGATTCATTTAACCGGAGTGGGTCGAATCATGGAATGGGTCAGGCTCTGCTCCAAAAATTTCGGCATGCTGACCGAACAGCGAGACCTTCGTTATTTTGCTACTGTTGCATCCCCGGCCTCTTAATATTTTATTTCCTGCACTTACATGAAAATATTAAAATAGAAAAAAACATTTAGTTATACAAATAGATTATTAAAAAAACAAATTACATATACAGCACCTTTCCCTTCCATATCTCCTATCCATATGTGATTGGGAGGTGGCTTCTGCAAGTTAGTTTCCACATAGACCCGAGCTACACTTTGTCTTGAGAGTGTGACAGTTACACCATCAAGTAGAAGAGGAGAACCAGGGATACATGCGATATGATATAGAGCATGTTTATCAAAGAAATGTATCGGTAGCATAGGAAATAAGAACCATACCAGGGCCACAGTAGATTCCTCCTTCGTAGTGAAATTAGGTGTCTATTTGAATGATCTCATGGGATAAACCATGAAGTACCAGATGCCTTTAAGCCATATGCGATGATAATCCTATTCAGTGTATAGTTGCACTAAAATGTGCTTCTCATCGATGAGTCCAATTTTTATCATCGTCTTGAGCTTCAATGATTCAAAGAATGCACGAATATCATCAATACGAGGTTGACCATGTGAAAACTTACCGACGAGAGTGTGTTTATGAGGCTCAGTAAGCTTCTGTATGTCCTCGGGCGAAAATAGAATCGAGGGTTCCTCGAGGTTTTTCACGTGAATGTCCGATGAAGATGAAGGGAGGCACCCGTTATTTTTAATAAATGACGAAAATGATTTCTTATTATCTAAGTAATCCATTTCCATCAAAATGATCTTTAAAAATAGCTTCTTCCTCCCCAAAATTTGTAGTTTCTCTCTTTAGAAAAGCTTTGTTTCTCACTCTAAAAGTTGAGAGCTTTTCAAAAAAAACCCACAAACTTTTTTTTGTCTTCTTTCATTTTTATTATCCTTCTTATTCTACTACTTCTTCTTATTCTACTTCTCGTACATCTTCTCTTTCTTTTTCTACTTCTTTTATTCCTACTTAAACTCCAACTGCTTCTTATTCTTCTTATCATTCTTCTTCTCATTCTTTTTCTTCTTCTTCTTCTCAAACTGATTCTTCTTTTTTTTCACCTTCTTCTTCTCATTCTTATTCTCCTCCTCCATCTTCTTTTACTTCTTCTTCTACTTCTTCTTCACCTTCTTCTTCTCCTTCTTCTTCTCCTTCTTCTTCTCCATATAATTCTCCTTCTTCACATTCGTCTTCTCCTTTTTTTTCTTCTAATTATTCTTCTCATTTACTTCTCCTTCTTCTTCTCATTTTTCTCTATCTTCTACAAGTTTTTATCATTCTTCTTTTACTCCTCCTCCTCCTTATTCTTATCCTTCTACTTCACTTTCTTATTATCTTTCTTCTTCTCCAACTTCTTTTTCTCATACTTCTTCTCCTTCTTCTCTTTCTTCTTCTTCCTTTCCTTATTCTTCTCTTACTCTTCCTCCTCCTTCTTTTTACTATTCTTCTTTTTATTCTTTTTATTCTTTTTATTCTTTTTATTCTTTTATTTTTCTTTATCTCCTTCTTCTCGAACTTTTTCTACTTCTTCATGTCCTTCATTGTCTCATTCCTCTTTTGTTTCTTCTTCTCCTTCGTCTTCTCCTTCTTCTTCTCCGTCTTATTCGACTTTTTCTTATCCTTCTTCTTCTCCTTCATTTTCTTTTTCTTATTCTTCTTCTTCTTATACTTGTTCTTCTTCTTTTCTTCTCCTTCTTTTTCTCCATCTTCTTCTCCAACATTTCTCTTTATTTCATATTCTCCTTCTTCATCTCATTATTCTCTTCCTTCTTCTTCTCTTCTTCTCATTCTTCATCTACTTCTTCTTCACTTCTCCTTCTCCTTCTCCTTCTTTTTCTCTTTCTTCTTCTTGTTCTTCTTTATCTTCTTTTTCTTTTTCTTTTTCTTCTTCTCCTAATTATTGTCCTTCTTCTTGTACTTCTTTTTCTCCTACTAATTGTCCTTCTTATTAACTTTCTTCTCTTTCTTCTTCTCATTTTCTTCTACTTCTTTTTCTCCTTCTTCTTTTCCATCTTCATTTTAATCATCTTTTCCTTCATCCTCTCCTTGTTCTTTTTTTCCTAATTCTTTTCATTATTTTTCTCATTTTTCTTCTATTTATTTTTCTCCTTTTTCTTCTATTTATTTTTCTCCTTTTTATTCTATTTATTTTTCTCCATCTTCTTCTCCTTCTTATTATATTTTTATTTCTTCATCTTCTTCTCCTTCTTCTTATCTTTTTCTTCTCTTTATTCTTCTATTTCTTATACTCATTCTTTTTCTCCTTTTACTTTTCTTTTTACTCTTCCTTCTTCTTCTCTTTTTAATTTTCCTTCTTCTTCTCCTTATTTGTTTTATTCTTCTATTTTTTTTCTTCGTCTTCTCCTCCTTCATCTTCTCATTCTTCTCCATCTTCTTCTATTCTTCTTCTCCTTCTTCTCTTTCTTCTTCTCCTTCTTCTTCTTCTCCTTCTTCTTCTCCTTCTCCTTCTTCGTCTCCTTCTTCTTCTCCTTTTCTTCTTCTTATTTTTCTCATTCTTTTTCTACTTCTTCTTCTCCTTCTTATTATCCCTCCTCTTCTCCTTATTCTTTGCTTTCTTCATCTCCTTTTTATTATCCATCATCTTCTCATTCTTCTTCTCATTCTTCTTCTTTTTCTTCTTCTCCTTCTTCTAATACTTTTCTCCTTCTTTTTCTCTTTATTCATCTCCATCTTCATCTCCTTCTTTTCTCATTCTTATTCTCCTTTTATTTCTTCTTCATCTTCTCCTTATTATTCTCCTTCATCTTCTCCAACTTCTTCTGTTTCTTCTTCTCTTAATTCTTCTTCTCCTCCTTCTTTTCTTTCTTCTTTACTTTTTCTTATATATTTTTTACATCTTCTTCTCCTTCTTCTTCTCCAAATTATTCTCCATCTTTTTTCCTTCTACTTCTCCTTCTTCTTCACCTTCTTCTTCTCATAATTCATCTATGTTTTTCTTCTCTTCCTTCTTCTCCTCCTTCTCCTCATTCTCCTCCTCCTTCTTTTCCTTCTTCTTCTCCTTCATCTTCTACTTTTTTTTCCTTCTCAATATAATTTTTTTCTCCTTCTCAATATAATTTTTTTCTCCATCTTCATCTCCATCTAGTTCTTTTAATTCTCCTTATTATTCTTCTCTTTCTTCTTCTTTTACTTCTTCTTCTTATCCTCCTTCTTCATTGCCTTCTTCTCATTCTTCTTCTCTTTTTTTTTCCGTCTTCTTCTATTTCTTTTTCTCCTTCTTTTTCTCCTTTTATTTTTCCTTCTTTTTTTTATTTAAGGTTTTATTTTATTAATTATAACCCTCTCTTTTGGTGGAGGAATACCTTTGATACAAACTATCATCTACCCTTAACCCTTTTATACCCGTGCTTCAAACTAAAATAAAATTTCATTTACATCAATCTAATAGTATTTGACCCTATATTGCTATGCTTGTGCCATTCCATATACTTTCTTCTCACTTTCTTGCATGTAAATGTTAGAATCTGATTTTAATAGCTGGCTTTCTATTGAAAAATTAATTGTATTGCTTTCTTCAATCTTTCATAAATTTCTTGCCTCTTTCTATACTTTCAGAATCTTCTTGAGTGTCATGTTTGTTTTTAATCTACATTTTTAATGTGCTTTACAGATTTGTCCATCCAGCTTCTCATGTCGCCTCGTGTGCCCTCACATTCTGCCGATCAAGAACCTTTTCTCTAGCAATCCTGCAAATTCTATGCCCTGCATAAAATCAAGTGCATTATACCTATAAAATAATTCATTTGCCCGCCCTTCCCTACACAAACCAAGTTACAGGTTCAGATTTTGTCGAGTTGACTTGGTGTGTTCTTTGATCGTTCCATATATGTTCACTTTGTTTGTCCTGCCTGTCATTCTTCCATCTTTTTCTGTATACATCTCCTTTTCTACTTTTACATTGTATTATATTGACTACACTTAACACGGACTTATAGATTTCCTGCATAAAGAGTTATAACACCGACTTCCGACCATTTAACACAGACTTCCAGTAACGAAAAATCACAGAAACTAAGTATTTAACACAGACACTTAAGCATAGACTCAATGAGCATAGGAGGCACAGGCACCATACAGTTCTTCGACAATGTCACAGGCAGAGGAAGACTTTAGATGCTTTTGATTTTAACACGTATGTTCCTGCAGAAACTGTGTATATATATATAAATTTATTACCCTATTCCCAAGTCGCCCCCCCCCCCCCCTCTTAATGTTATTTCAGCATAATCCCAGCTGCTTCTTTCCTTTTAAACCTGTAAAATCAAGCAAGCCAGGATGCATACTAGAGAAGAACTTACCAGTATATCTCTTTTAAGGATGCACCAATCACAATAATTATCACCCCTCAGGACCAGGGTGAAATATTAAAAGAAAAAGGAAAAAAAGAAAAAAAAAATCCACGAGATAATACTTATGAGTAGGTGTGATTTTTGATCTTCCTAAAATACGAAAAGTTTGTACTATCTAGTTTTAAAAAACCAGTATATTTTTTTGGTAAACTCTCTTCATTATATTCCTGATTACCTTTCTTTCTTCCCTCTTTTGCTAATATATCTGCTAATGCATTGGCTTCTCTAAATATGTGCTTTATAGAAAAATTTAGAAATTTTATTTCGTGTAATATATCATCTATGGCCTCTTCATATCTCCACATCTTTGTTTGCTTTTTAATTAGATTTATAACAATTTTCGAATCAATTTGAATATCTATGTTTTTAATTTCTAAATTTCTACATATCTTAATTCCCTCTCTTAATGCTAATATCTCGACATGCAGTGCCGAAGAAGCTTGCATCTTCCTTGTGAAGGCTAGAATTAGTTCTCCTTCCGAATTTCTTATTACATCTCCCCTCCTGCTTCTCTCATGTCCCTATCAAAGCTACCATCTGTATTTAAAGATATCCTACCTTGTGATGGCTTTTCCCATGCTATACTTATTGTTTTAAATTGTTTAGGATATTTTTCTTTTAGGTTCCAAGAGGATAAAATTTCTTTATCCATCCTCGAACCCTGAATTATTATAGGACTCGATTCTGAAAATTTTCTTGTTTCCTCTTTGATATCATTCCAGATATCTTCTATTTTCATATTATAACCTTCAAATCTACTTTTATTTCTAGACTTCCAGATACACCAGATGACTATTAGTGGTACGTTAATTTTAATCCATTTCTGTGCGGCACCAGATACTTTCAAATTAATCCATTTCTGAAGCCTACCTTTTAAAGTAAGATGTTCATATTTTAAATGCAATTCCAATCCTAATCTCTTCCATATTTCTGCTGCAACTCTACCCTGTGAGAAGAGATGATCCAGTGTTTCATTTTCATTTAGGCAGCACTCACATCTAGATACCAGCTTAATTCCTTTCTTCTTTAAGTTATTATCTAATGGGATAATATTAGATAAGACTTTCCACATAAAAGTTTTAATTTTTTGTGGATTATCATTATTCCAGGCCCATTTGAATAATGTTTGTTCTTTCAGCTTTTTTCTTAACACATTTTTCACTTATTTGAGCGAAAATGTTCCATCCGGACTTAACATCCACTTCCATTCTTTTTTAGAGCGGATAGAATATGTGTCAACTAATTCTTTTTGTTTCAGCATTTGTGTCCAAATCTGTGTACTTTTTCTTTTTCTTTTTACTTTGTTGATGTCATCTTTTATACAATACTTTGCCCGCATAAATTTAGACCATAAGCTGTCATTTTCTTTCAACCTCCACCATCTCTTGCTTGCCCCTGCTTTGGCTAAATCACTGAGATTTGTAAATCCTAGTCCAGTTTCTTGAACTGGATAACATAAATCTCTCAATTTTTTCCAATGTAGTTTATATTTGCCCTCTTTTTTTCCCCATAAAAAATTAGCTAATTCTTTTTCAATTTTTTTAATAAAGATAGTTGAGGGTTAGCTGATCATAATATTATGCATTAGTAAAATTTCTAAAACATGTTTTATTAAAGTAATTCTACCCCCCATACTTAGGCATTCCTCATTCCATCCTAAGATTTTCTTTTTTAGTTTGTTTAATAAAAATTCTAGATATTCTAATTTAAATTTTCCTTCAAATATCGGACAACCCAGATAAATCATTTCTCCTTTTTTGTGGGAGAAACCTGTAATATTTTTAATTCTATAAGCTAATGCAATTGGAGCATTATGTGGTATCATGTATTGGCATTTTCTTTTGTTCAGTTTTTGGCCTGTTTCTTCTTCCATGCATTTTAATAAGTTCATCAGATTATGTAGTGATTTCCCACTACCATTGGTGAATATTATTACATCATCTGCATATGCGAGACAACTCACTAATGGAGTGTTCCTTGGTTGTCTAAATGTACCTATCATGCCATTCATCATTTTTATTTTAAGGTTAACTATTAATAGTTCGAGATAAATGTTAAATAGTGACGACGAGAGTGGATCACCTTGTCTTAATCCTCTAACTGGTTTTATTTCCTCTCCTACTTTTCCATTTGTTATAATTCTAGCCCATGTATTTGATGTACATTTGTAAATTAGATCTATCCATGTTTCTGGGAAACCCATTTTTCTCATAATGGAGCAGAGGATATCTCATTCTACCCTATCAAATGCCTTGGATAGATCCAGCTTAATAATTACATTTTGTCCTCTTGTTTTGGATCCTATTTCTCTACACATTTCTTTAGCCAAGCAAATATTTTCTATTATTAATCTATTCTTCATAAAACCTGTTTGTTCTTCAGAAATAATTTTAGGTAAAATCATGGCTAATCTATTATGTAAAATTTTCGCAACAATTTTGTAAATTGTGTTACATAGACTTATTGGTCGAAAGTCGTCACCTTTCTGTGGGTTTTCTGTTTTAGGAATGAGAATAATATGAAAGCTTCCCCATTTCTTTCCTATTTCAGCCCCACAAAATATACTATTTATAGCTTTTTCTACGTCTTTCTTTATTATATCCCAACAGACTTGAAAGAAGCAATTGTTCCATCCATCCGGTCCAGCTGCACTGTCTTTGTTCATACTATAAATAGCTATTCTAATTTCTTCTTCTTCAGGAAATTTAATTAACATATTATTATCTTCTAAAGTAATTTTATTTTCTATATTTTTTAGAAGTAAATTTTCTTTTAGATCCCTAGTTCCGCATAAGTGATTTTCAAAAAACTTTGCAAAATAATTTTGTATATATAAATCTTTTTAAAGCCATTCTTCCTCATTATTTTTAATACCTCTAATTCTATGTTTCTAGTATTTTACCTTACCTACTTTTTGAAAAAAAATTTGTGTTTTTATCGCCTTCTTTAAGCCATTTAATTTTAGATTTTTGTTTCCAAAACACATCTTCCATTAATAGTTTTAGTTTTAATTCCGCTTGTGCCTTATTTAGAGCACTTCTGTTATTTGTATTTTGGTCTATTTCAAACTCTAATTCTCTTTTTAATACTAGTTCCTCTGCTTCTTTTATATTTTTAATTATATCTCTAAATGTACCCTTATTCCTTATTTTATTTCAACTTTTAATCTATTCAGTTTGTTATTTATGATTTGAATTGGGTTTCCTAGTGTCTCTTTATTCCAAGACTCTTTCACCATTCCTAAAAAATTGTGGTGTAAACACCAAGAATTCTGGAATTTAAAAGAGCCTCCTGCGTAAATTAATTTTTTAATGGAAATTAAAAGTGGGCTATGGTCAGAATAGGTTCTATTTAAATGTTTCACCTCTGTAGAGCCAAATTGTTCTAACCATTTAAAATTATATAAAACCTTATCTAATCTTGCCCATATTGTGCCCTTTTTTTTCCAGTTATTGCACCATGTAAATGGAGATCCTAAGAATTTAGATTCTTTAAAATTTGTCTTATTTTTTATATCATTAAATTGAGATATACCTTCCTTATTCGGAGATCTACCCCCCTTTTTTTCATTAAGATTTCTTACTATATTAAAATCACCTCCAATGATCCAGGGCTTATTTTTAATTGAAATTTTTTTCATTTCCTTCCATAATTCTTTTCTTTCCTCTTTTTTTGTATTTTGCATAAACTATTCTAATTATTTCGTTTTCATCCTGACTTAAACTTAAATTTATTAATTGATTAGTTTCGTTTAGTATTTTTATATTTAAGTTATTTTTCCATTATAGCCAAATTTTTCCATTATTATTAGCGTATCCATGTTCAAATCCTAGAAGTTCTCTATAATGCTCTAGCTGAATCCTTTCCACCATAGGTTCAGCTAACAAAATTAAGTTTATTTTATGCATAAATATTAATTTTTTTAATCTATTTCTTGAGGGGAGATTAGCTATTCTCCTAATGTTCCAATAAATATAATTATACATTCTTTATGGATTTAGCTTGTGCTCTAGTGGTGCATTTGGTTTCATATATTTTATTCAAGTGTATTTTCATATTCCTTGGTTTTCTTAGTGAGCTTAATTCCCCTTTTCTCTCCTCTTTCCATTTCCTATCCAATTGAATAGCCATTATTTTTAATTCTTCGATTGCCCAATCTATATTCCCCATTTTCTGTTGAGATTTAAGCTTTTCTATATTGATATCATCATTATTAATTCTGAATTTCTGCTCATTATCCTCACCATCCATATAGAGGGAGGTTAAGCTTTTAATTTCTAAATCATCTTCTGAATCTTCTTCAACCATCACTGCCTAACTCTTATTTTTTAGTGGCTTGTTTTTCATTTGGATTCTGGTTCTTCTGTTTAAGTCTGAAATTTTTTTAATCATTTCTCTCCTTTTAAGAACTTCCGTGGGCGATTCTGCACTCTCTTCTTCATTATTCATCATTTTATATTCAATTAGTTTTATATCTGTATCTTCATCATTCTGTTTTTCTGTTTGGACAGGAATTATTAGTTGAGGTTTTTTTTGATATCTAACCATCTCACCTCTACTTACCTCTGCCCTTCTCCTTTCTACCAGCTTCTGTTTATCTTCATTTATTTATTTTTATTAACTAAACATATATCTAAAGCATGCCCCAATTTCCTGCAACAAGAACAAAAGGAAGGGAGATATTCTGGTATAACAGGTTGCCAGAAACCCCCACCCTCTGTGTTTCCAATCCAAATGCGATGAGGGAGGGTCTTCTGTAAATCCACCTCCACACAAATTCGAGCTACACTCGGTCTAGAGAGTGTAGCAATAGCACCATCAAGAAGAAGAGGAGAGCCCAACACACACGCAATATGATATAATGCAGTTTTATCAAAATAATGAATCGGAAGCATGGGTAGAAGAATCCATACCAAGGCAAGGATGATTCTTCCTTCGTGTTAAATTTTGGAGTCCATTTGAAAGTTCTCATGGGATAACCCATGATATACCAAATATCTTTCAGCCATAAACGATGGAAATCTTCCTCAGAATGTAATTGCAAAAGAACATGTTTATCATCAATGAGCCCTATTTTGATTAATGTTCTGAGCTTCAATGAATCGAAGAAGGCCCGAATGTCATCAATACGAGGTCTACCATGCGAGAATTTCCCGACGAGAGTATGTTTATGAGTAGCAGAGAAGTTTCGGACATTCTTGGGAGAGAAGAATATCGAGGGTTCCTCGATATTTTTTTCATGTTTTTGCAAAAAATTCGCAATAGGGGTCACGTTCTTCTTAATACAATCAGAAAAGGACTTCTTATTAACTAAATAATCCAATTCCATTGAAATTAGCTTAAAAAATGCTTCTTGCTCCACAAAAATGGAAGTTTCTCTCATTCTTCATCTCCTTCTTATTCTCCTTCTTCTTCTCTTTCTTCTTTTTCTTCTTCTTCTCCTTCAACTTCTCCTTCATCTTTTCATCTTTATGCTCCTTCTATTTCATCTTCTCCATTTATTTTACTTCATCTTTTCATTCTTATTCTTTTTCAGCTTCTCCCACTTCATCTCTTTATTCTTCTCTTTCTTCTCATCTTTTTCTCCTTCTTCTCTTTATTCTATACTTATTTTCTTTGTCTTCTTCTCTTTCTTATTCTCCTACTTATTCTCCATCTTCTTTGCTTTCTTACTCTCCTTCTTATTCTCCTTCTTCTTTTGCTTTTTATTATTCTTATTCTCTTTCTCCTCCTCCTTCTTTTCCTCCTTTTCCTCCTTCTTCTCCTTCTTCTTCTACTTTTTTTATCCTTTTCAAAATCATTCATTTTCTCTTTCTTCATTTCTATCTACTTCTTCTTCTTCTTCTTCTACTCCTTCTTCTTTTCCATCTTCTTCCCCTTCTTATACTCCTTCTTCTCCTTCTACTTCTCCTTCTTATCATCCTTATTCTTCGCCTTCTTTTTCTCTTTCTTCTTCTCCTTCTTCTTTTCTTTTTTCTTCTCCTCCTTATTGTCCTTCTTCTTTTCCTTCTTATTATCCTTAATTTTTTGCTTCTTCTTCTCATTTATATTCTCCATCTCCTCCTCCTTCTCTTTTTTCTTCTCCATCTTCTCCTTTTTTATCCTTCTTCTTATCCTTCATCTCCTTATTCTTCTCCTTCTTATCTTTCATCTTCTTATTCTTCTCCTTCTTCTTCTCCTTCTTCTTCTCCTTCTTCTTCTCCTTCTTCATCTCCTTCTTCTCCTTCTTTTTCTCCGTCTTTTTCTCCATCTTCTTCTCCTACTTCTTCTTCTCCTTCTTCTTTTCTTTCTTATTCTCCTTATTCTTCTATTTCTTATACTCATTCTTTTTCTCATTTTTCTTTTTTTTTTAATTTTCCTTCTTCTCCTTCTTCTTTGTTTTATTCTTCTTTTTCTTTTTTTTTGCATATAATTCTCCTTCATCTTCTAAATCTTCCACTCTTCTTCTATTCTTCTCCTCCTCCTCTTCATTCTTCTTCTCCCTATTATTCTCATTCTTCTTCTCCTTCTTCTCCTTCTTATCCTTCTCCTTTTTTTATCTTTCTTTTTCTTCTTATTTTTCTACTTCTTATTCTCTTTTTTTTTTAAAAAAAAAATTTGTTTTATTATTATTAGAGCCCTCTCTTTTGGCGGAGGAATACCGTTTTTACAACCTACATCTACCCTTATCCCTTTTACATCCATTTCAAAACAAAACAAAAAACAAAGAACAAGTAACAATTTAAAATGATCTAAAAGCTATAGATTTGAAACTGCTGGAATTTGGGCATATGTGAGGTTCCGTACTTGAAGCTTGACACTTAATCCTCAGACCTTTTAGCTTTTCCTGAGAGAAGCTACCTTCTTTTAACTTGTGAGGTTCTGAATATGGATATATGTGAGATTTCACATCTACATCATCCCCTGAGATAAGTTTATTAAATCCTCCAGCTCTTTTAGCTTTTCCTTTTCTTCGAGCCTTACTTGGAGTGGGATCCTTTGGCGCCTACTAGGCTGTCAATTAGTGTGGAGGTATTGGCCTATCTTTATACAATCTTCCTTCGGGACCAGGAAGAGTTTTAGCCTTTCATGTCTTTACGTTCTTTTAGTAGCTTCCTTCCATGGAGTGGAAACCTTTGGCGCTTAATCAGAACTAAAAACTTGACATATAAACAGGGATAGACACTTGTTTGCTTGACTCAAAACAACTATTGAAGACTGATTTTTATAGGCAAATGAAGATAGAAATAAAGCAGTTCAAGTCAGCACAAATCCTTCATTTTATAGGCCTTAAATTAGCCCATTGGTAGTTGTCTTTATATCTGCATAAAATTCATATGAATGGGCATAGCCGAGGCATAATTAACCTTACCACAAGTAGAAACTAAGGGGCCATTTGAGCCGGTAGATGTACCTGAAAATTAGCACATCTAAACCACAATACAACAGGGATAGACACTTATTTTCTTGACTCAGAACAACTATTGAAGACTGATTTTTACAGGCAATAAAGCTGTTCAAGTCAGCACAATTCCCTCTTTATAGGCCTTAAATTGGCCCATTGGTAGTTGTCTTTATATCTGCAGAAAATTCATATGGATGGGCATAGTCGAGGCATAGTTAACCTTACCACAAGGAGAAACTAAGGAACCATTTGAGCCGGTAGATGTACCTGAAAATTAGCACATCTAAACCACAATATAACAGGATGACAAACCTACCATACCTGTCTTGAGTGAGGATATGCAGTAGAATTAAAAATGTATTCTCTATCTTACCCTACTGGGTTGTCAATTAGTGTGAAGGTATAGGCCTATCCTTATACAATCTTCCTTCAGGACCAGGAAGAAATTCAGCCTTTCATACCTTTACCAAATGTTAGGAAGAGATATCCAGGTGATTTGAAACTTCTTTTGCTAGATTATCAGCTAGTGTATTCACTTCTCTGTATATAAACATCCAGCAACCATCTTTTTATCACTCTATTATTGTCTTCCTCCACTTTGCTTCTGTTTAACAAAACAAGAAGAAGAACAACATAGTCCTATTCACGCAAACCACTTCCCTGTTGCTGCTGTTGCCTACCTCCACTTACAGCTATTGCCTGCCTCCATTTACTATTTTGATGGCTCCATTTACTATTTTTATGGCTGTTTAGCTCTTGACCATTTATAAATCTCCAATACAAGTCCTAGCTGCTGGTTTCTGCCCATTCCTATTTGATGCCTTAAGCTGCTAAAAAAAACAGAAAAAAAACCACCAAAACCAATAACATAAATCCAGTATACCCACATACCTTACCCCTTTACCTCCCTTTTGCTGATTGCTTTAATTTTGGCCTTGTTGGATATCTTCCCTGCAAAGACAGAAATTTCCCTACCCTGGACTCTACCCACTTAAAACTGCCATCCGTGTTAAATGATAGCTTCCTGCTGGAGGTCTATTCCAGGTTATGCTTTTTATCCTTTGCTGCTTAATTATATTAATATTAAAGTCCCATGACTTATCTGCATACTCATCTATATTCTTATTTATAACTATTATAGGCTTTATACAACTTTTTATATAACAGAGTTTATATAGCAGCGTAAAAATCAGAATGGATATTATTATATTATATTAGCAATAGTCAAGATACATATTTTAAAAAACTTATTGTTCCCGCCCAATCCATCAGAAAGTTGAGGCTTTGTTATATCTTCATGGTTTGTTTATTTATTCTAAAATAAAAAAATCTCATTTTATCTAAACATGCTATTCCCTTTAATTTATTTGGCATGAGCTTCTCATTAAATTCTGTATCTCCTTTGGTGGTACCTATTTTTGACAGATTATCCGCTAGATAATTCGCTTCTCTGTATATATGTATTATTGAGGCCTTCAGTTCGTCCATAAGACCAAGAATTGCTTCTAGTTCCTCTTCATTCCTCCATAATATTTTCTTATTGATTACTGTATCAACTAGTAATTTTGAGTCTACCTGTACTTCAATGTTTTTAAAGTTAAGCTGCTTGCATATCTCTAAACCTGATTTTAATGCTCCGATTTCAGATTCTAACGCCGAAGAGGCTCTACTAGATCTGGTGAAAGCTCTCTATACTGTCCCTGTATGATCTCTTATTACCCCGCCTCCTCCTGCTATTCCAGTGTCCCTGCTAAAACTCCCATCCGTATCCAGTGAGAGTTTACCAACCGGCGGAGCATTCCACTGTATGCATTTCGCCCTTTGCTGATTTAAAACTTTGTATGTGAGATGTGAGATCACATTCTTTCTCAGGCTTCTTTTCTTGTTTCATTTCCTGAATAACTATCGGTTTTATTAGTGATATATTACATATCTCCTTTCTAATATCTTTTATAATTTCTGTTAAATTCATCCTTATATTTTCAAATTTACTTTTGTTTCGAGATTTCCATATACACCAAATAATTAGATGCGGCAGTTTTTGGTTGAGCCATTTCCTGGTGGGACTTTTCGTTTTCTCCTTTTCCCATTTTTTAACTTTATCTATTAATCCATCATCCATTTTACATATTCTTTTTTCCCCTTCCATTTCTTTCCATATTTCTGCTGCAATGGGACCATTAGAAAGCAAATGATCGGTAGTTTCAACCACTTGTAAACAGCATTCACATCTTGAAGCGATGTTTATACCTTTCTTTTGTACATTTCTATCTACCGGTATAGCATTCATTAAAGCCTTCCATGTGAAGGAGCACATTTTTTGCGGTATGTTTTCTTGCCATACCCATTTAAATAGAGTTTGAGCCGGTTTTTTCTTTCTGACCAAGTCTTTTGCCGACTTGAGGGAAAAGTTTCCTTGTGGTGTTAACATCCATTTCCAGCCGCTCCTCTTTTTTATAGAGTGTGAGTCCACTATTTCTTTTTGTTTTTCCATTGACTTCCAACTGTTCGAGACTTTCTTAGTGGTCTTATTCTTGTTATCTAAATATCTTGCCCGCATATATTTTGCCCACAGACTATCACTTTCTTTAAGTCTCCACCAGCTTTTACAGTCCCAGGCAGCTGCCGAGTCCTGGAGGCTCATTAGTCCTAATCCTGCTTCCTCTTTCGGATAACAGATACTTTTCCAGTCCTTCCAATGTAGTTTATTTTTTCCTTGTTTTTTACCCCATAAGAAGTTGACCATTTCCGATTCGAGTTTTTTAATAAATTTCTTAAGGGGGTGTATCACTGATAATATGTGCGTAAGCGTGCTTTGTAATACATGTGACAGCAGTGTTATTCTTCCCCCAAAACCCAGTAACTCTTCTTTCCATCCTGCTATTTTCTTTCTTTGTTTGTCCTGAAAATAACTTAGATATTCTTCTTTCAACCTCCCCTCACATATCGGACAACCTAAATACATTAATGCCCCTTTTATTTCTGCAAATCCCGTAATCCTTTTTATTTTATCTACTAACTTTAATTTTGCATTTTTAGCAAGCATGAACTGACATTTGCTTTTATTAACCATTTGACCTGTCTCTTTTTCAAAAATTTGGAGAAGATGCATAAGATTCATTAAAGACTTTATGCTAGCATTTGTAAATATTATAAGGTCATCTGCATAAGCTAAACAACCTATTCTGGGTGTATTCCTTGGTTGTCTGAATGACAATATTTTACCTTCGGATATTTTCTTATTCAAGTTACGTATTAGCAATTCTAGATAGATATCGAAAAGAAGAGGGGATAGCGGATCCCCTTGCCTTAAACTTTTATTTGGTTTAAGTTCCTCACTTAACTTACCATTTACTAGGACTCTTACCCAATTGCTTGATATACATCTAAATATTAGATCTATGGTTAGCTCTGAAAAGCCGAACCTCCTTAACACAAAGCAAAGGGTATCCCATTCTACTCTATCAAAGGCTTTCGATAGATCTAACTTAACCACTAAGTTTTTTCCTTTAGACTTACTTCCTATCTCTTTCATCATTTCAGATGCAAGCTTTATATTTTATATCATTAATCTATTTTTAACAAAACCCGTTTGTTCCTGAGATATTATTGAAGGTGAAATTAAGCTCAGCCTATTTTGTAATATTTTTGCCAATATTTTATAAATAGCATTACATAAACTTATTGGTCTATAATCCTCACATTTCTGTGGTGATTCTTTTTTTGGAATTAATACTATAAAAGATTTTTCCCATGCTTTTGGGATTTCCGCACCTACAAAAAAACTTGCAATTGCAGGAACTAGCTCAGTTTTAATCGTATCCCAGTTTACCTGAAAGAAATAATTGTTCCAACCATCAGGTCCTGCTGCACTATCTTTATCCATACTAAACACAGCCTCTTTAACTTCTGGTTCTCCTGGGACCAATTCCATTGATTGATTTTGAACTTCCGTAATGGTCACCCTAATCACTTGCATTAGAGAGTTATCTGTCCTACTTGACTGACTACATAATTGATTTTCAAAGAATTTTTTAAAAAGAGCTCCTATTTCCTTTTCATTTTCTACCCATTCTCCTTCTTCGTTTATTAGACCTTTAATTTTATTTTTTTGAGATTTTATTTTAGACATACTATAAAAAAATTTGGTATTACGATCCCCATCTTTTAACCATTTTATTTTTGCTCGTTGTTTCCAGTAAATTTCTTCCATGTGTAGTTTCAATCTCAGTTCTCCTTTAGCCTTACTTAATTCTATTCTAGTTTCATTATTATTTGTGGAGTCAAAATCTTGCTCCAACTTGGCTACTTTTTCTTCTAGTTTTTTTTAGCTCCTGATTTAATTTCCCAAAAACCTCTTTATTCCATGTTTTCAAACAAGCTTTTAGCCTCAGAAGTTTGCTTGATAGAACTTGCATCGGTTTACCCTCTGCTGGCTCTTCCCAAGATTCTCTAACAATTCCTGCAAAGCTCTCATGCTTTACCCACATATTTTGAAATTTAAAATTGGATGTATTACCCTGATTTTTTTGAATCGTGATAAGTAGTGGGCTATGGTCAAAGCAAGTTCTGTTTAGGTGTCTAAGCCCCGTAGTCCCTTGTGGTGACCCACTTTGTGTTACACATAATCCTATCCAAACGAGCCCAGATGACTCCTCTTTTTTTCCAATTATTACACCAGGTATATTTCGAACCATTAAACTCTATTTCCATTAGATTGGTAATGGCTATTATGTCATTAAATTGTTTCATGGCTACCTTGTCTGGTGATTTACCACCCTTCTTTTCTTGAGGGCTTCTAATTATATTAAAGTCGCCTCCTATTATCCAAGGTAAATTTCTACTTGCTATATCTTTTATTTCTTCCCATAATGCCAGCCTAGATTGTTTATCATTTTTTGCATAAACTGCTGAGATTATTTGATCTGTGCTCTTATCTAATTTGAAATGTACTATTTGTTCAGTATCTTTTAATATTTCAATATTTAATTTACTTTGCCATAAAATCCAAAGTTTACTATTTAGATTAGCATAAGCTTTATTAAATCCTAAAATTACTCTATATTTATTTAGTTGAGCTTGCAGGACCATTGGTACTGCAATAATCAATAGTGAGATTTTATGTTCTTTAATTAAAAGTCTTAATCTATTTATTGTGGGGCTATTGGCTATTCCCCTAACATTCCAATATAGACATCTATCCATTAAAAACTAGTTTAGCTTGGGCTCGAGTTGTACACTTAGATTCATATGACATGTTAGCATATTTTTTCGTATTTCTTGCTGTTTTAGGAGTGTGAGGAATTTCATACCTAATCTCCTTATATTTTACCTGTTTTCCGAGCACCATAGCCATTTGCTTTAGGGCCTCCATGGATTGGGTTCTTGAAAGATAACCCCAATCTTCATTATAAATATGTATATCATCCTTTACTTTAAACTCCGCATCATCTTGGGATACATCATCCTTATGGCTTGAAGGGCAACTAAAAATTACCGATTCATCTTCAGGAAAATCCAGAAGATCTTCATCAATCCATGCATAATCCTCGAGTTTTTCTTTCAATACAATTCTTGTTTTAGATGTTTTTTTATGTTTTCTCTTATATTTTACCTTCTCCCATTCTTTTATTAAACTAACATCATTTTCTATCCCCGAGTTAGTCTCTCTCAGGGGTCCTTCTTATTGAATAATATTTGGATTATCTGGAGGGATGCTTGAGTGCAAATCTCCCTTCGGCTGGTTTTGTTTGTGAAATGAAGCCTCCTCTTTCCTTACCCAATGCATCACATTCCCGCCTCCTCCTTCGTGCTGCTGCCCGTTGTTATGTTCTTCTTTCCCCACCTTGCACGAGGAATTTTCATGCCCTAGCCTCTTACATTTTTAACAGTAGGGAGGAAGGCTTTCGGGAATCACAGTTTGCCAAAACCCCTCGGCCTGTTCCCCTTCACCACTACCTATCCATATTTTTTCAGGCGGTTTAGTTAAGAGGTTTAGCTCTACACAAATGCGTGCTTTGTTCGGTCTTGACATGGTTCTTGTGGCTTCATCTCGTAACATGGGCTTACCCAAACACGATGAGATTGCATAAAGAGAGGTCTCAGAGAAGAAGTGGAGTGGTAGAAAAGGCAATGTAAACCATACCGGAGCTATAAGCACCTCTTCAAGAGGAGTGAAATCCTTTGTCCACTTCAGTATACGCATGGGGAAGCCTTCAACATGCCATAATCCACGCTACCATAGGCAATATTGATCTTCCAATAGAGAGCATTGCAGCACAACATGCCATAAAGAGAGGTCTTGACATGGTTCTACTTCTTATTCTCCTTCTTTTCCTTCTTCTTCTCCCTAACCTTTTCCTTTTCTTTTCCTCCTTCTCATTCTTCTTCTCATTCTTCTTCTTCTTCTTCTTCTTCTTCTTCTTCTCCTTCTTCTACTTCTCCTTCTTCTTCTTCTTATTTTTTTTCTTCTTATTTTCCTTATGCTGCGTCTTCTTCTCCATCTTCTTCTCCTTCTCATTCTTCTTCTCCTTATTCTTCTCCTTCTTCTTCTCATTCTTCTCACTCCTCTTCTCCTTCTTCTCCTTCATTTTTTTATTCTTATTCTTTTTCTTCATATTCTTCTTCTTATCTTTCTTCTTCTCCTATTTCTCCATCTTCATCTCTTTTTTCTTCTTCCTTCTTCTCCAACTTCTTCTTCTCCTTCTTCTCCTTCTTCTCTTTCTTATTCTTCATCTTCTTCTAATTCTTATTCTCGAACATCTCTTTTTATTTCTTCTCCTTCTTATTCTCTTTCATCTCATTCTTCTTTTCCATCTTCTTCTTTTTCTTCTTCTCATTCTTCTTCTCCTTCTTATTCTCCTTCATCTCATTCTTCTTCTCCATTTTCTTTTCCATCTTCTTCTATTTCTTCTTCTCATTCTTCTTCTCATTCTTCTTCTCATTCTTCTTCTCATTCTTCTTCTCATTCTTCTCCTACTTCTTCTTCTACTTCTTTTTCTCCTTTTTCTTGTCCTTCTTCTTCTCCTTCTCATTCTTTTTCTCTTTCATTTACTCATTCTTCTTCTCCTTCCTCCTCTCCTTCTTCTTCTCATTCTTTTTCACCTTATTCTTCTACTTCTTCTTCTCTTTTTATTTCTCCTTCATGTTCTTCATTTCAATCTTCTTCTCCTCCTTCTTCTTCTCCTTGTTCTTCTTCTTCTAATTCTTCTCTTTCTTTTTCTCATTTTTCTTATAATTTTTTTCTCCATCTTCTTCTCCTTATTCTTCTATTTCTTTTTCTCCATCTTTTTCTCCGTATTCTTCTTCTACTTCTTCTCCTTCTTCTTATCTTTCTTCTTCTCCGTATTCTTTTATTTCTTATGCTCATTCTTTTTTTTTCATTTATCTTCTCTTTTTAATTTTCTATCTTCCTCTCCTTTTTTAATTCTTCTCTTTATTTTTTTCCATCTTCTTCTCATTCATCTTCTCATTCTTCTAATTCTTATCATTCTTCTTCTTCTTCTTATCTTTCTCCTTTTCTTATCCTCCTTCTCATTTTTCTTCTCCTTCTACTACTCCTCCTCCTCCTCCTCCTCCTCTTCCTTCTCCTCCTCCTCCTCCTCCTCCTCCTTCTTTTCCTTCTTATTCTCTTTCCTCTTCTTCTTCTTCTCATTTTTTTCTTCTTAACCTTTTTTTCTCCTTCTTCTTCTCTTTCGTCTTATATTTATTATTATTCTTCTTTTTTTCTTATTATTATCCTTCTTTTCTACTTATTCTTCTCCTTCTACTTCTCATTGTTTATCTCCTACTACTACTACTACTACTACTGCTGCTGCTGCTACTACTACTACTTTTCCTTCTTTTCCTTATTCTTAACCGCCTTCTTTTCCATTTTTTATCCATCTTATTCTCCTTTATCTTCTCATTCTTCTCCTTATTCTTCTACATCTTCTTCTCTTTATTTTTATCTTTATTCTTTTCCTTCTTTTCTTATTCTTCTACTTCTTTTTATTCTCCTTTTCTTTTCAATATTTTCTCCTTCTTCTTATCCTTCTACTTATCCTTCTTCTTATCCATCCTCTTCTCCTTTTTATCATCCCTCTTTTCTCTTTCTTCATCTCCTTCTTCTTTTTTTACTTTTCCTTCTTCTCCTCCTTCTTCTTCTCATTTTTCTTCTCCTTATTCTTCTCATTCTTCTTCTCCCTCGACTTCTCCTTACGCTTCTTCTTCTTCTTCTCCTTCTACTTCTCATTCTTCTTTTCCTTCTTGTTCTCATTCTTCTTCTCCATCTTTTTCACGTTCTTCTTCTCCTTCTTCATCTACTACTTCATCTTCTCCTTCTACTTCTTCTTCTCCTTCTTCGACTAATTCGTATTCTCCTTCTTCTTCTCCTTCTTCTCCTCATGTTTCTACTCATTCTTCTTCTCCTTCTTATCCTTCTTCTCATCTATCTTTTTCTTATCCATCTTAATCTTCTTCTTTTCTAACTTATTCTTCTTCTTTTTCTCCTTCTTCTTTTCAATCTTTTTCTCCTTTTTTTCTCCCCCTTCTCCTCCTCCTTCCTCTCCTCCTTCCTCTCCTCCTTCCTCTCTTACTTATTATCCTTCTTCTTATCATTCTTCTTCTCATTTTTCTTATCCTTCTAATTCTACTTCTTCTCCTCCAATTCTTCTCCTTCTTTTTCTTTTTTTTCTTCTCCAACTTCTCTGTCCTTTTCTACATCTTCTTCTCATTCTTCTTCTTTTTCCTCTCATTCTTTGCATTCTTCTTCTTCTTCAACTTATTCTCCTTCATCTACTACTACTACTACTCCTACTACTTCTTCTTCTTCTTCTCCCCATTCTCTTTTTTCTTCTCATTTGTCTTTTCTCATCATTCTCATTTTTCTTCTACTTCTTCTTATCATTCTTCTCATTTTTCTTCTCATTTTTCTTATCATTCTTCTCCTTTTTCTTCTCATTCTTTTTATCATTTTTTTTTTCTTATTCTTCTTTTTCTTCTTCTTCTCTTCTTCTTCTCCATCTTCGTCTATTTCTTCTTCTTCCTCTTATTCTCTTTATTCTCATACTTCTTATTGATATTCTTCTTCTTCAAGGGGCGAGAGGAGAGGGTCGAGGGGCGAGAGGCGAGGGGGGCGAGGAATTAATAATTAAGTTAAGGGTAATTTCATATTAATATAAAATAGTGCACCAAAATTAATTATTAAGAGTTTGATACATTTTTTAAATATTTAAAGTTAGGTTCATTTTATTTCAATTTTATATAGTCTAATGATATTTTATGAAATAATCGTGCTGTATGAGCTCCACTGCTCGAGTTAAGATATTTTATGAATTAGATAGCCAGGATGTTCGGACTTGGATGTGGTCAACAAGATGGGCTGGGTCATTTTTCCAGAGGACACTAGGCAGTTTCCGCTGTTAGCTCTATGAGTTGGGCAACTTGCAACCTTCAACTTGCAACCTGCAACCTGCAACCTGCGACCTACAACCTGCAACCTGCAACCTGCGACCTACGACCTGCGACCTGCGACCTGCGACCTGCGAGCTGCGACCTGCGACCTGCGAGCTGCGACCTGCGAGCTGCGAGCTGCGAGCTGCGACCTGCGAGCTGCGACCTGCGAGCTGCGACCTGCGAGCTGCGACCTGCGAGCTGCGACCTGCGAGCTGCGACCTGCGAGCTGCGACCTGCGAGCTGCGACCTGCGAGCTGCGAGCTGCGACCTGCGACCTGCCTCCTGCGACCTGGGACCTGGGACCTGGGACCTGAGACCTGGGACCTGGGACCTGGGACCTGGAACCTGAGACCTGGGACCTGGAACCTGAGACCTGGGACCTGGGACCTGGGACCTGGGACCTGGGACCTGCGACTTGCAACCTGCAACTTACAACTTGCATACTGGTCGTCATAGTGGCACTGTGTGGGGTGGATGCCAGTATAAAGTAGTGCAGCACTTTCTTTTAATCCACGAGCCTAATCTTAAGCCTCAAATTTCATAAGTTGATCCTTGCTGTTCCCTAACAACTCTCTATTTGTTGACACTGATCCATTTTTGTTATTTTAATCTTTTAAGCTTCGACACCAAAGTTCTAAAGAAATGGATAGCAGCCAAGACGATGATGACTTCCCAACTGTAGAAAGCATTGTTCCTCCTTGCAAGATTGACTCCTTCTTTCAGTCTGGCATCGAAAAGGTATGTTCTCACTTTGGTGGGACCTACATATTCACAAGCCGAAATTGTAAGGTTCACCACATTATTTGGTGAGACCTACATATTTAAGAGATTGTATAAGTAAATGTGGTACCTACTTGAGGGCATAGGGAGATTAAAGAGCTGAATAAAATTGTTTTATTAGCTCTTGTGAGAGATTTCAATACTATTGTGGGTGTGCATTTGTGAGACATAAAAAATATAATTTTTAGGCTACCATAACGTGTAGCCTTGCCTGGGGCGAGTTGTTTTTGCATGGTTCTGGTGGAGCCTGTGATTTAGGCACTCTCTAGGCCCACTTTTAATAATTATGCTTCAAGGAATTATCAATTGTTTGACCTATGCATGTAAGAAATTAAATACATATTAAATACATGAATAACTTCAATAATCTCATTTCTTAATTTTTATAGTTTAATGTAATATTTGATGATGGAATAAAACAATAATTTCCTTGGCTTTTCTAGCTTCTTCCTATCAAAATTTAATGACTATGTTATATGAAAGTACACCATGACTTTTGAACAACTGTTAGGTACCTTGTTGTCATATACAACTAAGAATAAAGTATTAAGTGGTGAGTCACAAGTCCTTATTACAAAAACCAAAAGTAGGAATCAAGGAGAACATCAAAGCTTCAACATGATAGATACAAAGGAATGTCCAAATTGAGAGTCAAAGATTACTATAATCATAACAATGGAAAATTATCCACATTAAGAGAAATTGTTGGATAGGAAAGTGAGAATAGATTAAGGAAGCCAAATAAAAGATGACAAGAACATCTTAATTTCTAACATAGATGAAGGTGATGAAGATGAGTTCCAAATGATGCAGAGCCAATTATAATTCCTGATTCTTATTAATGAATGTTTGTGTTAGTGATTAGGTGATTAAATGAGTGATTGATATTACTTCATATTATGCTACTCCAAATAAGTAATTGTTCACCACATATGAAGCATGAGATTTTGGTCTTGTGAAGAATTGAAATGCTATTACTATTAGTTCCAATAATATGGTAACTGAAGATGTATGCATTCACATCTAGACTAACATTCGTCACCATATGAGATCGAAAGATTCGAGACATGTTCCAAATCTACATCTTAACTCGATATCTGAAATTGTCTTGGATAAATAAAGTTTTCAAAAATATTTCGGCAATGAGAAATGAAAACTTATCAATTGAGTGATATTTATTGTAAGAGGAGAAGTTTGCTGCATGTTATATAAAATCAATGAAAAAATATGTAAAAATAAATTGAAGTTAAGAGATTTGTTGAGTTTCTTGTTTAATTCGTGTGATTATTATTTATTTGGTAAATAACATTAAGTTTTATTTATTAGTATATCTTGATATTTGTGGTCACGTAGAAGTTAAAAGATTTGTTGAATATAAATATAATGTAATTTTTATGGATGCTGCATCGAGAAAAATCAGAGTGTGCTTATTAAATTAAAAGATCAAGTTTTTTGGAATTTTCATCAATTTGATACTATAATAGAAAGAAAAATTGAAAAGCTGTTGAAATTTTTTGTACAAATAATAAAAGTGAATACACTTGAGAATTCAAAGGTTATTACTTTAATCATAAGTTTGACATAGGATAATAGTTCCATATACCACACAACACAATAGTGCAATAGAAATATTAAATTGCACCATTTTAGAGAAAGTTAGATATTAATTGAGAAAATAAAGCTTCCTAAAATATCTCAAGGTGCAACTATACTTACTGCCTATTACATCATCACTAGAAGCCCATCAACTTTTTTAGGATTTGATTTTTAAGTAAATGTATGAACAAGAAATAACATTTCATAAAATCATTTGAAGGTGTTTGATTCTGAAATATTTGTGCACATGCTGAAGAAAGAAAAATCATGCGTGATGACATTGTCATTCCATGTATCTTCATTGATTAGATGATGAACTATTTGGTTACAAGTACTAGGATCTAGAGAAGATATGAGTTATCAAATGCAAAGATAATGTATGTCATGAGTATCAAATTTTAAAAGATTTTGACAGAGAAAAGTAACTATCAGAGAAAATTATTATTGATGTTGTTAATTCTTTCCCATAACTCATTGATGAAGAAGATGCTCATAGTGTTTCAAAGGCAATACTTAATGACAATGATGAAGATGATATACTATCACAAGAGCATATTGATCAGGAGACATTAAAATAAGAATATGAAGAGTTACCTTAGAGAGATCTAAATGAGTGAGCAAGTCTTCTACCAAATATCCATCATTTGTGTATGTCTTATCCATGGATGAGGAAAGAGTTTTCAAGATACCCAAGCTCATGAAGATAAGAGTAACTAGATGGAAGTTATGCAAGTGGAAAATAATATTCTCAAGAAGAACAACACTTGTGAAATTAGGTGAAATAAATGAAATTACCTAAAAAAAACAAAGGTTTGAGAACTAAATGAAGCTACAAGTTGAAGAAAGATGACAAAAGAAATCAGGTAAAATACAAATACTGATTGGTGATGAATGACGTTGGCCAAAAGAAATATATTGACGAAAATGAAAAATTTCTTTTTTCATAAAATTACTATTAATAAGAGTAATCTTAGGATCAACACCAACTCAAGACATTGAGATTGACTAGATAGATATTAAGACTACTTTTCTCCATAGTGATTTGAAGGATGAAATATATATATAGCAACCATAAGGAAAAAATGATTTAGTTTGTAGATTGATAAATAGTCAATATGGATTGAAACATGGTCCATAATAATGATACAAGAAATTTAACTTATTTATGATGAGTCATGAATATTAGAGGATTGCAGTGGATTATTCTGTATACTTCAAATAATTTCTTGATGAAATTTTTAGTATTTTTATTATTATATGATGATGATATACTGATAGTTAGTTAGCATACCATGCTAATTAATAAGTTGAAGAAACTATTAACTGAATCTTTTGACATGAAGAACCTTGGACCAACTAAACAAATTTTGGGAACAATGATTATTTGTGAAAGGAGGTCCAAAAAGCCATGGTTTTCACAAAAATATAATGTAAAATGAATTTTTAAAAAAATTAACATAAGAGAGACCAAACTAATCAACATGTCTCTGATCATTATTTCAAACTTAGTAAAAAGTCGTGTACTTCATTAGAAGAAGAGAAAAAGATCTATATTATTCTTTATTTGTCAGTTATGAGAATCTTATGTGTGTGGTGATTTGTACAAGGTCATGTATTACTCATGTAGTCCGAGTTATGAGTAGATTCTTATTCAATCTTGGTACAAAGTATTGAGATGTAGTTAAATAAATCTTCATATATACATGAGATAAACTTGTAGATTTTGCTCAAGTTTTGAGAAAGAAAGACCCATCTTAGAAGATTGTACAAATGAAAATATGATTAGTGATCTTTATGGTAAAAAATTTATGTATGGTTACTTGTTTATTTTTTTCGGGGGAGTTGTATCATTTATTAATTTGTCTACAATAGAGATTGAATATGTGACAATCACTAAAGCGAGAAATGAATTATTATGGATGAAAATATTCTAAAAAACTAATTCATAATCAAGACAAGCATGTGACATATCGTGATATTCAGTGCAAATGATATGAGCAAAAATGTCGCTTACCTCTCCCAAAAAAATATATTGATGTTAGATATTATTGAATTCATGAATCTTAAAAAAAGTGGATTAAACTAAAGAAATTTTATACTAAAAAGAATGTAACTAACATGATGATTAAAGTCATATTGAGATAAAAGCTTGAATTATGTTCCAAGCTAGCATATATGAATTCTCACAGATCATGGAGAGTATCTTCTCTCTCAATGTGATGGATGGGTTAATTAGAGTTGACAAACTAGTCATGTCATGCTGTTATAATCTATTTTTATTGTGTGGTGTTGAGCTATGCTGACATGCCTCTAAAGAGGGTAGCTTGACACAGTTCATGGCCTCTAGGCTGTCTTTGTTGGGCCGACCACCTACTTAACTCATGCACCAGGCATGAGCCATGTCGGGTCAGCATGACTTGAACTCAACTTAGTTTGAGTTAGTTATAGGCTGGCATGAGTTAGTTATAAGCTGGCATGAGTTAGTTATAGGCTGGCATGAGTTAGTTATAGGCTGGCA
This sequence comes from Sapria himalayana, assembly GCA_029783825.1. NCBI lineage: Eukaryota > Viridiplantae > Streptophyta > Magnoliopsida > Malpighiales > Rafflesiaceae > Sapria > Sapria himalayana. The sequence continues at coordinate 844,069 of JAREIK010002271.1, read as the reverse complement.
TGAGTTAGTTATAGGCTAGCATGAGTTAGATATAGGCAAGCTAGGTTGGTTTGATAACCTGGGATGAAACCATGTTGCATGGGTCGACATGTTGGACTGTGTCGTGTTGCATGCAATGATAAAAATTTCCGATATATCCACCGATATATCTCTGATATATCCATAAATTCTAAGTATCGATATATTCATTAACACTGATATATCTATCCTTCATTTGTGCTTATATACAAATACACATTGATATATTTTTGATATATCCGATATATCCGTAAAATTCAAGTACCGATATATTTGTAGAAACTGATATTTTAATCATTGGTTGCATGTTTTGTGATATATTGGCCAGAAACCTTGGTTCAATACTGCTTGAGCCATGCCATGAATTAGCCCACGTATGTTCTAGGCACAATTCTAGCCACGTCGAGTTGTTCTTGAGCTGACTTTTGCAGGACTTGTTGTAGGCTGGACAAGGGTCATAGAGTTTGTTTGTCACCTCTAGGGAGAATAGTGAGGCTCACCATTATTAGTTGGGACCCACATCTTTGAGAGATTATTTAAGGAAACATGTTGCTTTTTATTTAAGAATAGTTTAAGCATCGAATATATTTCTGACAAAATTATTTCCCAATTATATTTTTTTTTGTTAAAAATGTCAGATGAGATAGAAAATGAGTGTAGAGAGCTGATAAAACTATTTTTTTAGTTCTTGTGAGGGATTTTCATACCATCATGAGTATGAGTTAATAAAAAAGAAAAATATAATATTTTTGACTTATCATTACTTTGTCATTGAATATATTGTCTTGAGAATATTAGGAGAGATATCTTTATTTTCTGAGAGTATACCTCAAGTTTAGCATAGATTTTGGTGTTATTTTATTTTCTTGTAAGTTTATCTCATACGTATACTGTATTGTTACTAGATATTGTATTACATATTGTATTATTAATATTCTTTCATTAGGAAAAAAATATTGCTTTCTATTATGTGGAATAACGTGAATGTCATTGAGGGGGAACATTGGATTCGAACAATACATTAATGTATAAATGGAGATTGTGTGGGTGGGAGGAGAAGTGAATGGTCATTTTATGTGAAAGATGGTGATGAAGTAGAACAAAATAATTAAGAGAATAGAGTTTCAATTGTTTTAAGAAGATGATAATATATTTAAGAAAATTTAAGGGTGAGTGTGTAACATGAGAAGTGAGGAAAATATTCTTTTTTCTTTTAAGTGTTTTGAAATTACTTATATTGTTCTTATTATGTGTAAATTTTCCATGAAATTACTTTATATTCCTATTGGAAGTTACCTAATTCATTTTTGATGAGTTCAATTATTTTAAAATATTGAAGAAAAAAATATTCTCATGTTTTTTCACAATTCTTAGTGATTTCCTTTTTTTGTTGTTTTTTTTTTGTCATTTACATACAATTGATGTCTTTGAATTGATGAATAAATTTAATGCAAACATTGGACCTTCTCGAGCAGTTAATTTCTTTAGAAAGTAAGTTCTTTAGAAAACTAATTTCTAAATAATAGTATAAGCAACCATATGATGGTTAATGGTACCCACTATGAAATATAAAAGAGACATGGTTTCTTTAATGAATCATCCTTTGGGTTTTCAAAATTTAAGCTTTCAATTTCATTTTGGTTAAAGAAACATTTTTTTGGTAAAATGAATTAGTTACGTGTCTCATATTTAAAAACATGATTGAAGATTTATTTTATTATTAAATGACAATTTCAAAGTAAGTAATAATCATAAAATATTTTGAGATGTTGATATAATGAAAATAATTGTAATTAAATTAATTAATTTAATTTATTAGAGATTTTAGAAAATAAAAATATCTAGGGCTCATATTTCACCTTAAGGGGAAATAAAATCAATTTTCCATTGAGATAATGAAATTACTCACATTAAATGCTGATTACTTCATAACTTACTAATAGTGTTTTTCAAATAAACTTAGTTATGACTTAACTTATTAGTTGTTGATTTATTCATTTCAACTAGATTTTGAATGTACTATAATTACCTATAATATCACACACAATTGGATGGCTTTGTAATCCTTTATATACATTTGCTTTTGTAGTGCATAAATAATACCTTAGTTCTTAGGCTTTTTTATTTTCTCAAGGATCTCTTAGCAATGCATGACTTGGGATAGGGACTTGAATTTGTGATGTCAAATAATTTTAATTATCACTAATTTAAAGGTGACTATCTCTTGATGCTCCCTCCATTTAAACTAGGGGCTGAAACTTCATTAGGGACTAAAGCAATCATATATGGATCATGTACTATATAATTTTTTTATTAAATTTCTATGCATACATGATCATTTATAACGGGCTTAAATAACATTAAACCTTTTGATTCTGCATTGTCTCAAGGGTTCTAACTAGTGTTGTAAAAATGGATCGAGTTTGGTGGGCCAACCTGTTGCTTGCATGTTCGGTCCAGCCATTGGTTCAGGTTGGCTACATTCAACTGATTGCTCATGTGGTCCCACAATCTTTACATGATCATTTATAAGAAGGCAGTCCCAACCTGGACTATCAATACTCATTTAGGCTTTTAGTATATGTTAGTTATGCTGAATTTATAGTTGTAATTTCAAGCATCATTATCATTAAAAAGATTAAAGACAGGTGTCGTTCCAGGCGCAACACGCTTCAAGCACGACACGGTTAATTGAAGGGCAGGCCCGGCACAGCCTACGGCCCAAAATCAGCCCGGGTTCGGGCTGGATCGGGTTGGGATAAATTTAGATTAAGTTAAAATTTAAAAATTAGGGTTTGAGACCCACGCTCGTGCCACCGTGCCACATCCCTGTTGGGCCTGTTGAGCCATCACCTGTCAGGCTACGCCGTGTTAGCCATTCTCGGGCATCATTTTGTTGGTCGTTGGGCGCGTTGCCTGTGCCATGCCAACGTGCCAGACACTGGGTCGTGCTTGGTACGACACATGATCCGAAGACCCTCGGCTCGGCAAGGCACGAGCCATGCCGTTAGCTAGCCCGGCACAGGCACGTGCACGGGCACGAGTATGCACAGTGCCGTGCAGGGCTAGGCATGGCCGAATCGGGCTGTACATCGGGCCGGGCCGTGCCGCCCGCCCAATTTGACACCTCAAACATGAACAATAAAAATAACTCAAATATGGATATAAGACTAGAAAATGATTACTTGTATCCATGTTCTTAGTTGTTCACTGGAAGTATCATGATCTATAAGAGGTGCTTTGATGGACACTCACACATGGTGGCACCTATAATAACATTGATGGTGGTCAACGACGACCAACAGAGGTGATGATGATGATTTGTCAATTTTGATAGCGATCCAATAGGTACTTTAATATGCAAAAAATAAGATAAACAAAAAAGAAAAAATTAAATAAGGCAACTCAAAATACATGAGTGTTATAATAAGAATTATTTTATAGGAGAGATAAAATGAATTTTGTCTTTGTAAAAGTATACTAAAAATTTACTTTAAACTTTTTTTTTGTGCTTTAATTTTGAATGAAGTGATAAAACATCTAAAAAAAATTCTTTAGTATATATTATTCACAAATAATATTGTTTTAATTATTAAAACTAGTGAATAGTTAAGTCAAAAATTAAATATATGACATGATATATTTAATAGTAAACTTTTTAAAATTATTCATTTGAAGATAATATTCAATTTGTGATTATAATTTTAAATTGAAAGATGTAGACAACTCAATTGAGATTGCTATTATTAAAATCTTAAAATATGATTTTTTTGATATTTATGATTTATAATTTAAAAAAATGACATAATTAAAAAAATATATACCACAAGATAAAAGTTTGTTGAATAAAATGAAAGATAATATTAAAAGTTTTATTGATAGAGAAATATATGCTAGGATTATTATAGATTATATATGTTTACTAGTTTAAAATATTGATTTTATATAAAATGTGATTTTCATAAAATTGTTGTATAAGAGATGTATATGTTAAAATTCAATGTATAAAAAAATTTGTAATATTAAAATTATAAACGAGAAGATTAGGAAATATTTAAATATTATACCTATAAAGGTCAAAGGAGAAATTTGACAATATATAACTCATGATTTGGATATATAAAGGAGAGTTTGTGCTCAGTTCCAACTAAAAAAGTATTTATATTGATAAGTTAGTAAAGAATTATTAAAATTTGAATGAAATTAATGAGACAAAAAAATATATAAATTATATATATATGAGAATTATATTGTTAGAGAAATTAAAATTAATATAGTTGATTTGGATTATATTGGCAGTGTGCTTTCTTGATGATTATCTTATCAAGTTCCCAAAATAGAAAGATGTTTCTTTTTTTTTCATATATATATATATATATATATATATGCTTATATTGTGCTTAATTATTTATTGTGCAATGTTTCATATATATATTTTTAGTTGTATTTATTTATTGATTTTTGTTTAAAATATACATACATGTAACTTTAATGTTCTAAAATTATCATAAAAGTATATAAAGATGAAACAAATCAATATTGACCCATTTAGGATATGCATTTTGAGTCAATGAGCCATAATCAAATGTTAAGACTAAGCATGGACAATGATCACCCTTGAATTAGGTAATTAGGTGTTATGAAAGTAAAACTTGCAGTAATAATTTCAAATATAAAATTTTATGGTATAAGCTAGTGACACTTGAGATTAAAATGAATACAAATAAGCAAAAATGTTGCTTTTATAGAAGAGGAAGGAGTATTCCCAAAAATTATTTTTAAGTGGGTAAGAGTCACTTGGCACCTACCACATTCTCCTACTTAAAATTTAAATTTTATATACGTGCTTATGTGTCTGCTAGGCCAATAGAGAATCGGCATCATGTGAATTTGTCTCCTTTTAATAGTTTTGTAAGTACATCGAGTAAGTAGTCATTTGTACAATTTTTTTTTATATTCATATTTTTTTTTAATTTACTCATACAAAGTGATATTATATTCTAATATATTTTATTTTTGAGTGTAATGCTAAATTATTTGCTAAGTGTAGAGTACTCTAACTATTACAAAATAAAATAATATTTTTTTTTGATTATGTCCAAGTTTTTTAATAATATTTGTTATCAAAGTTTTAAAAGGTGAATCATTTTTGTATTTGTGTGGCGATGCATAAGCCTCGAGGTATTAAGATATAAGTTTTTTGAGTATCCTAATATATAATTAATTAATATTTTAAGATATTTAAAACAAAATAATATAAATAAAAAAAATAAAAAATAAAGTTTTAAAAAGTGTTTTTAAGACATTCCTTGACTATACATATAATTAATAAATATTTTATAAATTATAATATATTAAAAATAAAATAGTATAAAATACTTTCATAAATATTTTATAGTATATTAAATTTTAATAAATTTAATATAATTGTATCATTATAAAATTAAAATTTTAAATTTATTTTTTCATTAATAAATAGTATGAAATACTATTTTTTTATTATTAAATAATATGGAATATTTTATAATTAATACTATTTATTAATTTGCTAATTTTATTAAATTATTAAATTAAAATACTAGTTTAAATTTTAATAAATATAAAATATAAATTTATTAAATTATCACATTTTATTTTATTTTTAATTTAATATTATTTATTAATTTAATACTATTTTTTAATTAATACTATTATTAAATTTTAATAAATTTGATAATTTAATAAATAAAATTTCTTAATTTGCTCTTGCCCTCTCCCCTCACCCTCGCCCCTCTCTCCTCTCTCTTGTCCCTTGCATCTCTCCCTCGCCTCTCTTCCCTGGCTCTCGCCTCTGCCTCTCTCTCCTCGCCCTTGCCCTTCTCCCCTGTTCCACGGAAAGCTTGATGGAGCTCCGTAGAGCTCCAACGAGCTTCATCATGGAGCTTGATGGAGCTCGCTGGAGCTATACAAGCACCATCATGGAGCTCCAGTGAGCTCTAGATAGAGCTTGAGGAGCTCCGTCGAGCTCGACATTTTTTAAACGCCTTGAGGTATTTTACGAACGCTTTGTCTTGAGGCATGCGTCAAGGCATTAAAAAAATAAATTTTAAAACACTATTTGTTATCATATTACCTATTTATTAGTTTGTGTATGTTTATCTATTCTATCTATTTTATCGAAGTAGAAATGATAAATTATAATTTTGGAATCCAGCTTACAACTCATCCAGTAAGGGTAAATATATTAAAAATGATAAATATATCATCATCAATATTTTCTGTATTGTCTGAATCAACACTGTCTCTAATAATAAAATTTGAACTTCCTTAACATGCTGTAGTATTTGAAGTGTTTTAAACATATCTCAAAATCTTATTGATAACTTTCTAATATTATTTACCAGGATTCATCATGTAATGACTATCAACTCTCACTATTTGTATAATATGATTTAATCTTGTACAAATTATAATAAATATTAAATTTATACTTCGATGTATATGGTACTCAAAATATTTTAATCATATCTACTTCTATGATAGGTCTCATGCTTATAGGTGACTTAAAATTAATGAAAAAAAGAGTATAAATTGGCTTATAATTTTGTATATTGAAATGTCATAAGTTGTTTTTTATATAATTTTTTTTAAAAGCTAATTCTTATTATTTTTATCTCGTTAATTGGTATCGCTAGATTCTTATTCATCGGTTCTCGATCTTTTATATCAAATTTTCATGCTTAACATTTCTTTAATTCTTAGACATGTTCTTTGTTAGGTCTCACTACTAATATATCTAGATATTAAAAGTCAAACAATAAGAGAAAATATTTTATAAAAGTTGATGTCTTCTTTTTGAGCATATTCTTTGATTATCAGTCATTTACGATATCGCTCGGCATTATCATTATTGTTATGCTTGATCTTGTATATTCATTTATTTTCAATGATAATTTTTCTTTGTGATAATGGAATATGATCCTATGTTTTGATTCTATGAAAAACTTTAATTTTTTTTTGCATTGATGTTATCAAAAGAGAAATGCCTTGGCTTTTTGTAGTCTCATGAAAAATTAATGGTTCCTTATTCTCTGTTAATAGATAAGTGTAATATTTTCTTTTATCACATATTATGAGTGCTAAGTTGAATTATTTTTCTTTTGAGTTGATTGTCATACTTCAAATATCACAAAATTATTTAGTATTTGTTTGTTGTGCTCTAGTAATTCATATTTTAATTATTTATTTTCAATGAAACTTATAGTTGTTATATTATCTTATTTTTCTCTTTGCAGCATATTTTTTCCAAAAATGACATGTTTGTTGATTAATGGCTTGCGGGGAGTTGTATCACATAAGTGATATTCTTTTAATCCATCAAAATATCCTAAGAATAAATATTTTTTGGATTTTGAATCTAATTTTAATGTTTCTCGGGTATTGTAAATAATATATACATAACTTTTGAATGAATGTAGGTGAGAATAGCCAAACTATCGATCGACAATCTCATCGATGTCTTCAAGTCAATCATAGATAATGTAGATCGATAGATCACAAAACAAGTAGTTTTGACTACTTTTGCCCAAAATAATTTGACTATCCACACATTTCTTAATATTGTTCTTATTCATTTGAATAAATTTTTTGTCATTTGCTATGTGCTATTCTATTTTGTTGGGGAGTATATGTCACTATGCATTATTTTCTCATTTTTTTGTGTTGACAAAAATTATCAAATTTAATATTACTGTATTCTTTTATATTATCAATTCTCAGATACTTGATTTTCTTCTTATATACAAATTTTACTTGCTTTTAAAATTTTTTAAAAAATAAAAAATAATTTTACTTTTTCTTGATTGGATTTACTCATTATCTTCTGGATTAATCATCGATAAAAAAATAGAAAGTCTCTTATACCTTTCAATGATAGAATCGATACGTTCTAAATATCTGAATAAATTAGTTCTTAGATAAATTTACTTATAGGATTAAATTTGTCGAACTTCAATCTATCTTGCCTTTAATAATTATTGTATCATTATATAAAATTTTACTATTATTTAGAGTATTTGCCATACAATTATGAGTATTTGATGATTCATTCTTTTTTTTTCTAGTATTTTTCCTTATTTCTTTTTTATAATAGTAACATTCTTTTTTTACATGCTATTATTTTTTTAAAATAATATCACTTTGCTTTCTTCTTACTCAATAATTTTGTTTTATTTTTATTTTGATTCTCAAGTCTCACTAATGTCATGTTCCTTTCGATATTCTTCTAGGGATAATTATAGTCTCGATTTGCCGAGAGAAAAATATACTATACTTCTTGTTTTTACATCCATTTACTTTGTGAAATATAATAACCATACTTTTATTAAAGATTAAATTTGCCCCATATTTATTAAATGCGTGCCTCAGGCAATCCTAGAGTTAGTTCCACCAAACATAGGCAAAAATACCTTTCCTTACATTGCCTCACCTCATTACCTCCCCCACAAATAAATTATTCCCAAAATATCACCTACAATTTATATTATTCCCAAACACCTCTTTTCTTGACTTTTGAAAATTATACATGTTTAATATTTTAGAATATTATATATTTGATTGTTGAAATTTTATTATTTTATTTTAGAACTTAAAATATTTGTGATGATGAGAAATACTAATAATATTTGATTTTTTAGTTTAATATTCTTTATTTAATTATATTTTAATAGTAGATAAAAATTAAAGATAACATTAGTCAGATTATATAATATATATATATATATATATATATTAGATATAGTACAGCTCACAAAAAAAGCTAACACCTTAATTGTGTTTTCACCTTAAATAACTATGATTCACCCTCACAACACTATTGGTTATATTTATTATGAGATAATTATATGAATCTAGTAGATTTTGGAGTAAAAGTTTAACATATTTTTTCTCTTCTATGTAGTAATCTATAAATAATAATTGAGAAAATAATATTTTCAGAATATTAATGTGTTTTATTATTGAAGTTGATTCGGATATTTGAAGAGAAAATTTTTTTTGTTCAACATTATTTTGTTATGTAATGATTTTATTTTATATAAATTTGTTAGAGTATTTCAAATATTTTTTGTTGATTATAATTTAAATTTATTTGACAATATTATTTATTTCTGTCAAGTATAAACTTGTAATAATATTATCATCTATTCGTATTCAAATTTTATTCTTAATATTTTTTGGTATTTTTTAAATTGTTTTTGGGTGATTTATTTCCCAAGATATCTTTTATTTTAATTTTGTATAGTTCAAAATTATTTTTATTAGATTTTTCTATTTTAAATTGTGTCTTATTTTCTTTTTTAAATTTATAGTTAATTGTTCATGAGAATAATAATAATTATTTATGTTAAATACTTTTATTACTTATTTGAATTGTTTCGTGTAGTAGGGTGCTAAAATGTTGCTTTTTAATGTGAAGCAAGTTAGTTAAAATTCCACTTATGTCAAACACTATGCAATGCATTGATATTGATATAACAATTTTTTTATTTTATTTTTTTAATTGATGACATGTTATTTGGGGATAAACCTGGGTTTTGGATTTTCAGTGCACTGAAACAAAAAATAATTATGTTCTGTTGCAATTTTTTAATATTTTTAAAAAAAAGTTTTTTTTTTCGAATATTTTTGTATTTGGTGTACCAAAACACAAATTCCCTAAAAAAATTTCTTGGTGAGTAGAAGGGTCATAATGGTTCATCTTAAAAATTACTTGTTTTGAGAATCTTATCACTTGTTTGAGAAAATTTTTCTAGACATGCTTTAACTACAACAATTTTTATCATAAACCCCATTTTTATTGTCATTATGATGAAAATAAAACCGGTAATAATACTTTAAAATAAAAAATTTTGCAGTACTAATATAATAAACAAGACAATAAAATAATTAGTTAACGATACTTAGAGTTTAGGTTAATATAAATAAGGGAAAATGCTCCTTTTAATGAAAAGAAAGGAGTATTCCCAAAAATATTTTTTATGTGGGCAAGAGACACTTCACACCTTTCACATCAGGTTTTGAAAGAAGTAAATAACAAAATAGCTTGAACATACCAATCCTATAACAATTATATGCTTTTAACTATAAACTTTATGGTCTGATATGTAATTCTTAAGTATTGGAATTGAATTTAGTTATTTTTTTTAAATATTCAAGGCAAGCATTGTTCAATCATTTGGTTTTGATTTTAAGCATTGTACTTGTTTTTCCTTGATTATTATTATGTTTGTTGCTTACTGTAGGGAATAAGAAATCTATGTTGTGAACTCTTGGATTTGAAGGATGCCGTGGAAACCCTGTGTGGTAATATGCAAACAAAGTATATGACTTTCATGAGGTATCTAATGTGGACATGTCTTTAAGAATATTTGTTTTTAAAGTATTCAATTTTATTTATTCCAGATATGGACCAAGCTTATTATTACAAACTAATTGCTATTTCAGAGAAAGACTAGAAAACCAAAATTTCTATTTTATTAGTTAGTGTTTCTAAAATGTAATGAATGTTTTCGTGGTATGCGTCTAGGTGTGTTAAATAATAATATCAATATTGATTATTAATGATTAATTTAAGTTGGAAACCATATCAAATCTAAATATCATATATTAATGTTTGTGGATTTAGCTATTGCTATTCAAAAAAAGATGAAACAAAAAGATGAAACTGTATTGATGTTTTTCAAAAACAATGTTTTAGATTATTGTCTAAAATTGTTGTACAATTTTTTTTTCTGTGCATTGTTTTTTAGAAAACTATTTTGTTGTATTTTCATCAAGTAGATGACATTATGTAGAAATTTCTTAGAAATTTCTCTATCATGGAAATTATGAAAATTTTCATTAATAGAAATTTTTATTTCGATTTCGTTTAGATGACCATGGAAATCTAAATTTCACAAAAATTTCAAAAAATATTTATTCTTGCATAACATATTGCTTGACAAGGGAATGTTATTGATGTATCTATCTAATATATGCTTTTTGATTAAGAGCATGAAGTCTCCCACACTTAATCATTTTCTGTGAGATATACACATCATGTCTCATGGTACACTAACTAGAAGTCTTTTCTTCTCTTACATCACCATGAGTCTCAACATAACAATAGCCCGATGAGATATCAAATGGCCCACCATTTTCCTCAAGACTAACTGTGGCGATAATATTAGGTGTATAAGCGAGTTCATTGGTTAAATTGTGAGGGTTAACAACTAGACTTGAAAAGGATCCTTCACTACAATATTTTAAAGGCACATCTTGGACGACATCCTTGAAAAAGATAGATCCTTAAAGTATGTCATATCTATACTCATAATAATTTTTCTAGTCTTAGATGAGTAATACATATATTCTTTCTGAGTTTTAAAGTATTTAAAGAATAATATGTATGGTATGACATAAAAGAAAATGATATTTGCTTGATCAAAAATTTAGTGATTAATATCATTTTTTCTCAATGCTATATAGTAGAAATATTCTAGTTATTATAATTTATAAATTAATATTTATTTATTTTTTAGCTATCTCATTATGTGTATGGGTCATAGCATATGATATATGATGAATTATCTTTTATTTATCAAAAAAATCTCGACTACTGATATGAAATTTATTATAAATTATTATTATTTTTTAATATTTTAATATTATATTCAAATTAATTTTCACTATTTAATAAAAATTTATTAGAATTAACAAAAATTGAGATATTTTTTTTAAAATAAAAAAATCATATATATCGAATATAATAATCATTAAATATTATATAATATTTCAAGCTATGATGTGTGATAGTCTTAAATTAAATAGAAGTTCTAGTTTGAATGAAATAGATAGAATAATTTTTTACTAATATTTTTATTGGCTTGTAAAATAAGAAATTTTAGTGTGCTTTTTTATTTGATACTTCCCAAATAAATAAAAGTCACTTAATTTATGATGTAAACTAGAATTTGTACCCAAAATGTGTGATAGTCCTAAAAATGTATGACAACCTCATCGATGATAATCAAACATCAAGGATAGTTTTTGAGGATGTAAAAATATATATGATTTATTGTCGATATTGTACCCAAATATCAAAAGGAGAAAAAATAATGTTATATTTTTATTGTTTAGTAAAATTATTGATAACAAAGGTTATGTCTTATTGTGATGATAAGTGCTTTTGTCCAAATGTGATAGGTCTTCAATTTGTGATTTATCAGATATATTCTCTCTAAACTTATTGAGATACTAATCTTTTTTAGATCCTATAATAAGTGCGAAACTTGTGCATTGAGTATGAATTACATAAGTAGATCTAATGTTCTATTTTTTAGAAGCATAGTTTTCTAATTTTAAAATTTTAAAAAAACTTTAACATTAAAATATATGAAAACTAGATTGGGTGATGAACATGCTAGTCGGGTATAACCTGTTATCACCTAGGAAATGCTCAATTCTTTAAGTATGACAAATTTCTATAGTATTTGTTTGTAGTCTTGTTTTATTATCTGAAATGATATTCTCATTTACATATATAGCAAGGTACACTTCAATATTATACTAAATATCAAAGAAATCAGTAAATTATATGTCATTTTAGATTACACAGGAAAAATGAATTTGTATGATTTCTATTAACATAATATATTAAAAATTTTCTATATTATCATGTGATAGAATAAAAAGTAATTAATATCTAAGTATCTCAAGAACTCACACATTTACTAGAAAAAAAATTTGTATAAATTTCACCAACTAAATATATTAAATTTTTTCATATCATGAGTACAATATCAGTTTCTATACTTGGAGTCTCACTATAACTATCATATCTATTTTCCTAATAATTAAATAAGTTTTTTATTTATTCATAAATTTTATTATTTGGTTTTGTAGTTAGTTAATATAAGTATATATGTATTTTATAGTATTTTCTATTCTTTTGATCGTAATTCAAAGATTCATATAAGTAGCTAAGTAATAAAAACATAAAAATATAATCAGTATTTAAATACTTTCTTTTTATCTCAATAAACATGCCATTAAAATATGAGTTTTCTTTATATTGATTAAACATATTATTTATATTGCATATACACTTAAGTGCGATGCAGAAAGTGCGAGTATATACAGACAAACACAACTTCATCATATCGTAAAAATTTTTTTAATAATTTTAAAAATAAAATTAATATCATAATTTGATTAATTAATTATTATTTTACTAGTTTTACTATTATATGCAACATTACTATTTTGTTTTCCCTTTTTTTTGCATGGCCTTATAAAATTCATATATTGTTTTTCAAAGGGGACATTGAATTGAAGAAAATGAATATTAATTTCTCGTTCGTGAATCTTGTGGCCTTCGAATCCCTAGAGATGTTCAATAAGCACTTCATAAGTTGTGTAAAACTCCACCCATTTTATTTTACTCCTCTGAAGCTCCTAGTGGAGATTGGGTCTCTCTTAAGGAGTGTCACAATGAGGAATGTGAAAGGTAGGGACAATGAAACCCCTTCCTCATTCCCTTCCAATTTAATTTTTTTTTCTCATTTCTACTTCTACTTGATGTCAATTCCAAATCTTGAATTGGGTACAAACCAAAGAACTCCCAAACCTCAAAATTTCTCAAATACAAATATAGTGTTAAATTTCTAAATTCCATTCCATCCATTCTAGATTGGTTGCTCCGACTTTTATTATTCTCTGAGTAAATTTCTCAAAATTTGAAATTCTTATGCAAAATAAGATAAAAAAGAACTCTTTTTGGGTATTCTACATTTTATCCTTTTATCTCATGAAAATTACTATTTCTAAACCTAGATCTGAATCTCATAATTAATTACCTTCTAAATCCTTGAAGCTTGATCTTTTTCTAATTTCTTAATTTGAACGAGGAATTCATAGAATTGGGGTTTATGGTAAAATTCATTTTAAGCACCACCTATTGTGGACAAATGAATCTCCACAGTTAGCCAACAAAAGTTGTCTTTGAAATATGGTATTAATTTTTAGTTTCCATATTTTAATTTCTAAAATAACTAAATTAATTTCGATGAAATTGAAATATGAAGTTTAATGTTATTACATTGATGATATTAGTGTCACATCTTACATGTTGCCCCACACTACAAGCACACACTCATGCACATACTACAAGCACACACTTGTTGTACCTTATGATGATAACACATTGCACCTCAATGTCAATAACACACTGGTGGATGTGTGATATTGATACATCATACGTGTTTGTGCATATGATTTTACCTACTATAGTACACATATGTACTATTACACGTGAGTATGTATGTAGTTTGGTGTTATAGTACACACCTCCCTTTATAGCAAAGCCTAATTTTGATATTTTCTCTATTAAGCTTTGACTATGATATCATGCAGAAGTAGAAATTCAAGCTACAAATCAAAATGACTCACTATACAAAACTTTGTAGAAATATTATTCAAGAGAAGCTCTTATAAAATGGGATAATTAGATTGAGACAACCTACATGTTAGATTCTTTCAACCATAATACAACATAAGAAAAAATAAAGAAAAAAATAATTAATTGTAACAGCCATGTTGACTTATAGTTTCGGCTATAACCTTGTCGTTATTGTAGAATCAATCAGAGTTTCTACAAGATTTGAGAAGAGAGAAAGGAGAATAGAGAGGGGAGAAAAATATTAGGAAAAATAAAATATTTTTTTCATTCATTAATTCAAAATTGATAATATAAAATTATATATATGATTTGAAATAACTCGCATGTAAGATATTTCAAAATAATGTAACAAAAAATAAATAAATAAATAGATAAATAAATCTTCAAACTATACTAAATCACAGAACTACCTTCTGACACAATATCAAAATTATCTAGCTTGAAAGAGAGAAAATATATTGATTCTCCTTTGAGCATATTTTTGAAGATACAAAGGTATCAAATGGGTTGTGTCAGACTAGTATAACCAAAATTTTGGGCATGTTGGGTCGTGCTAGGTCGGACATGGTTGTACTAGGTCAGGCCATCTTTGGCACAACAATGCTATTGGCTAGGCTAGTGCCTAATGGTAGCAGGTAGTGCACTTGCATCACTTGCATCACTTGCATCACTTGCATTGTATGTTGTGGCCGTAGTCTTGCAAACTACATGTGGTTGGCTGTTGGCAGCGACACTACCAAGTGTCATAGTAGCACCCACCCTACTCACATTGGACTGCCAAGTGCCACAAAAGCCACCTAAATGCCAAAAAAATTGTCATGTAGACGGAGCATGCCAATTTTTAAATGACTAATTTTTTAAAAATGGGGTAGTTGAGCACAAGAATCGTACTCTTCTCCTTCATCATAAAATTTTTCAATATTTTTGGGTGGATACTATCTTAATCGATCGTTATTTTATCAATTGCATGTCCTCTTTTGTCCTAGATGATTAAGTTACTTATTCTCTTTTTTTTTTCTTAATTAATTCTTATTTGGTATTCCTCTGCGTGTTTTTGGTCGTATTTGTTTTGTCTATATCCTTACTCCTGGCCAAGATAAACTTTCTGCTAAGGTAATGAAGTGTATCTTTCTTTTCTATTCTCACCTTCAACATGAGTATCATTGCTATTTTTTCGATATAAATCGATATTTTATGTCTGTTGAAGTCATATTTTTTGAACATACTTTTCTTTTCTCTACCTTGTTGTTTCATGCTCTTGAGGTCTTATCTATGCTTCTCATCATTTCTTATTCATCCTTATCCTTTGAGTCTCTAGTTACTCCACCTCATTCTTTAAAGGTTTAAACTCATTATCCGCATACCATCAACAAGCCTCCTGATTACTCATCTCCCATGGAACCCTCCTCCTCGTTGCCGGTCTTGCAATCTCCCATTGACTTTTCAATTGTCATTCGGAAAGGTACTTTTTCATTTCGTATTTCTCATCCTATTTATACTTTTCTATTTTATTATTGTCTGTTTTTATCATATTTTATTTTTATTTATGCTGTCTTCTATTTTTATTCCTCACATTATCCATGAGACCATCTTTCATTTGGGCTGGAAACAGGTAATGGTTGATAAATAGATGTTTTGCATTTTACTAGCACGTGAGATCTCGTCCCCTTGCTGGAAAGTCCCTTATTGGTTGCCATTGGATTTATTTTTTTGAGATTGGTCCATATGGTCAGGTATATAGTCTTAAGGCTCATTTGGTAGTCAAGTGGTATACTTGAGTATATTGGTCCAATTACTTTGACACATTATCTTTTGTTGCCAAGATGGCTTTTATTCTTCTCTTCTCTATGGCCGCGGGGTTCTTGGCATTTGTATCAGTTAAATATAAAAAATGCCTCTCTATGGAGATATAGTTAAGGCGGTATATATGGAGCAAATGTCAGGATTTATTGCTTAGGGGGAGTTTGGTTTAGTATGCAGGTTATGTTGTTCCTTATATGACATAAAGTAGTACCCTAGGATTTGGTTTGACCGCTTTAGCTCTGTGGTATAGGAGTTTGATATGACTCAAAACAAATCAGACTACTCTGTATTCTATCATCATACATCATCAAGATAGTGTATCTATCTGATTATTTATGTGGACAATATTATTATAATAGGTAATAATTATGATGATATTCAAAAATTTAAACATCTCTTCAGTTACTTTCAAACAAAAGACTTGGAAAAACTCAAGTATTTTTTGAGAATTGAGATAGCTCAGTCTAGTTCTGGTGTGGTCAAGTTTCAGAGCAAGTGTCTTGAATATATTGGAGGAAACTAGTTTTTCTAGATTGTAAATTAGTAGACACTCCTATCCATCTAAATATCAAGTTTGTACTCTACAAGATTCAGGGAGATATCAACGAATAGTAGGAAGACTAAACTACCTCACTATTACTTAGTCCGACATTTCTTTTCCTGTGAGTGTAGTTATTAGTTTTTGCAATTATCATGTGATATCCATTATGATGCTGTGATCCATATTCTCCAATATGTCAAAAGAATACTAGGCCAATGAAAGTTATATGAAAACAAATTTCACACCTAGATTGTTGGATATTGTGACTTAGATTGGGCAGACTCGCCTGTAATGACTTTCAGGTAACTTAATATCTGGGAAAAGTAAGAAATAAAATATAGTGGTCAGGTCTAGTGCTGAAATTGAGTATAAAGTAATGACTTTGACAACTTGTGAACTTATATGGCTCAAACAGCTTATTTATGAGTTAAGATTTGGAACTAATATCTAAATGATGCTTGTATGTGATAACCAAGTGACTCTACACATTGTTTCCAACCTAATCTTTCATGAAAAGACCAAACATATTAAAGTAGACTGTCACTTCATTTGAGAGAAGATTGCCTCAGGATGCATGTTTACTAGTGAGTCTAAAAAGAGTAAGAGATCAAAAGATGTACTAATATGTACAAATCTTGGTGACTATGGAGAAAGTGAGGTTCCTCCAGAAGAAGAAATCTCACTCGAGTCCAGATGATACATTAATTAACAAGTTATTTCAATTTGGATTCATGATGAGGTAGAAAAAGGAAGATCTGACAACCTAGGACTTGGAACCTATAATAGGAGGAAGAGATATACATAACCTGCTCAGATTAAAGAGAGGTCTATTGAAGAGTCAAATGATTCAATAGTTGTGAATCTCTCAATTCAAGGAGTTTCTTTAGTCGTACTTCCAGACAAATAATCTTGAAAGATTTAGTTATTTTCTTGGCATAGAATTGATTTATTCTAGGAGATATATCCTTTTATCACATAGGAGTTATGCGTTTGATACTCTTAAATAAGTTAGACTTTTTTGTTTTGTTTTAGTAACTATTCATATTGTTCTAGATAATGATTTAATTTTAGATTCGACTCATGCAATTGATTCAACTACTTACAAGATAATCATAAAAAAAATTAGCTACATGACTATTATTCAACTAGATGTAGAGGTTTCAACTGGGTCGTGCCGTCCTGGTATGACTTGTTTTTGCTAGGCACGATCATGCCACCATGCCGTGCTAGACATATTATGGTATGATTCCCATGCCATGCCCAGCATGACATGGGAATCAATACATAAAAATGTGCAAAAGAGGAGGAAGGCATGTACCTTGTTGTGGGGGCGGGAGGCAAATGCACTCAAACATGGGGAGGGGGGCAAATGCACTCAAACATGGGGAGGGAGGCAAATGCACTCAAACATGGGGAGGGAGACATATGCACTCAAACATGGTGAGGGAGGTAGGTATAGACACATCCTTTCTATGTTTAAGTAGTGCCTTTTAAGGGGCAACACTTTCTCACAGGCGAGGAACCACAATCATGCATTGCCGTGCCCCCTATGCTTAAGTTTATGCTTGGAGGTGTGAACATACTAACATGCTCAGCATAGAGATGCATTTATTGAGGAACCAGATGATCATGCAGCAATTCCTTGTGGTCTTCGCCTTTTGATCATTCTTTGGAAAGGAAAATAAGTTATACTTAATATCTTATCTTAGATGTATTATTGTGTACCTATCTTCTTCATTCATTCACTTTTTTTTATTACTCATGTTGATATTATTAGGATACTTTGGTCTCATTCTAAGGTATTATCTTTCTCAGGATAACACTATATCATGTTCTAACTTGTAAGAGATAGATATTATTTACTCTAATAAGACTTGAAACCTAATAATATGATCTATGAAAAATATATTGTTGGTTGCATGTGAGTTTTCATCTTGAAGAAAAATTTATATGGATAGATAGATTGTCTTAAAGCGAGAATTGTAGCGAGGAAATTTATTCAGATATTTGATGTGAATTATCTTTATATTCTCTAATTGCTAATATAAGTTTTATATATACTTGTATTTTATTTGCAACATCTCGTAGATGAAGGATACATCAGTTCATGAAGATATTATATGACCTGAAGTGATTATTGAGAGATTGGTTTTGAGGTTTTTATGAATAATCATTTTTTTTGGATACACGTGTTATGGTATTTTGTTTATTTCTTAGGTGAGTTTTGATGGCAAAATGATTTCATTGTGCTAGTGGATGATACTTTGATTATGGAAGAAGTTTAGAATCACCAAACTTAAAGGATATCATCAGTCATAGTTTTAGACGAAAGATATTGGAAGACTTGGATACTTTCTTGGTATAAATGTGGCATATTCAAGAAGAGAGATTATTTTCATAGAGAGGATATGTGATTGATATTCTTACAGAGATTGACATTTTAGATTGTGCTCAAGCAGGTACACTTATTAATATAAGTATAAATTTTTAATTAATATGATTCTTCTAGTTAACTCTATTATTTATAACAAAATTATATGAAAGATTAATTATTTAATTTTTATTATATTCGTGAAATATTATGTGTGAACAGCTGTAAATAAGTGTGATAAATAGTTGTGGACAATTATGGATAGCTCTGGATAACTGTGGTCTAGTATCAACACTAATTTCGAGAATGACAGCAGATAACAAGGGTCAGACCATTTTGTTCATCTCTGATATCATTATTCAGAGGATACGATTAGATGACAATTCTATTATCACAGGCAATATCTTATTCCCCATCACCAGCCATAAATTGAATGAGAATAATTATTTGTAATAGTCAAGTTTGATTCTTATGTTCATCAGTGAAAAAAACAAATATGACTACTTGAATGGATAACTCCAATCTCCGGAACACGAGGATGCCTCCTATTGAAGATGGAAGATGGAGAATAACACCATCAAGTTATGGTTGATCAACTATATGACAGTTGAAATTGGAGAAAATTTTATACTCTACGAGAAAGCACATGAGATTTGGGAAGCTGCACTTGCATCTTACTTCACTCAAGACAATATTCCAATCATGTTCGAAGTCAAAATAGTCATCCATGAGTTAAGACAAGGTGATCTGACTATTACTCAATATTATAATGCCTTTCTCGTCTATGGTAGCAGTTTGATTCAGTCCACATGCATGCTTGGAGCTATGTTGAAGATAGACGTCGATTCAAACGATTCAATGAAGATAGGACTAAGAAGTTCTTGGCTGGGCTCAACAAAAACCTAGATGATGTTTAGGGTTGTGTATTGGCCATCAAGCCCCTACCGGGCCTTCATGATGCATTCTCAGAGGTACGTAGGGAGGAACTCCGAAAGTAGGTAATGATGGGAGACATACAGGGTTCGGACCACTCTTTATCCTTGGTAACAAAAGATCACTCTCCAGTGATGGTGGCAAAAAATAGTCCAGACTATGACAAAAAGAAGGGTAACAGACCCTGGTGTGATCATTGTAAGAAGCCCATACACACTCGTGATAAATGCTATAAGATTCATGGAAAGCCCACTAGTTGGAAGCCTAAGGAAAGTCGTGGAAATATTATTGTGGGCAAAGAAAACAAACTTATTGGAGTCTTTGTATTTAGCATATAGTAGATGGTAGACACTTTGACGACAATGTTTCAATAGCTCCAAAGTCAAAAAAGCTTCTCAGTGGGTTTCATCGCTGCAAAAAATAATCATATATGTTTTAATACTTCACACAATGAGGTGTTGATTGCGGACTCTGATACTTCTGATCATATGATAGGGACAAAATATCTATTCACATCTTACTGTCCTTCTGATAGACAGATGATAGTAATGATGATGGATTTATCTCTCAAGTTGAGGGCATTGGGTCAATATTGGTGACCAATGTCATCACTTTATATGATGTTCTCTATGTTTCTAGGTTATCTTGTAACCTGTTGTAAATTAATAAATTGGTTAAAAATATGGAATGCAGTGATCACTTTACCTATGATATTTTTAAATTTTAGATTCCGATGTTGGAGATGGAAATTGACAATGCTAAAATGGTTGATGAACTATATCACATTCAAGCTTGTAAATCCAGATCTAGACAAACTCTAAGGGTTGCCAGTTTATCTACTCAATGTGATCTATTAGAATCAAATAAAGAAAGTGAAGTTATGTTGTCTCACACTCAATTAGGTCATTTACATTTTGTTTATATTCAAAAATTATTTATTTCATAATTTATCAATAAAAAGCTTACTTCTTTTCAATGTGAACTGTGCCATTCGTCAAAACATTCTCATACTGCTTATCCAATGTACCCATATGCATCATCCCAGTCTTTCTTTCCTATTCATAGTGATAAATGGGGATCCCACAGGTAAATAATATTAATTATGCATGATGATCTGTCTTATTTGTGGATGATCACATCCGTCTCACATGGCTATATCCCATGAAAAAAACAACCGAATTGGGAACCTTATTTAAAAAATTTCGCACCATGATCTAGACCCAGTTTCAAACCAAAACTTAAGTCTTGGAGACTAACAATGACAGGGAATTCTTTGAATATTCCTTGAGAGATATCTTTCAACATAGGAAATCATTCATCACAACTCCTATGTTGATATACCTCAGCAGAATGAAATAACTGAGCATAAGAACATGCACATCCTTGATGTTGCTCATTCCTTGATGTTAACTGCCTATGTCCCACACCATTTTGAGAAGTTGTCTTTGCAGCCACTTATCTCATCAATCAGATGCATTCTTAGGTCCTCTAGTTCATAACTTCTCACCAGATATTCTTTACTTTATTTCTACACACTTGAGTCTTGTCTATTTTTTCATTTAAAATATTTGAGTAGTTTGTATTTGTTCACATTCACTTGCAGTTAAGGATTAAAATATCAGTTTCTACGAATATATCGGTATTTGGATTTTACGGATATATCGGATATATCAAAGATATATCGGTGTGTATTTGTATATGACCATCAATCAAGGATAGATATTTCGATATTAATGAATATATCGATACTTAGAATTTATGAATATATCGGAGATATATTGGTTGATATATCGGAAATTTTTATCATTGCTTGCAGTATTGTGCGAAATTAAATCTTAAAGTACTTAAATATATTTTCTTGGGGTATTCACTTTCTTAGAAGGGGTACAAATGATACAGTCCGTCCACACATCGATTCTATACATCCATGGATATCATATTTTTTGAAAACCAATCATTTTATCCCAAACTTGATATTCATGAGGAGAGAAATATATCTCAGAAATATTAGGCTTGGGAAGTTGTACTGCTCACTCTTCTATGTAGCGAGTTAGCCTTTTCAAACCTTACTCAGTTTAATGATCTCCTTGAGGAACATACACTGCCGCTACCACAACCTAGTGAGTTTCTTGTTTATACAAGGAGAAGCAAGTCATAGTCTGATGGGTTATAGTAATTACCTGTGCAGAACCAAACTCTCGATCTGACAAATGAATCGGTACAAATACAAGGTAATTTATGTCTTCCACATGCTTTAGTTGATTATGAGGATAACATTGTTCTTGAGGAACCTGATGATAGGCTTATTGCTTTAAGAAAGAGAGAGAAATTATACTCAACATCTTATCCAGGAGTTTATTGCACATGGTAATCTGTTCCCTAATTATCATTCTAGAATGAAAAAATGTGGTCAAAGAAACAAAGGCACTGGAGAAAAATAAAACCTAGGTGATAACTAAACTGCCAAGTGAGAAAAAGGTAGTAAGCTGCTAATGGATCTTCACTATGAAGCACAACTCCGATGGCAACATTAATAGGTACAAAGCTCATCTAGTGGCAAGATGATTCACTTAGGTGTCATTTATTTTTTTTACTTAATTTTGAATATAACTTTTTTAAGATTAATACTAAATAGTACTTTATAGTATTAAGTATTAAGTCATTTGGTTTTTTTATTTAATGCTAAATAGATAAGAAGAGATCGAAATGAGGATTTTGATTGTGTGAGAGTGAGCTTTTACTTAATATTGAATATAACTTCTTTTTTTGCTTTTTTTTATCAACTATTTTTTTCAAAAAATTAAGTGATAAGTTAGTAAAAAATAAAATAACAAATAGCTAAATGCTGAAATCAAATTGGTGTATTCAGCCAAAAAAACAAACACGCCCTTAGTCATATGACATTGACTGTCAGAAGACATTTGCCCTGGTTGCAACACTCAATACAGTAAGAGTCATTCTCTCTCTAGCTACTAATTTGGATTGACCATTATATCAGTTAGATGTGAAAAATATTTTTTTAAATGAAGAACTCGATGAGGAAGAGAACTTGGAGATCCCACCAGGCTTAAACATACCAGAAACGCCTGACTTAGTGCTGAAGTTAAAGAAATCCTTGTATGGCCTTAAGCAATCACCTAGGACATGGTTTGACAAGTTAATCAAGGCATTTAAGAGGCATGACTACACTTAATGTCAGACAGATCATACAATATTTATTAAAGGTCTTGAGAAAGGATGGAGGGTTATCCTTATAGTTTATGTTGATGACATCATTCTCACAGAAGATAACCAAGAAGAATTTCAATTATTGAAATTATTTTTGTCCAAAGAATTCGAAGTAAAAGACCCGAATAAACCACAAATATTTCATAGGCATGAAGATTTCTCGGTCAAAAATTGAAATATCAGTATTCTAGAGAAAGTATGTACTAGATCTTCTTAAGGAAACTTGTATGACTGGATGCAAGCCAACTGAAACTCCTGTGAATACCATAAAAATTCAGTATGCAATTCAATGGAGCTCCAGTAGATAAGGATAGATATCAAAGGTTAGTCGGCAAACTCATCTACCTTTAGCATAACAAACTTAATATCAATTTCACTATCAGCATAGTTAGTCAGTTCATGAATAACCCAGTAGAAAAACACATGCAAATAATATATCAGATTTTGAGGTACCTCAAATTGGCACATGGTCAATGGTTGTTCTTTGAGAAAATTAGTGATAGGTGCCTGAAGAATTTTATCGATGTTGATTGGGTAGACTCACCTGTTGACCGACGATCAACCTCATGGTATTTCTCATTCATGTTGGGGAATTTGGTTACTTGGAGGAGCAAAAAGTAGATTGTGGTAGCAAGAAGCTCAGCTGAAGCCGAGTTTAGAGCTCTTGCCTTAGGAATTTGTGAAGGTATGTTGCTGAGCAGAATCTATCATGAACTAAAGGTTCATATTAACGAATCTATATAGGTCTTGTGTAATAATTAATCTGTGATTAGCATAATAAAGAATTTAGTTCACCATGATAGAACCAAACATGTGGAGATAGACTGACATTTTATCAAGGAGAAGATCGAAGAGAAAATTGTGGATCTATTTTACATTCCTATAGTCCAACAGACAATAGATATCTTCACCAACGTCTTGGCAAGGAAAGGATTTGATCAGTTAGTATTAAAGCTAGGGTTGCTTAACATTTACAACCCAATTTGAGGGGGAATGTAGAATATTATGTGTGAATAGCTGTAAACAACTATGATAAACAGCTGTGATTAAAAGCTATGATTAATAGCTATGGATAGCCGTGGACAGCTATGGTCATCTTTGAACAACTGATTTTTTTTTTTATAAATAGGTACCATTGCTACTCGTATAAAACAACTTAAACAGAAATTATTCTTTTTTATATTTTCTATCGTATTATATTTAACTTATGTTATTAATATACAATCAAACCTGTTAGAATGAACACTCGCTCTAAACGAGCACCTCATTACATTGAACATTTACTCGCGTACACTCAATATGGCAATACAAATACACCTGCTCAGAATGAATTCTTCTACTTTGAACATTGAACACTGTTTCCAAAATAATTCACTAAAAATTGATCTGTCACATTGAATATTGTGTGAGTCACTAATAAATCTCTTTGTTTTTGTGCTTAAAACTACTCTAGACAGCTCTAACACATTTGACTATGATCAACAAAAGAAAATACATGGAAGTTACATTAGTTGACAAATGCAAAGCTTTGCAAGACTAAAGATAGTGGGATTTCTGTGCGAGCTTGTGCTGCAAAATACTTTTTCCGTTGGCATAATTGTCAACTGGAAGAAAAACAAGAGCTAGATAATTCAGTCTTCTCTTGAATTCAGAAATCTTTCTCAGAAATGGTCTGCCTTAGTATCCGGTGATGGTAAAGAGATAGATGGTCGAGTTTTTGAATGGTTTGCAAATGCCTGGTCTCGAAACATTCTAGTTTCCGGCCCTATTCTATAGGCAAAAGCTCTACAAGTGGTGTCCAACCTTCTCTTGAATGATTTTAAGACATCTAATGGTTGGCTGGATATATTTCGGAAGCGTCACTATATATGATTTTCGTTTGCTTTCTAAAGAGAGCACAGGCATGCACGAGAGTGTTTTTAACAATTAAAAACAGAACTTATCTCATATCATTCAAGGCTATGACATTAAGGATATCTGGAACATTGATGAAACTGGTTTTTTCTGGAGAGATGTGCCCAGTCGCAGTTTGGTGGCACAAGGAAAAATGTGTAAAGGAGGCAAACTTGCAAAGGAGAGATTAACCATTGCCCTGTTGTGCTCAGCAGCAGGAGAGAAGTTTAAGCCATTGGTTATTGGCAAGTCTTAGATGTCACTTGCTTTCAACAGACAGTTGCCTCGTGGAGTTATTTGGAAAGCAAACTCCAAGGCGTAGATGAATGTGACCATATTTCTGGAATACCTTCAGAAATTCAACACTTTCATGCAGTCTGAGAATCGAAATGCCCTTGTTCTTCTTGATAATGCTCCTTGTCATCCTGAAATGGAGTTGTCAGACGTAAAACTAATGTTTATTCCACTAACAAAATAGTTGGGACCCAACCTTTGGATTCAGGCATTATATTGAACTTTAAGGTGCAATATGGCTGCAGTACAGGATAGAAGCTGAAGTCTATAAAGAGGCAGCAATAGAGGAAATGATGAGGCAGAAAGCAAAGCAAAAGACCTTCAGGATTTCAGAATCTCGCTATTTCGAATAGCAAGCAAAAACAAAGAACAACACGTGTAAATGTGTTTTTAATTTGTAAACAGTAAATAGGAGAAAAGAAATGGTGTAAAGGGAAATGGTTAGCAAGTAAATAGGTTGTAAAAACAATATTCCTCCGCCAAAAGAGAGGGTTAATAATAAAAACAAACTTTTCAAAAAAAAAAAGGTGCAATATGGCAGAATGATTCTGGAATTTCTTTTATCCAATGCATCTTTGTCCGAATTTGCTGAAGTTGTGAAAAAAATTATATTTGGTCATGTAGTTGATTGGATCTCGGAAAGTTGGACCCAGGTTGCTAAGGAAACCATTAGAAACTGCTTCTGAAAGGCAGGTGTGAATGATGTTATATCACAACTAGAACCTGATGATCAACCAACTCAAAACCAAGAGGATATGATTCGTCTCATTGAAGCAGTAGGAATATAAATGGATTACCTAATAGTCGATGATATTCCTACCTTTGATGCTTTGGATGGTGGTTGGGAGGAAGCTATTTTGGCTACCCCTCTGGAAATTGAAATTGAAGAGGAGGAACCCGACTTTCAATTATCCAATCTAATCTTATCGAAAGCGTTTAAGGAACTTCAGGGTTTTTTAGATTTTTCAATAGCTGCACAGCTTGATGAGGTCACTCCATTGTTGTCATAAATGCGTAAGCATCCCGTGAAGCATCGAATGTTGAAGTCCAAAATAGTGACAATTGACCAATTCTTTCAAAAAAACCCAATACAATGTCATTTTGATAACACCTCTCAGAATGGACACCTGCCTACATCGAGCACTTTGAGCTGAATGCATTCGTGTTCATTCTAGGCAGGTTTGATTGTACTTAGTCATTTTTTAAGATTCTTCTCGGCAAGTTTACCAAGATCTTTCTTCACATATTGAGGTTTATGAAAAAGTCAATAGAGCCCATGATCTTTTCTCGTGACCATGAGTATTTGTAGATAGTTTGATATTTAAATTTTAGTTAAGCACTAGCTTGTATTGAGAGAATGTATATGATAAGTTTTTATATATTTATTAAAGGCAATTTTCTCTTCTAGAAATGTAAGGAAAACTATTATTTTAAGATTTAGTACAAAGATAGAGTTCAAAGCTATCATTACTTGCGAGATATTTGGATGTGATACCTACTTGCAAAGATATGACACTTACTTTCTTCTTTCACTACTATATATTATGACAGGCAGACATCAAGACTTATAGCCTCAAATTTTGTGTTTCAAGAGCAAATGAAATACATAAAAATTGATTATTTTTTGCCTCAGGAGAAAATATAAGATGTGTTCATTACCTACGAAGCACAGACACGAGGACATGGCACGATAGGATATGAGGATATGACAAATTTCAAAAAACTAGGATACGAATAACGCTAGGACATAACATAATAAGATAAAAAAAATATAAATATTATCCTTAAAAAATGATTATATTTATATATTACATATTGTATATTTACAAATTAAAATCATGCATTTAAACCCATCCCACTGCTCTAGCTTCGTAATTCCTTGTAATTTTTTTGTTTATTACATATTGTATATTTAATAAATAGTTATATTTAAAAATTAAAATAATGAATTTAAATTCCCCACATGTTATTGCTTCGAAATCTCGAAAACAACTCTCCTCCTCTCCAACCATCACCTCTTCTCTGAGTCTGAGACTCAAAAGTTATCGGCGTTGTCGGCCACTCGGTGTTGTCCGAGTTGTCGAAGCTAACAAGTCGTAGCACATAGGGTTTATTATGCATCAGATACATATCCGACGCATCCATTCTATATGTCACCATCTGATATGCCATGTGACATATTAGACACGGATTGGTCAATAATACGCCACATGACATATCGGACACATATCCGTAGCGTCTCTATTCCGTATCCACGTGTCTGACACCGGGACACGGCTGTAGATTGACGTATCAATGCTTCATTGATCATTACTATAATAAATATTTAGACAATAGAGTAGTTGACAATCATTTTTTACTAAGGTCTTGATATGACCACATCTCATCTTTATTTTTTTCAAGCTTAGAGTTCTAAACCTCTATGCATTAGCTTTGATGGGGGTATTGTAGTTTACTATTTGTTGTTTTATTTTT
This sequence comes from Sapria himalayana, assembly GCA_029783825.1. Lineage (NCBI taxonomy): Eukaryota > Viridiplantae > Streptophyta > Magnoliopsida > Malpighiales > Rafflesiaceae > Sapria > Sapria himalayana. Next base: position 816,037 of record JAREIK010002271.1, on the reverse strand, counting down.
TTATTTTTATTTATGTATTATGGATAAGAGCTCCTAATTTTTGTGATGTCCTAATATTACTAACCCATTATATATTGACTAAGGTCTTGTTTTTCTACATGTATTGCTTAAATTTTCATTTCACACAATTGTGTCTAAGCTGTTTGATGAATCGCCTCATCCTAATCAATCGGTCTTCATGCCAACAACCTAGTAATTATAATACCATCATATAAGTGGAATGTCCCCAAAGAGTATTGATGTAGTCAAATTTCAAACGTTCTTCCTTGTATCATAAAAGCCAAATATGTTGGACACAAAGAGGTCAATCAGCTATCAAATATATACTAGTAATTATGTATTAATTATTATTCACTTATCAGTCTTGACCTATGGTGATTCTTTCAATAGGGAATACTATATTCCCTATTTCTACGAGTTATTCCTAGTGATTTTATACTAATTATATCAATACTTTTACAATTTCAAATATCATATAACAAAAAAAAAAGTTCAAAAATTGGCAAACATATATAAAACATCACAAACCACCATAACTCTATGCCAAACTTACAAAATAAAAGTCTCACAATTGTAATCACTAAAAAAAATACAATGTATTAGACCATAATAATGATGGTCTTGGAAACCACCGTCTGGACCATCATTAGCTTCTGGACCAGCACACCTCGGTACTCACATTTCTGATGGTCATAATCAAAATCAGCCAACCACATACAACAAAAATCACAAGAAGACATACCTTTCCTCCACATGTTATGATGTCGTTGTTATCGATGCTAAATGTTGGCATCTCTATCACCGACAATGACATAAGATGTGGCATCACACTACAAGTTGCCATCCTTGATTTACTTTGCCAATTATGATACCATGTTGAATTAGGGTTTGGCCATTAATTAGGGGTTCAACCATGAGGGAAATATAGAATAGAAGGGGAAGAAAAAAAGAGAATTTTTTATTTATTCATTTAACTTAAAAATTAAAATAAAATCTTATGCCTGTGTGTGTGTGTGTGTATTTGAGACAGCCCACAAAACGACTACTCTCAAAAAATATAAAGAAAAATGAAATAAAAAAAACTTGCTTACAAACTCAACCAAACCTCGATATTATTAATGTGATTGTTGGCTCATATGTCGACAACACATAAGTCTAAAGTAGGAAAACAAGTCACATAACCAAAAAAATAGGAAGTATCTTTTGTTGTCTTATATGGAGGTTTTTTGTATATAATTATTTAGTAAGTATCTTAGTGAAAGAATTCTGTGAGAATTACTGGATGACTCTGGTAGATAGTCTCTTGAAATATTTTATACTGTTGGCATTTTTTTTCTCCGTAAATAATTGTCAATACTTTGCTTTTAAATATTATTTCTTTTTATAATATGTTCATTGTAAGAAGAGTCTCCTATTGTTTATACTGACATCATATCACTACACTCTTGATTGCTACCAATAGTGCACATTATCTGCACCATAGTGCCCCTTAACTACATTAATTTTGCACCTCACTGCACCAATTATGCCCTTTACTATAAATATGATGCATGTCACTACACTATATTTCACCTTTATTGCAACACACTCTCCACAAACTTGCTGCACCCACCATACACATCGACATAGTAGGCATGGACATTAGCCACATAATGGATGTGCAATCACATGTGTAATTGTACATACATGTACTATTACACGTGTGTGTGTATGCACCATGCTGTTACAATGCACATTTCTCTTTAGTATATTCTAATTTTTTTACTTTCTCTATTTAAGGTTTGACTTATATATTATGTAAAAACTCAAGTCATAAGACATCTAATCTCAAATAAAAAACTTAATAAATAAATGTACAAGTTTAAGCTCTTTTATAAGGGTTATTTGGATTGAGACAATCCACATGGGTATTCCATCCATAATATAACCAAGAGAAAAAAGAAAGAAAAATAATAAATAAGTTTTAAGCTATAATAAATAAGTTTTTAATTGTAATACTACGTATCTATGTAAATCTTTGTGCCACTAAATTTGCCTTGCATCTTTATACACTTTCATCATCTCAATACTTGATTGTGAACACCCATTTGCATGCTATTATTTTTTTTTTCTTTTGGTAGTTACCAATTTTTGAGTCTGATTTTTTTTCAAAGTATTCAATTTTTCTAAAATTACTAATTTTTAATTTGGCGTCAAAGTTTTCTTACATTTTCTCAAAATAAAAAGATGGGAGATTTTTGAAGTAAAATACTCATAAGAATTACTAATGATATATTTACTAATGATATATTTTGTACGAGTTCAAACTCACTTTATAAGTGGTAATAGGAACATTAAGATTCAAAATATAGTGCTAAAATTTAAGATTCAAAATAGTAATTCTAAGAGTTATTTAAAATATAAGATGACTATCACTTGAAGATATTTGTTGGTATTGTGTTAGAGATGTAGAGTGTAGACAAATTTTTATTCTTTCTTCCTCATGTTTTAAAGTTATTTGTATTTGGCAATGATATCTTGTAATTTACTTGTTTTTATTATTGTTCACTTGTGATCTCGCAAAAGCTTGATCCCAAAAAATATGAGGAGTTTTTCCAAAGTCTATCATATCGAATTGACTGAATAATCAGATCTTAATCAAAGATAATACTCATATCATTATCAATGAACAAGATCATCAACGTATAATATCAAGAATATCATGTGGTTATTATATCTTTTTATATACACATACTATTTCATTCCGACATTGATCAATATTATAAGACTTGATAACTTGATTAAAATGAGTATTCCAAGACTTAGATGCATGTTTCAGTCCATAAATAGAATTGTTCAACTTACACATGTATTCCTAACTTTTCTTTATGAAACTATTTGACTGTATCATATAGATACATTCTTTTAGATGTCCATTCAAAAACATAATTTTCATGTTTATTTGCTATATCGCATAATTATAATAAGTGACAATATACAAGATAATTCGGGTTGACTTCAGCATAATTATTGACAAAAAAGTTTTTCATAATTAATTTATTCTTTTTGAGTGCAACTTTTTATAATGAGCTTAATTTTATAAGTCCCAATATTATCATCAATTCCTCTCTTTCTTATAAATTCACTTGTATTTTATGAGTTTTATCTCCTCATGTAGTCCTATAAAATCCCAAACATGATTGAATTATATCAATTGTATTTTTGATTTTATAGTCATATGTCAATTTTCTGTATCTCTATCTAGATATGTTTCATAATACTTGTTGGGATCAGTATTTAGTTCATCAAGGATTCTGTCGTAAGACTCCTAAGAGTGTATATCATGTAGGCTGACAAATAATCTTATCACTATGATGAGATATTCTTTTTAGTTGTATGTTCTTAGTGATATGCTATATAAATACCGATCCATGTGAATCATCATGATCTCTACCTTATGGTTATACTATTGACATGTCAATTATAGACTCGCAAGGTTCAATATTATTATCATCACGAACAACTCTATCATTATGATGAGGTAATGTGATATCAAAGATATTACCCTGTGGTATTCCTTCCATGATTAAATGAGCATGGACTGATTTATCTCTTCTTAATATCTATAGAATAATTATACTTTTGAGGTTGTGGTTTGCTATGTAGTCGTAAGTCATATTCTAAGAATTGAACTTTAATACTAACAAAAACCTTCTAATCCTTTGGGCTATAAAACAAACCACATTTTGTTCCTTTAGGATATTACACAAAAACGCATTTTATTTTTATATTCTAATTATCCGTTTTCCCTTTTAGCACATATGCTAGGAAATTCTACAAATAAATGTGTGTCAGATTAAGCTTATGGCCAGTCTGCAATTCAGTTGGAGTTGCAAGTACTGATTTAGATGGAACCAAGTTCAAAACATAACTTATTGTTTGTAATGCATATCCCTATAAAAAATCAAACATATTCGAATAACTCATCATTGATCTTACCATATCATTAAAAATCTTAATCATTTTTTCTGTTATACTACTCTATTACGAAGTACCATGTATAGATAATTGAGATGTGAATCCTTGATCTAATAAATAGTATCTAAGCTCTCCAAAGAGGTACTAATCGCCATGATCAGATTGTAATATTTTGAGATGTTTATTAGGATATTTTTTTATTTATGTCCCATACTCTTTGAATTTTTTAAAGGTATTAGACTTAAGATGTATTAATCAAATATATCCATATTTTGAGTAATCATCAATAAAAGTGAAGAAATACTAAAAATCATCTCTTGTTTGGATCATTATGGGTACACATAAGTCAGAATGAACCAATTTTAGTGACTCTTTGGCTCTATAGTCTTTGGCTACAATGAGTTGTTCAATCATCTTTCCTTCCAAACAGGACTCCCATGCTAGATGTAGTCATGATGAATTTGATTCACAAATACTTCTTTGAGATTAGACAGCATGTCACAAGCATTATTTATGAACTGATATTGATGCTGCAGTATATTTGACATGGATGCTAAAATATAATATCTAGACATCTCATATGCTCTTACATATTTTTTACAAGGTTTGGCTTTCTCATCGGTTGTCCATTGTTGAGGTTTATTTGGACATAGATGTGTGAGTACATACATATAGTTATCTGTAGTCATGACAATGTCAAGATTTCTTTTCTAATTAATATAATTGATTCCATCCGATTTATTGAGAATGATGATGAATGCGTTGAATGATATTTTTTTGAAAAAAATTTTATAATGAGCTTTATTAATTTGAATTCTATTACAATAATTGATTTCCTCCAATAATTCTTGAATGAATTTGTCATCATTTTAATATGCTATGAATAGAATATGTTGATGGGTGAATATTAACTATTTATTATTTGTTTAAATAAACTAATTCTTATTAATCTTGTTATCTAGGTGGTGACTATGTCAACAATGATTAAATTGATGATTTATTTTTGATCCTAAAAAACAATAATAGTAACTCAAATAGAGAAGATGATATTATTTATGGCAAAGTGTAAATTATCACTTAATTCTAAGTTGTTTGATTCTCAAATAAATCATTCAGATAAAGAAGTGATTCATTTAATCAAACCAAAGAGTTATTGTGGTGGTTTGTGCTAAATATATTTATAAGCCAGTTAGTCCAATAGGGAGAAGATACTAAGGTCAACACCCTAACTGACTTGCATTACTTATAAACTAGCGATTGAGATCATGAGATTTATTTAATGAATCCTTTCATCCACCTAGATATTTTAAAATTCAATGGGTTTTAATTAAAAAATTATATGTTTCTTTCTGCCCAAAAAATTATATATATATATATATATATATATATATATATATATAATCAATCATAATTTCATGCCACACATAAAATCATTCAATAAATACTATCATGACACAAATAACATGATGCCACAAATATTATCATCCCACAAATATGTGATGACTAAGTATCACGGATATCCTTGTGTCGAATAGCTTGACTATGTAGGTTATAGGGCACCTCTCTTATAGGAAGTGCCTTAAACCAGACAAATCTACTTGGTTTCATTGCATATAATAGAGTAGTATCCATTGTAATAAAGAATGAAGTCTGCCCTAATTTTTTGAAATATTTGGAATCCTAGCTGTCTCCTCTGTCGCTATTGGTGCTTGCCACCATGAGTTACGTTATTACTAGTTTTTTCCATTGAGATATATGTGGTACAACCAATATAATGATTTATATCAGATGAGAAATTAATATATGATTTAATCAAAATATCCACTAAAATACAATTTAGCATATTGATTTATGTGAGTATCAATTATATATTTCTTTTGTAACAACACAATTACTCTCTTGATCTATATATTCTTTATTCTAAGAAAGTACCTGAGATTCTAAAAATTTTTTATTTAGAACTATGATTAAAACAACTCATTGAATTATTAAGAAAAATATATTTTATTACCTTAGGTGCTATTTAGTCATGTTCCATAGAGTTTTAAAATAAAACAAGTGCACCCAAAGACTCTGAGAATAAAATAGAATAATTTCTCTTTAAGATGCAAGGTCTAAAAGGTTACATAATAAGAAATAATATAAGAAGATATCTGATTGATAAGATAAATTGTAGTTAATTCTATATATTCTCAAAAATTCTTTCGAATACCTATATTAAAAAAGAGACTCATAGTCAGCCAATCCAAATATATTTTTTTTCTACAATAATATTTTGTAAGGGTGTGCTAGCACACTAAGTCTAGTGTATAATTATATAATCTATATAATAACAATGAAACTATCAAATATATTATCTAATGCAATGTTGCTCTTAATGCTTTTTATATTTTAAAATTATTTTTTTTATCAAATGATTGAATAATAAAAAAATCTATGATCTAAAATAGAAGAAAACTAAGTGAAGTATGTTGAATAAACATTAAATGTCTTTTTTTAAAATGTGGAAGATGAAATGTCAAGAGTCAGCATTTATATTTACGGATATTAATGATTTTAAATTTTTAGTTTTAGAAGGACAAACTATAGCTTATAAATAATTAATTGTATTGCTTGTAAGAATATAGAATAAACGAAAAAGTCTCTCTTCAAAAATAATTATTCTTAGTTATAGTTTGCAGCTAGCAATTTTTTTTTACACCTTGGTATCAGAGGGATGATGAGTATAATCAATAACGTCCCGCTGCTCTGATTAAAGAAAGTGAACTACGAGAATTGGAGCATCCAAATAAAAGATCTTTTCAATTTTGTGGATTGTTGGGAGGTGATTCAAGAAGGTTTCAAAGAATCAGAATCTACTGAAGGATATACGACGGCTCAAAATAAGGCATTGAAAGAAACGCAATCAAAAGATAAGATGACATTGTACATGCTGTTTCGAGCTGTTGATGAGTCAGGCTTTGAGAAGATTGCGAGTGCAAAAACTTCAAAAGAAGCATGAGACATCTTGGTGACTGTGTACAAAAGAGCCGACCGAGTTAAACAAGTTCACCTTTAAACTCTTCGCAATGAGTTGAAAGGTATGAAGATGGAGTCAGAATGTGTATCTGATTACATCATGCGTGTTGAAATCGTGGTGAATCAACTCAACCGAAATGGAGAAAAGTTGTCTGATGCGTGGGTCGTTGAGAAAATTCTAAGGTCCTTAACTGACAGTTTTGAGAATGTAGTATGTACCATAGAAGAGTCAAAGGATCTAGCAGCATTCACGGTCGATGAGCTTGCTGGTTCCCTAATAGCATATGAATATCATAAAAAGAAGGAGATACTTGAGCAGACACTTCAAATTAAAGTATCGATCAATGACGAAAAGATATTCTATTCTCAAAACTTTCGAGGTAAATGGCGCGGCCGTGATAGTCGAGGAAATAGTTGCGGTGGGAAAAGCTACAGTCAAGAAGGGTATCATGAGGAGAAGGGACAATCAAACCAACAAAATTGGCGTGAAAGAGGACGCGGTCGTGGAAGAGGCGGTCGATCAAATTATTCCAACATCGAGTGCTACAAGTGTGATAAATATGATCACTATGCGAAGGATCATAATTCTGATAAATATTATAATTGTGGAAAGGTGTGACATTTTGTAAAAGAATGTCGAGTCAAGAAAAAGATGGAAGACAACCGACTTAGCCATGAACGATGAGGTAGAAGAAGACTTTCTCTTAATGACATATAACAAAGTCAACACCGACGGCATAGTGTGGTACTTCGACATGGCTGCAAGCAACCACATATGTGGGCACGAGCATGGTTTCAAAGAGATGCGAAAGGTTGAAGTTGTATCTGTATTATTTGGAGATGGCTCAAAGGTTAAGGTTAAAGGCCAATGTATGATTAATTATGTACAAAAGGATGTTTTATTGGGTTAATCCAAGATGTGTATTACATGCCAAATCTCAAGAGCAACATTTTAAGTATGAGGCAACTCATGGAGAAAGGTTATTCCATTTTTATGAAAGACTGGATATTACTATTGAAAGACAAGCAAGAACGTTTAGTCGCATAAGTTGAAATGAGAAAAAATCAGATGTACAAACTGAATTTGAGAAGTTTACAAGAAAAATATTTGTAAGTCAACATAGAAGACAAGGCGTCATCGTGATATCTTCATTTTGCTCACCTACATCATGAAGGCCTAAATAAGTTGGCAAAGAAGAACATGATGCACGGACTACCGGACATAGAATATGAGGGAAAATTTTGTGAAGAATGTGTACTCGAAAAGTATACAAGAATGCTATTTCAAAAGAAGGCAGAATATCGGGCTAAACAACTTTCAAGTTGATTCATTCTGACGTATGTGGACCAATCACTCTTGAATCTTTTAGTGTCAAAAAATATTTTTTCTTTATTGATGATTTCTTACGAAAAATTTTTGTTTACTTTCTGAAAGAAAAATATGAGACGTTCAAGGTATTCAAAAAATTCCAAGTGCTTGTTAAAAAGATATCTGGTAGGCACATCAAATCTGTACGATCCAATATAGGTGGCAAATACACTTCGATGGTTTTTATAGAGTATTATGAGGAGCAAGACACAAGACGATTTCTAACCGCAACGTACTCTCCACGGCAAAACGGTGTGGTCGAGAGGAAGAACCGGACCATTCTTGACATGATTCGGTAAATGCTCAAAAGCAAGAAAATGTCAAAGGAATTTTGGGCGAAAGCAGTGTAATGCGCTGTCTATGTTCAAAATATGTGTCCACATGTGAAGTTATATGATCAAACACCACAAAAGACATGGAGCGGACAAAAATCGAAAGTTTCTCATCTCAAAATATTCGACAGTTTAGCCTACGTACATATGCTAGATCAGTGAAGAACAAAGCTCGAAGACAAAAGCAAAAGATATATTTTTATTGGGTATGATGAAAAAATAAAAGGATACAAGCTATTTGACCTGATAAACAAGAAGATTCTAGTAAGCCATGATATATGAGTTTATGAAATAAATGAATGAGATTAGAATAAAACAATAGAGGATATCATCAAAGTTGGAGAATCATCAACTTCTATACCATATTTTTCAAAGGCGCAAGGCGCACCAAGGCGCAAGCATAGTTATGAAAGCGTGCCTGAGACGCTCCTAAAATTGAGGCGCTACCACTCCCGGGAAAAATGTCTCGCTTCAGGTGATGCGCAGGCGGGTGAGGCGCAGCAGACGTCAACTTCCAGTTTCGGCGGTGGCAGGCGTCGAGTCAGGTACGCCCTTTTTCTCCTTCTCCTTCTTCCTCTTTCTCTCTTCTCCTTTTTTTTGCCGGATTCGCCGTCGAAAATGGGGAAATTTCGTCGGAGAAGAAGGGCAAAGCAACGGTGGGAGAAGCGGCGAGAGGCAGAACTAGGCGAAATGCAGGAGGAGCGCGTCAGGGAAGACGACGTATTCATATCACCCAACCCAAAACGACGTTGTTTTGGGTCGGGTGATATTTTTTTTAAAAATCGAAACAGCCCAAAACGACGTCGTTTTGGTCTTCCAGGAATCAAAACGATGCCGTTTTGGAGTTTTGTGATTTTAAGCCTTATAAAATCTCATCTTTCTCGGCTTACACCCTAAAACCCTCAAAACAACCCTCCCAAAACACTCTTAAGGCTGGATTGAAGAGGAGAGAAGAAGAAGAGGCTCAAAAGGTATTTTTTTCATTTTTGTTGTGAGAAAATTCTTCAAACGGTAAAAAAATATTTTCAAAAAATACTTAAAAACTAGGGGAAAATATTTTGAATAATATTTTGAAAAAAAATATGCAATTTTCAAAAAACTAATGCAGAAAAAAAGGAAATTTTTTTTGAAAATTAACGAAAAAATGAAAAAAATAATGAAGAAAATTATGAAAATTATGAAATCATTAGAACAAAAATTATAAATAGTTTTAGTTGTTTGGCAAAGATTGAGTATGTTTATAATTTATAGATTTATAATATATAATATATTATGTATACGTTATTATTTTTTTCTTAATATATTTGTCATTTTATTGTAGATTTGTTGTAAAGATACATAAAAATGAATAAAGAGATTGAAGTTGAAGTAGATGCCTCAAGTGGAAGAAAAGATCCGGGATGAAAATATGCTCGTTTATTAAATGAGAAAGATACATGTACACTCATTTGTATTTTTTGTGATAAAGTAACTAAAAGATGTATTTATAGACAAAAGCAACACCTTGTTGGAGGGTTTAGAAATTTGAAAAAATGTACAAGATATTCCGAACATGTTAGAAAAGAAATAGAAGATTATATGCTAGCCAAAAAAACTCAAAATAATCAAATAAGTTTTGGAAGTCATAATCTGAATGAGGATATATTTGGGTTCCAAGATGAAGATGATGAAGACCCGGAGGTTACTAGCAAATGGGGAAGAAATGATGTTTCTAGTGGTGGTAGCAATGGAGAGGGAAGTGGTGGTAGTGTTAGTGGTAGTTACATAAAGAGAATGAGGCAGAAAGGTCCTATGAATCATTTCTTTACTCCTAATCCAGAAATGATTATTGAAAATAGAAAAAATACTCAAACTACTATCAACAATGCATACAAGAAAGATGCCAAGGAGAGAGCTGATATACTATTTTGTAGATGGATGTATGATGTTGCGATTCCATTTAATGCAGTGAACTATGCTAGTTTCCAACCAATGCTTGAGGCAATTGGGCAATATGGTATGGGTTACAAGGGGCCAAGTTTTCAAGATGTAAGGGTTACTAACCTCAAGAAAGAATTGGCTCTCACAAAGGCTTCAATGGAGGTCCATTTCACAGAATGGAAGCAAAATGGATGTTCAATTATGTCAGATTGATGGACTGATAGGAAGGAAAAGTCATTAGTGAATTTCTTGGTGAATTCTTCAAGAGGGACTGTGTTTATGAAATCTATTGATGCTTCTTCTATGGTCAAGACGGGAGAGAAATTGTTTGAATTACTTGACAGTTGGGTCGAGGAAGTTGATGAAACCAATGTTGTTCAAGTGATAACAGATAATGCTTCAAATTATATGGCAGCAGATACTTATAATTTAATTTCAAATTTTTATTTACTTATTTATATAAGTGATTACATCTATTATCTATTTATTATGTGTTTAAATTATGTAGGAAGATTGTTGGAAATGAAAAGACCACAATTGTATTGGACACCATGTGCCGCACATTGTATTGACTTGATACTAGAAAATATTGGAAAACTACCACACATTAAGAAGACACTAGACAGGGCCATATCCATAAGTGGCTACATCTATAATAGCACGGGTTTGCTCAACATGATGAGACGATTTACTGAGCAAAGGGAGTTGTTAAGTCCTGCTAAGACTCGGTTTGCAACGGCCTTAATCACCTTATCCCGTATTAATGAACAAAGAAACAACTTAAGGAAGATGTTTACTAGTTCAGATTGGACGGAAAGTAAATCGGCGAATGAGCAAAAGGGAAAAAATGTAGCCAATATAATTTTCATGTCTTCTTTTTGGAATACTGTAGTATTTTGTTTGAAGGTGTCAGGCCCTCTTGTACGTGTGCTTCGTTTGGTGGATGGTGAAAAGAGACCTCCTATGAGTTACATTTATGCAGCCATGAAAAAGGCGAAGGAAATCATCATCAAAAGTTTTAATGAGAATGAAAAGAAGTATGAGAAATCATGGAAATCATTGATAGGAGGTGAGATGTTCAACTTCATCGGCATTTGCATTCAGCTGAGTATTTTTTGAACCCACAATTTTATTATGATACAAAAGGATTAGGAATTGACCTACATTCAAAAATCTTTGAAGATGTATGTAGTTGCATTTCTAGATTGGTGTAAAATAGAGATAAACAAGATGCAATTATATCACAACTCGATTTGTACATGCATGCTAGAGACCCTTTTGGTAATGAGTTTGCCATTAGAACAAGTAAGACTAAACCTCCAGTTTAGTCCTTTAGTTTTGTTAATTAGTGCATTGAAATTATTATATATGTTTGGTTAAAATAGGTGAAATGTTCAACTAATAATTTATTTATATTAATTGTAGCTGAATGATGGGGTATGTTTGGATCAAGTGCTAGAAGTTTGCAAAAGTTTGTATTGAGGGTTCTCAATCTAACATGTAGTGCATCAGGTTGTGAAAGAAATTGGAGTATCTTTAAGAATGTAAGTTACTAAAGTAATTACATGCAATTGAATTTGTGTCTTTAAGTTATAATATTATTTAATATAACTTAGATTATTCAAAACTAAAATATTGAGATATAATCATGAAAACTATTTGTTTTTTTAGATTCATAGCAAAAGGAGAAATAGGTTGGACCATCAACGCTTGAATGATTTGGTGTACATTAAGTACAATCGAATCTTGATAAAAAGATACACTGAGCGTCATATCATTGATCCCATTATCTTGAAAAAAATCGATGATAGCAATGAATGGTTGATGGGAAGAATGGAAGATGAAGGTATTGCATAAGTTGATTTGGTCTTTGAATGTGATGATTTAACATGGGGTGATGTTGTAAGAGCTAGTGAGCTGAGGAGCTTAGGGTTTATACAAGAGCTAAACCAAGCAAAACACAAACACCAACACCAAAACCAAAGTCAAGATCATCTAGCTCTAAACATACTCCTACTCTTGTTTTGATTGATGAAGATGAAGAGATGATCTATTCATCGGGAGAGGAAGATGAAGAAGAGGGAGAGTGGAAGATTGATGATGGGGATGATATTGATGAAGACTTTCTTGATTTATATTTAGATGTAGATACATATGTGTTTATTTTATTTTAGAACTTTGAATGTTTGTTATTTTGTTTTCAAACTTTGAATGTTTGGATGATGAGAACACTATTAATATTTAATTTTTATCTTTGATGTTCTTTAGTTTATTATTAGATAAAAATTAAAGACTATATTTTGTAAAATGTATAATTTTTATGTGTATTAGGTTGGGTGCACCTTAAATAAAAAAACCCGTGCCTCAAGTGCGCCTTGCACCTTAATGCCCCAAAAGACTTTTGCACCTCAGTGCACCTTACGCCTTAAATAACTATGGGCGCAAGGTCTCTTGGAGCCTTGAGGCGCACCTAAGGCGTGAGTTTTTGTGAAGTGAAATGTGACTTTAGATGCACATAAATTTTTATTAAATATGATTTTATTGATAAAAAAATAAATGTTCCTAATATTTAAATAAATTTTAATAAAAAAAATGAATGAAATTATATAAATTTCAATATATAATTACAAAATTTGAGAATAAATATATTAAAAAAAATTATAGTATATAAGGCACACCTCTTGAGTAAGGCGCGTGCCTTGGAAGGTGAGGCGCTATAGCTAGGGAGTGGTTGTGCCTTGAGCCTAGGCGCGCCTTAAGCGCTCCTTTCATAATTATGTGCTATACCAACAACCATACCGGTAAATTCTGAAACTATTGATGATGAAGATGAACCGTGATAATCCCAAATGTGAAGTTTATAAAATTTGAATGATTCGACAAATGAGGTACACCTTGTATGTCTTTTGGTGGATTCCGAGAATTTAAGATTTGAATAGGCAGTACAAGACAAGAAGTGGCAAACTGCCATGGACGAGAAGATTAAAGCAATAGATCGTAACAACACATGAGAGTTAGCAGAATTGCCGAAAGGAACCCAGCCCATTGATGTCAAGTTATTATTTAAGAGAAAGATGAATGCTCAAGGAGAGATAGAATGATATAAGGTGAGACTTGTAGCAAAGAGTAACAAGCAAAAGGTGAGAATCGACTATGACGAGGTGTTTGCTCTCGTTGCAAGAGTGGAGACAATCAGATTGCTCATTTCACAAGCGACTCAATTCAAATCGCCAATATTACAAATTGATGTCAAGTTGGTATTCCTGAATGATATGTTTGAAAAAGAAATTTATATTAAATAACTACTGGGGTACATGAAAATCAGAGAAGAAAAGGTGTTAAAATTACAAAAGATACTTTATGGGTTGAATTAAGCATCGTGAGCGTTAAATTCTCGTATCGATACATACTTAAAAGAAACTGGTTCGAGTAATGTCTCTATGAACATGCCCTTTATGTGAAGAAGAGTGGATGTAATATATTATTTTTTGTTCTTTATGTTGATCTCATTTTTATGTGGAATAATAATGAAATGATACAAAAGTTCAAGAGCACAATGTCACGGAAATTTGAGATGACAGATTTGGACTTGATGAAATTTTTTTTTGGTTTGGAGGTAAGACAAGGAAAGACGAGTATCTTTGTATCTCAGGAGGCATATACAAAGGAGATTTTGAAGAAGTACAAAATGAAGTCTTGCAATCCAGTTTCAATACCAATGAAACCGGGTATAAAACTCTCTAAGTTTGATGAAGGAGAACGAGTTGACGCAAGTAAATATTGGAGTTTAATGGGAAGCCTTCGCTATCTCACATGCACAAGGCTAGACTTTGCATTAAGTATCGGCATTGTAAGTCGGTTCATGTGGGAGTCAGTTTATTCATATCGGAAAGCATTAAAGTGATTTCTACGATACATCAAAGGAACAAAATCACTCGAGTTATTCTATACAAATGTGGCAGATTACAAGTTGCTCGGATACTCCGACAGTGATTGGTGCAAAGACTTGGATGATCGGAAAAGCACATCGGGTTATCTATTTTTTTATAGGTGACATGGCATTTACCTGGCTTTCAAAGAAGCAATCATTCGTGACACTCTCGATATGTGAAGCTGAATATGTGGCAGTATCTTTGTGTGTACGTCATGTGATATGGCTCAGAAATTTGTTGGGCAAGATTGAGCAACAATAACTCGGTGCGACTGAGATACAAGTTGACAACAAATCAATAATTAAGTTGAGCAAGAACCCGGTGAATCATGAGAGAAGCAAGCATATTGACGTTCGCTTTCACTTCAACCAAGATCAAATGAAGGAATGAAATATAGAATTAGTATACGTAGCAAGTCGGGACCAAGTCGCAGATATCTTCACGAAATCGCTATCTACGATACTACTCGAAAACTGTAAAAGATTGCTTGACATGAAATATGACAGAAGCATTTAAGTTTATGGAGGAGCTTTGTTGAATAAACATTAAATGTCTTTTTTTTATGCGGAAGATGAAATGACAAGTGTCAGCAGTTATTTTTACGGATAATAATGATTTTTAATTTTCAGTTTTAGAAGAACAAATTATAGCCTATAAATAAATTATTGTATTGCTTGTAAGAACATAAAATAAATGAAAAAGCCCATCTTCAGAAATAATTCTCACTAGTTATAGTTTGCAGCTAGTAATTTTTTTTTATAAAATATAAATAATTATCGATAAAAATACTAAAATATCTAATTTTATCTTTTGTTTTATTTATGTTAGGTCTACATATTTTCGAGTGTTTGAAATTGAATAGTTTCTCATTCACACAAGTTTGGTGGGCTAGATAGGAAGCTTTGATGTATTTTTATAATTGACGTCTCATAAGCTAGTGTGTGTGTGTGTGTGTATATATATATATATATATATATCTAATACTTACTCAATATTCTCAATTTGATTGAAGATGAGTGATCAAATTGATAATGAATTAGTAACGAATTAATAATACTCAAATATTTAATAAAATAATATACTATAGAAGAAAAAACATATACTTCACTTCATTTAAGTTTAAATTAAAGTATTTCTTATAGATTTTCTATCCTGCAAAATAATATTAATGAAAGAAAAAAATAATGTTAATTAAATTTTCTTGAAAGTTAATATTATAAAAAAAGCTAATAGGATAATTATAAATAAAAAATACTTAAAAAAAATAAAGTGTCAAGTTGAATATGATAATAACCAAAATTTTCTAATAATTTCTCATTGGATAATATAATATTTAGGGAATGAGATTGAAAAATAGTGAATAAAGAGTAGATGTGGAAAATGATCTTGGTGTCCCACAATATTACTCATGAATGTTGGCCCAGACATGACCCAACATGATTGGAATCACTCTGGGAATAGGCATGGGTTAATTCATAGAATGACTCATTTCATGTTAGGTTAGGGTGTTTGACCCATATGCTACAAAACATATAGCATGACATAAGTAATTAAACTAGGTTATCTTGGATTTGACTTAGGCTAACATGGATTAAACTAGGCTAGTTTGGACTTGATCCGGGCTAGGTTGGGTTGGCACCATACCAGTTAGACAAGACTTAGGTAGCCTGCAGGCCAATGGGCCATGCCAAGTTGCCCTCTTTTAGAGGCATGCCGGCATGATATGGCCAAGTTTCAAAATTGGGCTTGCATGATGGCCTATGTTGGCTGCAAAAAACTAAGTTGTGTTGGCTCAGTAAGGTCTATTTGTCATCTCTAATTAAGAGTAATTATGTATAATATAAATGTTAACTATTGAATAAAGATATTTAATACGTCATGCTGGGTTGACATGACATGTTCTTTTTAGGCATTGTTGGATCACTGTGTCTTGTAAAGCAATTAATAGTTTTTAGCATGGGTCATGCTGCACTGACATGACTCTAAAAAAGGCATTTGGGTCGTGCTAAACTGGGTTGGGCTGGGCCAAACTCCGACACTCACGGGCACTAGGCACGATTGAATCCAAGCTAGCTTGGGTTCGTTCCATGCTGGCTTGAGTTCGTTCCATGTTAGCTTAGGTTAGTTCCATACTAGCTCGGTTTGGCTAGTCAGCCCAAAACCAGCTTGCATGGGTGGCGTGTCGGACTAACTCATGCCGTATCTTTTACTGCATGCAGGCCATAAACTCTGCCCTGACACAGCTTAGCTGTGCCATGGGCTAGCCTGCATCTGTTTCAGGCATGCTTCTAGTTGTGCTAGGCTGTATCATGGGCCAGCTTTCATGAGTCATGTCGTGTGTCCTGCTTGAGCTGTCTGACGCTGACCCATTAGACACATTTACTTTTGAATATATAACTAAATAAATTTAAAGCGTGAATATAATTCATGAGAGTTGTGGTGCATAACTGATGAGAAATATTTGTTATTATCTTAGAAAAATTTTTTATATACTTTCTTTAGTAAGTTTTATAGTGGAGGAATTTTATGATATTTCTTATATAATTTTGGTAGTCAGTATGTTTCTGTTAATACTTTATATTTTTCTTGATATTTTCTTTGTAAATAATTATTAGTTTCTCATTATTATTATTATTTTTTTGTATATAAAATTGTATGATAGGAAGAATTTCTTATATATGCTTATTTATATTTTATCATTGCTTTCTCGATTGACAATAATAATAAGTTGGTGTCACACATAAATATTGATATCAACAATGAATTGGTGCCATACATAAATATTGCCATCAACAGTGGATTGATGTCACACACCACACTAGCAATCTATTGCATACAATTATTTATTTGTCTTCTTCCTTGTATGTTTATTGTGCATACCTATTGCCCACACTATATGCTTGTTATAAATAGTGTGTTATGTTTATTGTGCCTACCTAGGAGAACAATGACTTATATACATGGTCAAGTTTAATTGGGAGTAACCCACATACTGGGTGCTCCTATCAGAAATAAAAAATATAAAAAAGAAAAGTTAAAGTATAATTTTTTTAACTGCAACACTTCTTTTTTCTGAATTAAAACACTTTATTTATTTGAATTTCAAAATTCTCATCAAATTGATGCATAAAAATATAGTGTACAGTGTACCAAGATATGAGGAGAAATAAATTATGAGTCAGTTTGAAAAATATTCTTTCCTAGTTGACTTATGGAGAATAACAAAAAAAATTTAAGAAATATTCTCTTCTAATTAATTTTGGGAGTATAACAACAAACATATAAAAAAAATATTATTGCATAATTGACTTAAAGAGAACAATGAAAAAATAATTATGAATTATTTTTCCTTAGTTGACTTAGGGAGAATAATAATAAAAGAAACTAAAGAAATATTTTGCCCTATCCGACATAATGAAGAACAATGTCGGGGGAATTAAGAAATATTTTTCCATTGTCGATTTAGGGAGAAAAAATGATAAAATAACTATGAAATATTTTTTTCTAGTTGTTTTAGGGAAAATAATGATAAATGAATGGACAAATATTCTCTTAGCCGATTTAGGGTGAATCATGAATGATGACAAAACTTAGGGAAAATAATAACAAAAAAATTTAAAAATATTTCTTCCTAATCAATTTAGGAAGAATAATGACAAAAAACCTGAGAAATATTCTCATATCGTAGACTTAGGGAGAATAAATCACAAACAAATTAAATAATATTCTCCCCCAAATAATTGGGAATAATAAATGAATAAATAAGAAACAAAATAAACTATCCTCTCCTTATCAAATTGGGAAGGATATTGACAAATGATACACAACCGAATAGTCTATCCTAGCTGAATTGGGGGAGCATAATCACAAAAAAAATTAAAGAAAATAATGACAAAGAAACATTGTGTTGCATGGTTCATTATGGATCAAACTTATGTACAAGATTTCACTTTATTTGATGTAACATCACTTATTGAAAATACCTTGTCTTTTAGCCATTACATACTGAACTTATCTTCTGCAACCTCCACTATTGCTGGTAATAATGATTGGGATAGCAAATCAATTTATGTAACCTGGCTGACTTGGTCGAGCTTGTGTTTTCTTATCAAGAGTTGCTGGATAAACATGAGAGCCATATAATGATACCATCAGATTTGAAGATGAATAAATTAATAAGTGCTTCCAAACTTGTATTGTCCTGTTTTTTAATAGAATGGACACTCTGTCTTATCAAGTAAAACTGGACAGCCCTAAAATATTTAAGGAAACATTTGCAGAAATAACAACCTTGTCTGCTTAATGCGGCATTAACAACATTGAACTTCAGCAAAGTTGGCGAAATCAAATTTACATATGATGCTTATACATGTCAGCAAGACATTGAAAATGACAAGCTAACTTTATGATTTTGGAGCAAGACAAGTTCTTCTTCTACAAATTGTCCTATCAAGCTAGATAATTGTGGAATATCCTATCAACAAGCTTGTGATGCAAATTGTCTCACATCAAAAATTCAGAGTAAAAAATGGTGTTTATATATGGTGTGGGTTTCCTCTCTCTAAGAGCTAGCTGTTGGGGATGAGTTCTGTCCTAACTCAATTTCTAATATATGGAAATAGAATAAACAACCTAAAATAATTAACTTAGCATAAGTTCATTTTATACAATGACCCTTATATTAAGCAGGTTTGATTGGAGCAATTCGTAGGTTGTGTGATCCCATCAGAAATAAAGTAAAGTAAAAAAAAAATGTAAAAATATAATTTTTTTTCAAACATTTAATGCTTCATTTTTTCAATCTTCAACACTTAAATGTGTAATAATTTTTATTTTTTATATTTTTATTCCACTTATATTTATCCAAGATAGTGAAACACTAATACTGATGAAAGTCTCTCATCACACACACACACACACATATATTTGTTGAGGTAAACATGATAGCGATTGAATATCAAGATTGATTTCAGAACTATTTTTCATACTCATAAATAGGTTAATTAAATTTTGTGTGTTTTCTTTTAAAAATTTCTCTTTGAACCAATGTTGAACTTAATGGAAACCACAATATTTTTGGTTTTCAGAAATATATTTTTTATCTTTTAAATTAAAAGTATATTTCAATTTTATTTTAAAAACTATGACAAATTTTAATTGAGACCCAAATTAAAATCGAATCAGATTTTAAAAATTTTTCAAATCAGAAAATCTAAAAAAAATTTTGCTCAATTTTTATTTCTTTAAAATCTAAAAACTCAAATTCTTAGTCACGCTTAAATATAAGTATTATGTCAAAAATTATATATATTTAATTCTCAAAAATAATTTCCTGAATTATTTTGAGAATAATCCTTAATATTCCTTAATAATATTCTGTCAAACCTTGGCATAATATATTCTTGCACACACTTACAATATTTTGCATAGAATTAATAGAATACTTGATGAATTCATGAAACAAAAGCACCAAATTAAATAACAAAATTTAATATTTGTTACACCCACAAATTCAAATAAAATGAACTATAAAATATAATTACAAATATTCAATTTGTAATGAATTTGGAGATTTATGTTTCTTGATTTGGATTAGTTTATTCGGTGCTCCTCTTTTTGATTTGACATAATTTTGAGCACTTGAGCACGTCTTCCGCAAGCCACTGCATGTCCTATGCATGTTAAAGTTACAAACACGACACATCCCATACATGTCC
Organism: Sapria himalayana; assembly: GCA_029783825.1. Classification (NCBI taxonomy): domain Eukaryota; kingdom Viridiplantae; phylum Streptophyta; class Magnoliopsida; order Malpighiales; family Rafflesiaceae; genus Sapria; species Sapria himalayana. The sequence continues at coordinate 795,792 of JAREIK010002271.1, read as the reverse complement.
CATGCACAACCACCATGTACAAAAGTAGAAAAAGGAAAAAAAATGTTAGGACAAAATTATTACCCTCTCCACAAAAGCTTGCTTACATAAGGTTCTAAAACCTTCTGTAAGAAATTGATTCATGCTCGAATAATGAAACATGTATCCTTCTCTCCCTTCTCTTTCCAAAACCATGAACACACAATGCTAACTCCCCTTAAAAAACAAACATCTTTTTAATATTCCTTTAAGAAAAATGTTTTTATTTTATTTAATAAAAAAAAAAGATACCTTCACATTTAAGGTGGACACCCCAATAGTTCACATTAAAAATAAACTAACATAAAAAAATGCACACATTCAAAAAATGTTATACCACTTGCATATTATTAAGTTTAAATCAAATAATTAATTAAATCAAACTATTAATTAAATATACATTGTGCCCAAATTGAGCAGCCCAACATATATATATATATATATATATATATATATATATATTATTTACATTTTGGGAATTAATGGACTGATACAATTTTCATTCTCAATTTAACAATTTAGCCAAAAAATTTGTCCAAATGATTTCTTCTAAGCACCCAAAGCACACCTAAGGCATCACTATGGATTGATCCTTGGGTGCTTTTGGTGTTTTTCAATACCATAAGGGTATAAAAATTGAACATGTAAATCAGTGCCTGTTAGTTGGTTTCTTAAAGTAATTCAGGTGCTATTTATGTTCCCTAAGAAATTATGAAAACTTATCCTTGAATGCAAATATTTTAATTTGATCTTATTACATAACTAGAATTACAATTTTGGACTCAAAATCATGATAAAATTACTCTTGTTTCACCTTTTAAGTTTAAGTGTGATATTTAATACCCCACAATGTTACTTTCTGGTACAACATGCATAAACATGGTTGGTATTCGGTATCAATGATATATTTCAATTGCAATTATTTTTATTAAATTTCTGGTTTTGATTATTTTTATTAAAGTCATTGGTTTATTGTTCTTTGTAGATTACCAGAAGAAGTTGTAGAAGTGAAGCAAGAATTGATTCAGCTGCAAAAACATATCTCAGGGCACAGTATTATTTTGCAAGAATTGATGACAGTAGCTTCTCATAAATTAGATGAATGGAGCCGAGGCATAGACAATCTAAGTGGTTGTCATATAGATCTCCAGTTCAATGAACTTGAAATTACTTCATCAATTGGCCTGGCTGATCATCAGACAATGTTTTTGGATGACATTGACCTCATGTTGGCTGAGTACAAACTGGATGCAGCAATAGAGGCTCTGGGTGCTGAAGAGAAAAATTTTGCAGAGCTTAGGGTGAATTCTGGTCCTTGTTCAAGCGAATCATTCTCGTATAATTTAGCCATATTAAGCAAGAAATCCATGATTGAGGACAAGCTGATAGAAATTGTTAACCAATCTTCAGTTAATATAATTGATCTGAAAAGAGCCTTACTTGGCTTGGTCAAGCTTGGGAAAGGTCTTTTGGCACATAAATTACTATTAAAATCTTATGGGTTTCGCCTTCATATGAGTATTGATGTTTTTCTTCCTTCACTCTTTTCATATCCCAAATCTTTTCCTTTCCCATTATCCCGGCTTGTCTTTTCAATGATAGCATTGACAGTAAAAGATTCTTCTTTGGTTTTCGGTGATGATCCTGTTTATGTAAATGGAGTTATTCAATGGGCTGAGTTGGAGAGTGAGTATTTCATGTGCTTGGTAAAGGAGACTTCACCCTCTTCAGAAACTGTTTCTGCTTTACGTGCAGCTAGTAACTGCATTCAAGCTAGTCTGGGCTACTGCTCAATGCTGGAATCACAAGGTCTTAAATTGTCAAAGCTGCTTTTGGTGCTTCTACAACCCTACATAGAAGAAGTTTTGGAGTTGAATTTTAGATGTGCTAACAAATTTGTTCTTGATGGGAGAGGAGATGGTAGCTGCACACCATTATCTCTTCACTCTGTGTCTCTGTTTTCAGCATGCGCGACATCATCCAATACAGTTCTTGTTCACAGTGCAGTGAGATTGATGGACATTCTTGAAGTAAGAAGCTTCTTATTTTCTTCTTTTCCTTTGTGTGTGTTTGTGCTTAATGTTAATTGATGGACATTCGGGTTATTACTTACATGAATTTCTTGGTTATGTTAAATTTTTTTTAAGTTCAACATTTGTTATTGTAGACTAGAAGTGGTAATTCAAGCAGTCTGACCTAGTTTGTTGCCCTGAAAAAAAAAATGGACTAGGTCATTCATCCCTATTTCTAATTGTCATCTTAGGATAAAACATTTCTATTCATTAAAGAACTTTCTAGAAAATTTCATATTTGATTTTTATCGTCACAATAGTGAAAAAAAGAAAACAAAAGAAAAAAAAAAGGAAAAAAAAGAAAAAAAAAGAAAAAAAAAGAAAAAAGAAAAAAAGAAAAAAAAAGAAAAAAAAATCCAAACTAGATGCAATTGTTCTTAATAAATATTTTTCTGAAAACTAAGAAGCAAAAATAGTGAATTTATAGGTGTGATTAAGGTGCACCTGAATACAAGGCATTAAAATCATATGCCTTTGGAGATGGTATGGGTTATGGGTACCAGGCACACACACACAATATCTATGAATGTCTTGATTTAGCTTGACAAAATATAAAGAAAAGGTAGGAGAAAACACATTTTTCATGAATGAGTTAGATCAAGAAAAAAATGTGTCACACTCCATAGTGTTGTGGTTATTGTCACTAACACTTCATCTTACAAACTGAAAATTATTTTCTTTTTTTTTTACTTTTATTTTTATTTATCATAATTGGAGTTTTTTAGTTTAGTGTTTATTGTTTTTTATTTGTTTTTTATTGTTTGGATTATTTGACTTGTGGGCTATCCTAAATCATGTGTGATTATGTGTATTCAAGAAAAAATAACTTTTTATTTTTCAATAATATTATTTTGTATTTTTCCATTGTTTATTTTTCTTGTTCTCTCTTATCATTTTCTTCCTAAAGCATGCCCTAGGAGGCTTTTATCTGGTATCAAAGCATACAATCCGGTGAGGTGTTTCTGGTTTTGGGGTGCATGGGTGATAGCACATCTTTTGGTAGTTTCGGTGATTGCAAATACCCTTGCACAATGAGTATTTTAAGTTTATTTTGTGGTGGAGGTGATGCCGACAATGCTACGTAAGTTTTTGGGTGGCTAGCTTTAGTTTTCTGGTGACAATGGCGGTGATGATGGCTTCTGCATGGTTGGATGACATGGTTGTATTGGTACAAACGCATCAATGATTTCTTTTTGGCCATAAATGATGTGTATGTATTTAAATTCTGTGAAATTTGTATTTTCAAAAATTGTGTAATATCATAATGGTTTGTTCAAAGTTATTATTTAAATAATTTTACATAACATCGTATTTTTGGATATTTTTGTGAAAGAATACAGTGATAAAAAAGAGAGAAAATTATTAGATTTTGAATGAGATCACTTGGATTGAGTCATGCTATCACATCTTCATTACACAGTAACAACAAGAGAATTGGGAGACCGGGTAGAGGTACCTCAAGAGACATAAAGGTGATGTTGATCTGTTTAGTATATGAGTGGATGTGACACGCTTGGGAGAAGTAATAAATTTTGCATCTTGAGTTACGTAAGAGTTTTGAAGGTCTAGAGGCTATACAATAGACTATCGGGCCTATTCATGTTAGTTTTTGTACGAACATGTCAATTATTTATATTTGATTGATACTTTCTGTTAGGTAATTGTGTTTCCACGAGTAATGAGATTAAGAAATAGAAAACAACAGAAACATAGAAACAAGCAATATATATATCCCAATCCAACAACATCAACGTGAGAATCAAAAACGAGAATTCAACACAGGAAATAACGTGGTTCGCTAGTCGATCAGTACGACTAGCTACCTCCACCAGAAAATGCTTATGCGTTACAGATTAAAACCAAAATAGAACGTCCTACAGTATGCAGCACGGAGCAATCACGAAATCGCGCAGAGAGAGAGGAGAGTGATGATGAACATTTCAACCGGGTTAAAAAACAGCCACCCGAAAAATAAATACAAATCATTTTATATGAAAAATAAACATCCGGTTCATTTAACTGAAGTGGGTCGGATCATAGAATGGGTCAGGCTCTGCTCCAAAAATTTCGGCTCACTGACCGGTCAGCGGGACCTCCGTTATTGTGCTACTGCTGCATCCCCGGACTTTTAATATTTTCTTTCCTGCACTTACATGAAAATATTAAAACAGATTATTAAGTAAAAACAAATTACATATACAGCACTTTCTCATATGGAATTTGCTAGATATTATTCTTTGAGTGTTGCTAGTTGTGTTATTGGTATATACACATTCATATCCATTGTATGTTCTACTCATCATTTCACTTTAAATTCATGGATGGTGAATTCTTGAGCCAATACTCATGTGATAAGTACTATTTTTTTTTATTTTTATTATTGAGTTTAAAATTTTTGATATTGTTGTGATCAATGATATTATTATATGGGCCAAAAGATATGACGATATTAATGATGATTATTGTTTTTTGATGTATATCTTATATATACTAGAGTTTTGTTATAATTTATTTTCTATCAGTTATTTTACGAAACAACAAAATGGTGATATTATTTCCTTTTTTATTGATGTTTTCATATAGTATCATTAGATTAGATAGATGACTTTTCTAGGAATTGAGTGAGATAGACTAATTGTTCTTCTCAATGCATATGAATTCTTCTAGATGAGTGTGTATTATTGATTTACTCTCGACTTGGATATTATTTATTGGATAAACTAAAATTTTAGAGCTAAGCATTAGAAATATGATTTTTATTGATTGTGAAACATTATAGCTAGTAAAATATGCTAGAGTTTCTTTCTCTATATACTAGGAGAGTACTTAGGAGAGACTTATTTTATCTACTTGAATTAGATATTTGGAAATTATGTAGAATGATCATATATGTTGACTTGTGATATTTTGTTATGTTTATTCATCAAACTATTCGCTTTATATGATTGTTTGTATTTAATAAAATATCTCAATTTTTTTATTTTTATGAAATTTAATGAAAGAATAAAAATTTAGCTTGGATATGACATTATGTTATTAATGAGTGATATTGAATTAGAATATACTTCTCATCATATTTCTTATTTTTTCGAGGGGTACGAGATGGTTCTTTAGACATCACATGCTAATATTCATTCTCATAATAGAATAATTGAGAGAAATAATTTATATCTGGTTAATATTATTAGGATACTCCTACTTTATAAAAGTGCAACTAAATACTATTTTTTATTCTTATATCATATTCCATCATCAATTTGTATATCCAACAGAAAGTATTGGATTATTTATCAAAGATTTTTGAGTATATTTATTTTGTTTAAGATATCTCTTCATGCAAGGAGAAGATGATAATACGTGCTATTAAGTACGACTCCACCAGGTACTTTAGTACTCATAGGGGATATATGTATAATTTACCAGAGACTAGGGATTATTACGAGTGATAATGTTACTTTCTTTGAGGACAGATCTTATTTTAAGAATTTGATCCAAATGAACCTATCTTCAGACACTTTAGTATTATGCTTTTTTGTCCAGTTGTTATTCTCTACCTATGTGTAACAACTAATCCTATTCATATATTCACACTTGATATGATTAACATGATTAGTTTTGATGAGAGTAGTGATGTCTCTCATAGGACAATGCAACTAGGAGAAGGGCTATTGTGAGTGTCCTATTGGACTTGGACACAAGGTATGAGCTTTCTAAAAAAAGGAATATGAGAGTTGAGGGATGATTTTAATCTGAAGGTATATTCTAGATAAATATATCTATCTACTGTTCCAAATAAGTCTTGTATTATATTACTAATTCATTTCAGAGTAATGACTTGAACATTTCATTTGTATTATAGAAAGAATTAATGATATGTTCTACTTAATATTCATTATCTCAAGTATTTTTTTATTCTTATTTCAATATTAAATATTTTAATTTTTTATTCTTGCTTAATAATTATATGATTTTGGATATTCTTTTTGAGGTACTTAGTTATTCATGTTGGTGAGAGACTATTTTGGAAGAATTGAGTATAATTATGTATAATCATTTGTAGGATCTCATCCCAAAATGAATAGGTAAACTAATAATGAGATATAGATGAGTATTTATGATGAAGAAAAGACCCTTGAGAAAGGTCAATTGACTCAAGACTAGGTTGGTAGTGAGAAGTTTTACATTGATTTTTGATATTAACTAATAAAATATTTTCTCTCATGTGACCGAGATGATAATTATTAAGTTATTATTTTTTGTTACAATATTATATGGGTGGATTGTGTATTAGTTATATGTAAAAGATATATTTCTTATTGATGATCTAGAAGAAATATTTATATATAGCAGTCACTAGAATTTATTGTTCCTAGGTGCAAATGTTTGGTATACAAATTGCGAAAGGTTATTATTGGTCTCAATCAATCTTTTATGACATAGTTTAATAGATTTACCTTGTCACTCATTATATTTAGTCTTAAGCAATGTATATTAGATTATTCATTTTTTTTGACATAGATAATATGTGATGTTAATTGTATATATCGATTATATCCTAATTATAGGGGTTAATCAATTGAGCATATCTCAATTAAAATTATTTTTGTAAACTAAATTTTAGATGAATGACTTAGGATATTTGAAATATTTTATTGCTATATAACTCGAATTAAAGGTGTCAAATGGGTTGGATAGCAAGGGCCTGGCTCGAGGATATAACATGGCTTAACTCATCCATGCCTAGCCCGACACAACATGGTCCTGAACTGTGCCTAGGCTCATGCCGAGTTGGCTTGAGGCACGATTTGTGTCATGCTGTGCCAAGGTAACTTGAGTCTTTTGTTGGGCTAGGCATGACTTGGTACCCTAACTGAAGGCATGGTTTATCGTTATGACCCGAACTGTGCCTTGTTCCTAGGCCTCGAATGGCCAGACCTAGATCTTGGGGCAGGCTCAGGTTACCTCATCATGACCAAACTGATCACTACGATAAGTCTTCCAATTAGATTTTATGAGGACCAAAAGACAGTCAGTATTATACATACTTATTTTCAGCTTGCATATCATAAGATTTTTAGGTTTACATCTAGGAATGATATACTAAAATATTATAACTTAGAAAAAGAAATAATAATTAATGAATTTAGAGAATATAATGGAGTGGTGTTCGTATCGTCCGATATCTGGACTAGCCATGATGATATATCTTATGTTCGTCTCACCGTCTACTATGTAGATCGAAAATGAACACTGAATAAACAAATATTAGAATTCTTAGAGATTTTTCATCCTCATGATGACCTGACTATTTATGAATACATGATTAGAATTTTTAAAGAATATAATATTCAAAATAAAATATATAGTATCACATTTGATAACGTATCTAATAATGAAGTAGTCATTAACATATTTATTAGGACTATTAGAGATGATTCATTAGGAGAGATTTTCTACGTTAGATGTATGTATCACATCATTAATCTCTTAGTACAAATGAGGATAAATGTTATTTTTCTTGTTTTAGAAAAAATATATAATTCACTAAAATTTTTTCGTATGTCTTGCAAATAATAAGAGTTTGATAATTTTTATTTATCTGCAGGTTTAAAGAAGAAGAAACTTTAATCAAATATGAGATATCATTGGAATTACACATACATGATGTTGAAGTTATATATTGGATGTGAACACGTGATATTTGACTACGTCAATAGTAAGAGTGACAAACTTATTATTAACGATACTGACTAAGCTATAAAAATTTTATTTATAAAATTTTAAAATTTTGTTATGACAAGACAAATACGTGTTTGTCAGTTTATATTCTCATCACTTATATTGCACTCAGATACATATGTAATATTAGTAGTATATTTAGGAAATTTAGAGATGACTCAATATTTAGTGATATAGTTAAGATGAAAAATAAATATTTAAAGTACTGGTTTATCATTTCATATATTTATTGTTTGGCTGCCTACATGGACCATAGGGTTAAGGTAGAATAGGTAGAGAATATTTTGGCTTATATATCATCGTACATGAACCAAGAAGACCAACTTTAAAGGTTCATTCATGAGAAATTGATTGAACTATACTAGGTATGGTAGTAGTAGTAGTAGTAGCGAGCTAAGAAGCACGGACACGGACACAAACACGGACACGGGGATACGACACGGCAGGATATGGGAACACGACAAATTCTAAAAAACTAGGATACGGATACGGTTAGGATACGGCATGATAAAAAAAATAAAAATAAAAATAAAAATAATTTTCTTTATAAATATTAGCTATTTTATAAAATAAAATAAAATAAATTAAAATATTTTAGTTTATAAAATAAATAAATATATTTTTATTTTATAAAATAAAAATGTATTTTATTTTATTTTATAATATAATATTTATAATTATTTTATTTTATAAAATAATATTTTAAAATTATCTTATATTATATAAAAATATATATTTTTTACTTTATAAAATAAAAATATTTTATTTTATTTTATTAAAATAGTTTATTTTATTTTAGTGCCAGCCTGCCTCCCCCCCCCCCTCAATTACCGCCCCTTGCCTTCCTCCCCCTCAATTCTCGCCCGCCTGCCTCTCCCCCTTCAATTCCGCCAGCCTGCCTCCCCCCTCAATTCCCGCTCGTCCCCTGCCTCCCCCCCTCAATTCGTGCCCGCCCTTGCCTCCCCCCCCTCAATTCACGCCCGCCCCTGCCTCCCCCCCTCAATTCGCACCCGCCCCTGCCTCCCCTCCTCAATTCGCACCCGCCCCTGCCTTTCCCCCTCAATTTTCGTGCCCGCCGCCTGCATCGAGTGGCCAACGTCGCCCATGCGGTGATGTTGGCCACTTGACGTCCAATACGCTACCATTTAATACGCCACGTGTCGTATCGGATATGAATTTATCAATTATATGTCACGTGGCGTATCGGACACGTATCTGTGCTGTGTCCGTATCGTGTCTATGTGTCCAAGTGTCGGACACGTGGACACGGCTGTAGGGAGCCGTGTCCGTGTTTCCTTGGTAGCGAGGCTCTGAGTATGGATATGAATATCATATTCGAACATGATGACTTCTCTATTCAATTAGTGAGGGGGAAATGACAGGGTAAATCATCAAATAGGAGCGAGCTATCTCGGTACTTAGATACTAATTACCACTCAATTCAATTACATACTGATAATAACAATCTTGATATTTTATAGTGGTAGAAATCATATGAGTCCACCTATCCCACACTGTCTTAGATGATACGAGATCTATTGACTTCTCCGGTATAGAGCGTAACATTGAATTTTTATGTTGTTGCAGTGAATGTGATTTTAGATATGAGATTTAGATTATGGCTAAATATTGTTGAGGCATTAGCATGAATAAAGAATTAAGATGATTTGAGCTTGAGCATCCAGGATCATATTGCAACTGTAGCAAAAACGGAGGAGTTAGTTGCTGATGATGATCCACTAGACTTTGAAGACGATTGATGACTGAGATTGAGCCTACTATACTGCCTACAATTTATCGCTAATGATACTATTATACACTAACGAGATTAATTATTTCTGAATCATTTTTATTTATTTATTTATATTATTTGAGCTTACTGTTTTTTTTATTATTTTGTTTATTCAGATACTTATAAGATTAATATTTTATGTTTATGAGTTTATTTTTATTGTATTGATTTTTATTTTTTAATGATTTAATTTTATTTTATTATTTTGTAATTTGTATGTGTTTTTAGTTGTTAGTTGCGAATTGTGATAGTAATTTTATTTTTTTATTATATTAATTTAATTAATTAATTAATTTAGTATTAAAAATTAAAAATTATAATATTTTTGAAGTTTGGGATGACTCAATACCAAACGGATCAAATGATCCAACCCAGCCTGACTTGGCAAGTCTAGACGTGACCCGGCCCGAACTAGGTACAAGGCATGCTTGTGGGCCTTGCAGGGTTGACACTTCTCAAGTCGTGCCGTGCTCGGCACGACATGGTTTCTGTATTGGGTCGTGCTGTGCATGGCACGGTGGCTTGATTGGGCCACCAAAAAATGGGCTGGCCCAGCTCGATCTAGTCCCGTTTGACACATCTAGATTGGATATTCATAATATATGACATTTTTTTAGAGGAGATAATATTTTATATATTTTATCTAATCTTAGTATGTTGAAATTTGTATCTGCTGACTCACTACTTGATCTATGTGTAGATTTATTTACATAGGTTAGTTTATCAATTGATTTTACTAGTTATAAGATGATCATATAAAAACAAAATTATTTGAAAGTAACTAAGTTTATTATTGTAGACGAAGAAGAAGGAGAGAGAGAGAGAACTTTCGATTTCTTTCGCTTAAAAAATCCCGCTTGTAGCCTTTCTCCTTTTATATATTCCACAATTATTATATATGCTATTAGCATAACTAGTAATTTTCTAGATTCTCTTAGACATGCTATGAATGTAGTACTTAAGATTCTTTTGTATGTGAAACAAGCTATAATATGTGTGATTACATTTAGAGATTATGAGCATGATCAGATAAATGTATATTCAAATTCAAGTTGGGCTTTCACGATTACAAAAATAAGATCTACCATAAATTTTTATATTTTTTATTGATAATCTTTCTAATGGAAAAACTAGAGGCATATGATTTTTTTGAGATCTAGTGCAGAGACATAGTACAAAACTATGATGTCGGTTACTTATGAGATCAATGAATCAAATACTTTTTGAATGAACATTATCGATTGTCTATCAGTTCATACACTGAAGACATTTTACTGTGATAGCTAGAAAACCTGGTACATTGTTGTTATCCTAGTTTTCATGAGAGGATGATGTATGTCGCGGTTGATTGTCATTTTATTTGAGAGAAGAATTATGATGGTTTGATTATTACATCCTACATATCTATTAGTTAGTAGGCTACAAATATCTCTACAAAGACTCTTTGAAAACCATAAATTTCTTCTTCATTTCTAAAATGAAGATATGTGACATTTATGTCTCAATTTGAAAGAGGTATTGAGTTTTTTCGTTTGTTATTTTTATTTGTTATTTCTTTTTTATTGTTTGGAGCATCCTAATTATGAGATGTCTCAAATCACACACACACACACACACACACACACACACACAAAATAATTATGTGTATTTAAAAGATTAACTTTTTATTTTTTAATAATATTAAATTATTTTTTTATTTTCCAATATTTTTTTTTTCTCTCCTTTCATCGTCTCTTTACCGAAGTAAGCACTAGGAGGATATTTACAATCATCAAAGTATATTTTTGATATAATTGGTATCAATCATATGATTGATTAATGTAAATTCCTACCTAAATTTTCACCTAAATTTAATTCGTGTTTTTTTTTTTTATAATTTTTATCTAATCTTTTAATGGGTGTGCTATTACATAAGAACTAACACACAAGAATTTATAAGAATTCTAAAATTAAATATTTTTGGTTGAGGATAATATTGGAATGATTAATTATTTAGAAAGTTATTGTGTTGCAATTATATGTTGAAAATCATACCTTAATGTGATGACGAGGTTTTCATTCTAGGATGGTAGGTATTTGGTTCAAGATTTATCAAATGCAATTTGTTAGATTTTCAAAAATAAAATTATTAAAATATTAATCTCTCCTAGATTCTATGCTAAAATGAAAATCTCGTGTACTGGGTATGATTTTCGTCTAAGTTTTTATGTTCATTTTGTTTTATATTTTTAATTAACTTGTCAATTTAAATATTTTTTAATTAAATTTGTGAATAATGTTTATTCATGTCTAAATCATGTCAGTTGTCACTCTTAAATCATGTCTAAAAATTGTTATATTAGTATGGGCACGTGATTTTATTAATATGTTGGTTCTCAAGTAATTGCGATAATGTTTGTTTGATTTGATTTAATTTGATTTTATGTTATTTTTTTGATATGCATATATATTAGTTCATTATAAAATCGGGATGGAAAATTTAATATTTATGATAATGGTGGAGTGGAGGATAAATTTTGTAAGTTAGAAAGAGTAATATTGGAGTGAATTCATTTGACAGGATCTGTTGGCTCAATTAACTCCCTTGGCTATTTTGCATTTTGGAAGTAATGTATTGAGCAGAATCTCTCAGCTATTTGGAAATTACATGGATGCCTTAACTAAATCTATAGCGAGTCCATCAGAAGAAGATATATTGGAATCAAGGGAAGGCATGCATTTTCAAGCAGAAACAGATTCTGAACAACTGGGAGTTTTGGGAATAGCATTTACTCTTGTGGATGAATTGCTCCCGAGTGCAGTCATGAAAGTTTGGGATCTCAGAAACCAAAAAATATCAAATGAAAATAGCACTGCAACACAACTAAAAGATTGGAAACGGTGTATTCAACACTTGTTCGATAAACTTAGAGATCATTTCTGTCGGCAGTATGTTTTGAGCTTTATCTACTCGTGTGAAGGAAAAACACGATTGAATGCTAAAATTTACTTGAGCAGTGATGGAGAAGATCTGTATTGTGATTGTGATCTTCTCCCTTCTTTGCCATTTCAGGTTTCCTTTCTTCCATCACAATTCTCTTTTTGATTGTTTCTCGTAACCCCCAACTGTGATGTTTTTGATGATAGGCATTGTTCGCAAAGCTGCAAGAACTAGCAACTGTGGCAGGAGATGTGTTGGTTGGGAAAGAGAAGTTACAAAAAATTCTTCTTGCCAGGCTAACAGAGACCGTTATTATGTGGTTATCTGATGAAAATGATTTCTGGTGTGTGTTTGAAGACGAGATGATTCCGCTTAAACCCCTTGGATTGAAACAGGCAAGCACCCTTCTTAAATCTTCTGTTATTCAGCCAACACAATCAAATGACCATTTTGTTGATCAGATCTAGTTAAATGAATACAATTTAACCTATCCAAATTAAATATATTGGGATCTGAATGATGTTTTCAGTTTAGACAAGTTTTAAATAATATAGGTTAGTATATAATAATATAGGTTAGTATGATACTAAATATGGATATTTTAAATTTCTCTCTCTCTCTCTCTCTCTGTTTCCTATCTTGCTAAAAGTTATGGGATTTTGGGCAGTTGATCCTTGATATGCACTTCACAGTGGAAATTGCAAGATTTGCTGGATACCCATCAAGGTATGTTCACCAGATAACATCAGCGATAATTGCTCGAGTAATTAGAACATTCTCAGCTAGAGGTATAGACCCACAAAGGTATTCATATTTTTGAAATAGTGATTGTTTTGTGTTACAATCTGTTTTCCAGTTTTATTTTTCAAAATAAAAAAAAAATGTTCTGCCTTTTTTCCCACTTATGAATTAAAAGCCACATGGTAGAAATTAAAATGTCTCACCTAAATAATCAAAGTATACATCAAATATTTTTATACAATTAATAAAAAAAATTGTTAGAGCCCAAAAGTTAGATATTCCCCATCAAAAGTATAAAGTAAAAATAAAAGAAAAATAATATACAAATAAAAATTATAATATTCCCTCTCAAGGTAGTGCGTAAAGATATATAACACAAAGTTTAAAGAAGAGAAAGATAAGCTAAGTTTTCTTCAAGATGATTATTAAGATGTTCTAATTATTTTGTTATTTGAATATATATTATAGTAATGATCATATACCAAATTTCTTCCTTGAAAAAAAAATAGTTTATTACTATGCATTTTGTCTGTACATAAAATACTAAATTGAAGACTATATGCTTTATTGTTTGACTATCATAGTAAATAGTATCGAGAGAAGAGATTTGATATTCAATTTACTCAAGTAGAAATTATATCTAAAATATCTTACAAATAGTTATTATTATTCTTAATTATTATTTATATATTAAATCTTAAAATATTTATTTGTCTCTTATTCTTCTAAAAGATAATTTTGTATCCAAGAAAAGTATAAAATTATGTTGTAGATCTTGCCTTGGTATATATTGTTCTCTAACTCAAATTTGAATATCCAATCAACTGTAAGTATCAATAATTTTTGAAAGAAATCCAAAGTCCTAGAAATTTTTTTATATGTCTTAGATGTGAATATTTGTATTAAGGTAAATTTGCTAATGAGAATGTAAGAAATAATTAATTATATTGACTGAATATGCTATATCTAGTCTAATAATATTTAAATATTTAATTTTTCTTGTGATTCTCCTACAAGTAGTAGAATTAACTATAAAAGTCATATCAGGGGTAAAATTTGTATTAATAGGAGTAGAGGTGGCTAAACGGTCATTTTTTTAGATTTAGTTAGATAACCATGCCATATTAGGGTTTTAGGCTTTTAGCACAGGTCATGCTGTGTTGGTTTAGCAACAAACAAGGGTGACATTGCATGGTCTACTAGCATGGGGGCATAATGGGTCATGCTAAGTCATGTCGTCTAGCCTGGGTTAGTTTGAACTTGGAGGCTAGCCACAAAGGCTAGTGATACTTGCTAGTGGCTAGCTTGCCCTAGCCTATTCTATGGACTAGGGATGGTATTGGCCTGACTGTCTAGGATCACTCCAGCCTAGTCTTAGCCCAGCTCAATAGTTATCTGGGCTGGGGCATCTAGCCCCCTCATCTGCTTATATATATATATGAAATTTAATTTATTTAAAATTTAATTATACTGCAATGTATATAAATATTAATGTAAAAAAATATTTTAAAAAGGATACTCATCTGAAAGTATAAATATAAATGCTTATAAAAAATGTAAAAAAAAACTATAAATAAAATACATGCCAGGGTTAGGCCAGTATGTCATTATTCACTATAAAATAAAATGTGACTCTTTTTGGTTCTAATCATTATAATTCTAAATTATTATTTTATTGTTTTCATGTATGTCATTATTTACTTGTATTTTTTGGATTTTATATTGAAATCTCAATTATGCATCGTCATATTTTTTTAAATATCACAAAATTTAAATAATATCTAATTAGTGTGATTTATCTATCTAAAATTATATTTATGATTATAAAAAAATTGATTTCGATATTACATTAGGGCTAGGCCAGTAAAAATACGTAATAGATGATTAGTATTTTAAACATAATTATTTTATCTTTATTGTCATATCCTCAAAAATAGATATTTTTTATATTAGTTAAAAATATTACTCATATTACATATGCACTTACATAAAATATATATCATGAGAGTGTATACAAATAAATATGTATTTATCATATTATAAAATAATTTTATAAATTTTAAAATGAAAAATTTTATGTATCAGTCTAATTAATTAATTAGTATTTATAAATTTTATTATTAATGTAGTTAAATATTATATATTTGTTAATTAATATTTAAATTTAATATTTTTTTTGGGCATATTGATTTATATAGACTATAAATATCATGTAGCTTACTAAGTTATTTAATCTTAATATATTTCATATTTATTTTAATAAAAAAAATTATTTTTAAGCTTAATTGTACTTTTATTTTTATTATGTAACATGTACACCTAACGTCAAAAATTTAAGCTAAATGGTAAAGATGTCCATTGGGCTGGGTCATGCCAGTAGGACCTGAATTTTTTAGGCCAATCCATATCACCATGCCGTGCCAGACACGACATGGTTCATCCACCTGGGCCATGCCACGTTAGCACGGTGACATGGAATTGAAGCTTGGCATGACCCATTGAGAGAACTCAATAATTTTAAAATATACAGTGTTTCTTTTATTCTTTTTCTTCTTCACTTCTAATATACAGTGAAGTTTGTGATTTATTTCACTTCATAAGCTTTCTTCATTTCACTAATCTAAGGCTGAACTCAAGAATTAGTGTTTAATCTTTATAAACCGGTAAGATCTGGACTAGAAATGAGTAGATCCACCAAAAATCCTAGCTCTTTGTCAAATTTTGTTGTAGATCCTCATTTTTTTTCAAATCCCTTATTTTGATAAAATCCCATCTTATCTTCAAATCCTCTTAGTAATAGTTATAGTTTTCATTCTATTATACTTTTTGATAGAGTGAATTATGACTTTTAAAGCATTAAAATGAAAATTTTCTTCATGTCCCAAAATGTCTGAGAACTTGTCATAATTGGATTTGTTGACTCTGTTCATATCTCATCCTTGAAGAGTGCAAAAAATATGGGCGAAAGTGTAAGAAAATGGATGCAAGAGCACTTATTTTCATCCAGCAAGGAATAAGTTAAAATATCTTCCTTGAGATAATAGGTTTAACAACTGCAAAGGAATAATTATTTCTTGCTGTTTTGGATGACTACTTCAGAATGATGTAGGTTTATTTTTTGAAGAACAAATCAGAGGCATTTTTTATATTTAAGAAATTTCAACACATAATTGAAAAACAATCTGGGAAGAAAATTCTATCACTTACAAGTGATAGAGAAAAAAAATTCCTCTCGAAGCAGTTCGTCATCTAATATAAAGAATTGGGAATTCCAAGACAACTTACAGCTCTATATACATCTTAACAAAATTGTATAATGGAGAGAAGAAATCATATAGTTGTAGAAATGATCAAAATTATGCTACTGGATAAGAATCTTCCATAAGTGTTCTGGCCTGAGGCAATTAATATTTCAATGTATCTGTTACATATAAGTCCTACAAAAACATGTATCTGTTCCATTGGTCCATCATTTGAAGGTATTTAAGAGTTTATGTTATTCTCAAATACACAAACAAAAGAGGAAAAAATTTGACTTGATAAGTCACAAATGTATCTTCGTGGAATTTGAAGAAAATTCAAAATCAGAGCCTTATTCCTCCTTTCAATTTCTAAATAAATCATCTCAAATTAAAATGGAAGTGCTGCATGCTGAAAATGCTCAGATTCAAGAGAACAGAGGTTAGTATCCCTGCCTCCTGAATGCAAATGTGAGGATAAAAAATTTGGATCACAAAAGCCATGAATTTGAATATTATATTAAAGGAGAGAAATGTGAGGATAATATAATATTTAATTATTATTTTTGTGTTATCGTATTAATGTGTGTATAGATAGACGTGTCGAAGTGTTTTCTTTATTTAATTTATTCTTCTAAAGTTTGCTGTAAAATTAGTGGATGTCTCGTTCTTGTAAACATACAATATTTTTCACGTGACAACTATTTTTACTTTCTCATGTTCTCTCAATTGAATAAGATCATCTTCTTCAAATATAAAGAATTTCAGATACAACTAACAAAAACCTTACAAATTAAGTTTTTGGTGACTACTTTAAGTTTTATAATAACTATTATAATCTATAAATTATATCTAACTGTGCTACTCGAAACTCAGTTAATTGCTCTATATAAACCCCATACTTCATATATAGAAATATATTTTTTACATATAGGTAATATAATCTTAAACTTTAAAGATGTTAAAAGTTTAAATAAAAATTCATTCTAAGGTCATATTGGCTATTGGAGAGAAAATGTTATAGTAGTTCATACTAAATGTCTGAGTAAATCTTATCATCATAAGTTTAGCTTTATGGTGATTTACCTCCTCATCTAGATTTGTCTTTATAATTAATATTTATTTGTAATTAATGACATATCTTCTTAAAGGTCATAGTGGTATAAGTGTCAAATGGGTCATGTTTGGTTGACATGACCTAAATTTTGATGGCCTAGTCAAATCACCATGTTGGGCTAGATGACATGAATTGGGTGCCTGGATCGTGCCATGCCAGCACTGCTTCATGGGAGGTTGTCCCATCATGGTCAGATGGCCTGCCTTTCTCATTTGGGCCAGACTAGGTTATGCGGGGCTAGGCTAGCAGTGGCACAACATTATCATTGGCCAGTGGCCAGTCTAGTTTAGTGTAGAGGTGTCAAATAGATTGTGCTGTGCTGACATGACCTATTTTTGGGTGGCTTAGTTGAGTTACCATGTTGTGTCTAACATGACATGACTGCTAGTCTACCTAGCCCGGCATGGCATGATCGACATGATTCTAGGCAGACTCGTGTCTAACATGACAAATCATGCTAGATCATGCTGATTTTTTGGATAGCGACACCACAAGCATCATCCACCACCATTGACACCACATACCAATGACTAATCATCATAGAAATATAAAAGAAAAAATATAAAATAAATAAAATAAAGATAAAAAACTAATTACATATATAATGGTCAACACACATCAAACATAACGTCTACGAATCATAAGTATAATTAAAAGACCAACCATATATAAATAAACTACAATTATTACACTTAAGACCAATAACTCCTGCGCTCTTGGTCTCTTTCTATCTTGAATGTTCAATATTGAATTTTTTTAGTCATTTATGAATGTAAGTATTTTAATAATATCTGGTCGTAGTCTTGATCTTTTATCTGAAATGATATTGACTATGATAAAAAAAATAGATTTCGATGCTACTCTAGATATTAGAGCAGTTAGTATATCCCGTGCCATCTTAGATAGCACAAGATAAATGAATTTATATGATTTTCATCTTAGTAAAATATCAAAATTCTTGTTATCATTATGTAATAGGATTAAATAGTAATTAGTATCTAAGTTTTGAGACAGCTCACTACTATTCAAAGAATTACTCCGTTGTTTTTCTCTCACTAATTGAAAAGAAAAATTATATCTGAATTTGATATTCATGTTCATACTTGGAGTCTGACTATAATTACTATCATACCTAGTATAGTAGAATGCAAATAAGTTGGTCAATTTTTCGTAAATGAATCTTTCAGGTTGGTAATCCTAATTTATGTACGTGGATATGTATGTCAAAATATTTTCTACTTCTTTTATTTTAATTTTAGGATCTATGTAAGTAGGCAGACATAAAAGAGATGAAATGATAAACTAATACTATAAATATTTAATTTTCATCTCAATGATCATGATACTAAATGTATGATGATCTCTAAACTTGTTAAATATGCTACTAATATTGCATATATATCTGAGTGCAATGCAAGTGATGGGAGTGTAAACAGACAAACACATGTTCATCGTCTCATAAAAAATTTTTAGGTATTTCATTAAAAATATTTTTATATTATAGTTAGTCTTAATAATAAGTTTATCACTCTTACGATTGACATAATTGGATATCATATGTCTGTATCCAATGTATGAATCCAATATCAGGTAAATATAATTATAATGGTATATTATATTCTTTTGAAATTTCTTTTACTTTATACATATAGATAAATAGAGATTACAAAACTCTTATTATATGTTAAGAATTCTAAGATATATTAGTGAGTTTTTTATTTATTATAATATTAGGAAAATAACCTTCATTTTCACTTATATTATCAGGTTAATAATATGACATATATACATAATATGAAAAATCTCATCTAATAACTCATCTCTAATAGTCATAACAAAAATACTAATAGCAACTCTTATATTATTAGATACATTATAAAATATGATACTAAATATCTTATTATGAATATTATATTTCCTAATGATCATTGTTATGCACTATTATATGGCAGAATCATCATTAGGATATAAAATCTTGGAAAATCTTAGTATTTTATTATTAAATTTTCATGTAAAATTTATATAGTGGCCAATGAGGTATGCAAACGATGCATCGTTATGATTAGTCTAGATATCGGATATCACAGATATCACTTCATTATATTTTATAAATTTATTAATTACTAATTATTTTTATAACTTATAATATTAAAATATGTCATTCTTACATATAGACCTAGGAATCCTATGATAAGCAGGTTGAAATAGGCTAAGAAGCACGAACACGGATATGAACACGAGGATACGACATGGCAGGATACGAGGATACGGCAAATATTAAAAAACTAGGATACGAATACGATTAGGATATGACATGATAAAAAAATAAAAATAAAAATAAAAATAAAAATAAAAATAAAAATAAAAATAAAAATTATTTTCTTTATAAATATTAGGTATTTTATAAATAAAATAAAATAAAATATTTTATTTTATAAAAAAATTATATATTTTTTATTTTATTAAATAAAAATATTTTATTTTATTTTATTTTATAAGATAATATTTATAATTATCTAATTTTATAAGATAATATTTATAATTATCTTATTTTATAAGATAATATTTATAATTATCTAATTTTATAAGATAATATTTATAATTATCTAATTTTATAAGATAATATTTATAATTATCTTATTTTATAAGATAATATTTATAATTATCTAATTTTATAAGATAATATTTATAATTATCTTATTTTATAAGATAAAATTTATATTTATCTTATTTTATAAGATAATATTTATAATTATCTTATTTTATAAGATAATATTTATAATTATCTTATTTTATAAGATAATATTTATAATTATCTAATTTTATAAAATAATATTTTATAATTATCATATATTATAAAAAAAAATATATTTTTTTATTTTATAAATAAAAATATTTTATTTTATTTTATCAAAATCACACCCCACCCAGCCACAGAATCGTGCCTCGCCCAGCCTACAGAATCACGCCCCACCCAGCCTACAGAATCGTGCCTCGCCCAGCCTACAGAATCGCGCCCCGCCGAGCCTACAAAATCACTCCCCGCCCAGTCTACAGAATTACGCCCTCGCCACCCCACAAGATCATGACTCCCCTTTGGCTGCCCTACAGAATCACGCTCTCTGCCTCCTCACATAATCGCGCCCCCTGCCTCCCCATAGAATTGCACCCCCTGTCTCCCCATAGAATTACGCCCCCTGCCTTTCCACAGAATCACGCCCACCCCTGCCACCCCTGCCACCCCATAGAATTGACCATTCGGTATTGTAGGCGACGTCGACCACTTGGTGTTGTCGGCATGGATATGACATCCGATGCATCAGCCCGATATGTCACGTGACATATCAGAAATGTATCCGTGCCGTGTTTGTACCGTGTCCACGTGTCCATGTGTTCGACACGTGGACACGACTATATGGAGCCGTATCCGTGCTTCCTTGGGAATACGTCTCCATGATATTGATAACCTTATGATCCTTCAAAAATTTAATCAAAAAAGTCATAATGTTAATCTGTTTGACCATGCCTTATCTTTATAAATCATTGTGGTATATGAACGAGGTCAAAGAAACAAAACTAAATTTAGCTTCGAATATCCTATCACTTATGCTCAGTTAGATTTATCTCAGATCTAATACATTAATAAACATGTCTTTTTAGGTTAGAGGTGTCAAACAGGCCGGCCTGGGCCGGCCCGACCCTTTTTTTAGAGCACTGCCGTGCTTTCGTGCTGGGCCAAACACGACACGGTTTATCAAAGCTAGGCCCAGTCGGGCCAAGCCTGGTCATACGGGCATAGGCCTGGTTTAATTTTTTTTTTAAAATTTATAGTTTAATTTTTTAATTTAAATAAAATATATATTATATTATATATAGAATTATAGATAAAGTATAATATATTAAAATTATAAAATGAAAATTGTTAAAAATTTATTAAATTACAAAGTTTAATTTTTTTTTAATTTAAAATAAAATTAGTTTATAATTTATTAGAATTAAATTATAGAGTTTAATATTTTTAAATGAAAATTTAAACAAACAAATAAATTAAACAAAAAATTTCGTTAAAAAAAATTAAAAAGTCAAAAAAAAAATCAAACCAAATGAGAAATGATCAATCAGGCAATCAGCCAATAGATATCAAAGATCCGAACCAAACAAATTTAATTTTCAACGTAACGTAAAAATAAAGCGTACAATCAATAAAAAATAAAACATCGAAGTCAAAAAGCAGTGGATCATCATCAATCATCAATCGGCATATCATGAGTATCATCAGCCGCAACAACAAGATCACTATCATATGGATCATCATCATCAGCAATTAACTCCTCTGCTTTCGTAGTGGATATGGATGCAGTCATTGTCCCAGCTCTAGCACGATCATAGATGCTAAACCTCAAATCCTCCCTATCCTTTAAACAGGCAAATGCCTCAATAATATCTGGACGTAATCTCGATTTTCTATCTGAAATCACGTTCACTGCAATAGAAAAAGTAGACTCCGATGCTATGCTTGACACTAGAGGAGTTAGTAGATCTCATGCCATCCTAGAAAGCACGGGAAAGGTGAACTCATATGATTTCCACCATTGTAATATATAAAGATTCTTAGTATCAGAATGTGATAGGATTGAACAGTAATCAATATCTAAGTACTGAGAAAGATCGCTCCTATGTGATTGTCCACTCCGACATTTTTTCCTTACTAGATGAATGTAAAAATCGTAATCTTCGAACAAGGTATCCATGTCCGTAATCACAGTCTCACTACTACCACCACCACTATCATACTTAGTATCGTAGTATGTGAACAAATCAATCAACTTCTCATGAATGAACCCTTCAGGTGGGTCTTCCAGGTTCATGCACGAGGAAATATAATTCATGGTGTTTTCTACCTCTTCTACCTTAACCCTAGGGTCCATGTATGCAGCGAGACAATAAAGAGATGGAATGGTGGACCAGTACTTTAAGTACTTGGTTTCTATCTTTGCAATCATATGGCTAAGTGTCGGGTCAGCTCGATATTTCCTAAACATGCTACTAATATTGCATATGTACCTGAGTGCAATACAAGTCGTGAGCGTATAAACCTACAAACACATGTTCGTCGTATCATAAAAAATCTTCAGTAATTTCATAAATGAAATTCTTGAAGCTCAGTCAGTGTCGTCAATATTAAGTCCATCACTCTTACTATTCACGTAGACAGATATCACATGTTCGTATCCAACACATGACTCCAAAATCAGGTACGTTTAATTCCAACGATGTCTTACATCCGATTGGAATTTATTATTCTTAAGATTCGCAGACAAATAGAGACTACCAAACTTTTGTTGTCTGCGATGAGTGTGAATATATTTTAGTGCATTACGTATATTATCCAACGCAAGAGAACATATATTCATACCCGCTTGAACAATCCGGTTAATCATGTGACACATGTATCTGACATGAAAAATCTCTTCTAATGGTGCGTCTCTAATATTCCTAACAAACATGTTAATCGCTACTCCATTATTAGATGCGTTATCGAATGTGACACTAAAAATTTTATTTTGAATTTTATATTCCCTAATGATTTTTATCATACATTCAAAAAATGACCGGGCCATCATGAGGATGGAGAATCTCAGAGAATCCTAAAATTTTTATATTCATAGTCCATTTAGAATCTACATAGTGGCTGGTGAGATATGCATAAGATGATTCATCGTGACTTATCCAGATTTCGGACATCATGGACACCACTCCATTATATGTCATAAATTCATTAATTATTTTTTATTTTTCTAACCTATACAATTTTAGTATGACATTCCTAGATGTGAACCTAGGAATCCTACGTTAGATAGACTGAAAATATGTCTGCATGATGTGCACTACTCTTGGATCTTTCGAAAATCTGATCGGAAGACCCATCAATGTGATAAGTCTGGCCATGTCATCCCTACCCAAATCGCTGGAGTATATCAACAGAATAAACTTTGAGATTGAACTAGATCCAGTCTCAAAAAATGCAGTGCTAAGTTGGGTTTGCCTAAGATCTAATGAATCATATTTTTTGGTGTATAATTCAGCATGTCTCTTAAGGTGCCCAGTCCCAAACGAACTCTTACAAATTAAACTTCTCATACAATATTTGCACTGTGTCATTTCTTCTTCCTCACCTCTAATATTTGTTTGTTTTATTATATTAAAATGAGTCCAAACTATAGAAGTCCTAGTTTTTTGTTTTTTTTGAGGTTTGGGTTGAGACAACTGGAGAAACCAAAGTTTCAGCAGCCCCAGACATTTGTGGAAGATTTTTATTTTCTAAATTTAAATATATTTCATTAGTATTTATTATTTTTAGGATTTTTATTAAACATGACACTTATTTAGAGACTAAATGATAGATTTTAGATTTTATTATTTTAGGACTAGAGAGAGAGATTAGACTAGAGAGAAACTGAGAGAAAGAGAAAAAAAACTTAAAATAAATTACCCGGTAAAGCAGTGTGGTCGATCACGTGCACGGTGCACCACAGTCTAGCTCATTATTCGAAACCCGAGTTGAGATTTCTGAAAAGCCAAGACAAATGACGAAATCCTGAGTTTTGAGAGAGAAAGGAGCAAGATTTTTGAGAGAGTGAATATGTGAGATTTGAGCGAATAAATGTTTATGAAAAACATAAATATTATAGAGAGGCAGATAGAATTTTATAGATTAAAGAAAATAATTTTTTAAAAAAAAATAATTTTTTTTAAAAAAAATAATTTTTTTTGTTTTTTTAAATTTTTTTAATATTTTAGGGGGCAGAATCACGAGTTCCGTCAGATTCTGCTCCCTAGCTGTTGGAGGCGAGATCCAACGGCTAATATTTAAATTTTTTTTTGCCCGTTGGGGGGGGGGGGGGAATCATGTCTGGTCGGGAGGGACCGTGGGTCGGGTCTAATTAGGCTCGACCTGTGGTCTTTGTGTGCGGGAAGCTAGGCCCGACTCACCGAGTCACAATAGGGTGAGCCGTGACCCGTGACTCGTGAGGGTGAGGGAAGCCGGGAGCTCAGGTTTACGGGTGCGGGATCAGGTGTGACCCCAAACCGTGTCGATGGGCCATGCCACGGGCCACCGAACCATGTTTGGTCAGACACGGCACGAGGCCCGGTTGGCCTCGGCACGACACGACACGGGTTGTGCCTTACCTGAGCACGACACGGGCCCGAGCACGGGTAATTCCCGTGCCGGGCCAGCCCATGCACGACTGAACAGTGCTGTGTCGGGCCAGGCCAGCCCGGCCTGGTTGACACCTCTACTTTAGGTGGTCCGTGCCACTTGTATTCATATATGTATATATTTTTTGACAATATATATATTGTGCCAATTTTTCACTAACACCTAGAATTTTAATTTTTATTATCTTAAAGTAAATCCAAACAATTGAAGTTTTTTTAATTCTTTATATTTTAGGTATTTGAGTTTGTATCAAAGTCATTTGAAAAAACATGGTTTCAGCCTCAAACAAGTTCATATGGTTATAATTATTATCATTTATGTCTAAATCTATATTAATTTTATTATTATTATATTCATTGTTAGTCATTTATTATTATTTTTTATTTATGTTTAAAAATAATTAATTAAGTATAATTTTTATAAAAAATAAAAAAAAAACCAATTCTATTACCATTAGGCATTTGTGTAGCCACAATTAGAGGTCAGACACTATTTCGTTTTGGTTTCCAACTTTAAATTTGAGAATGAGAGAGACCGAAAGAGTAACAACAATGTAGTGGAGAGCACGGAGCAGAGGAGATAGTTTTAAAACTAAGAATGAAAAATTCTAAATATCATTTTTAGAGTGATTGTCATTGGATTTAAAGTTGAAATGAAAAACTCTAAACATTTTGCTACCATTGTCATTGGAGTTCCAACAACCAAGATTTCTGCACCTAGCTTTGAAACTGTGACGTGTCTAATAGCAACAATGATAGAAATCATTGTCGGACATTTGTGCACTTTTGTTAGATATTGCGACGTGCTAGATACCGTTCCTTAGCCATTGGGAGTTAGGACTTTTGTCCTAATCGGATGATCTGCCATGTTAACATGGCTGGATCGGGATTGAGTGCCTAAAAAAACACCTGGTTTTTATTAAACTAGTCTTGGGTTTGAAGTACAGGCCCGGTCCTGGTCATGCTAATCATGCTGATAAACTTTGTTAACGGACTTGGCACACGAATCATGCCTGACCCGATATGAGGCATGATAGCCTCAAGCCTAGAATGACATGAGTCATGCCTCAGGCCAGTACGACCCAGGTTTAGGCACGGTTTTGAACCATGTCGTTTCGTGTTGGGCTAGACATGACTCAGTCGGGTCATGCCTCATGTTGTGGACAGGTTGCTTGACTCACTCGACACATCTAGTGTAGTGCCCATTGGGTAGTGATCTTCCATTCACTGCTCAATTGGCCAATGGCTCAGTGGTAGTGTGCGCTTGCCAGTCTAGTCATTAGTGGTCATAGACCACTGCCCAACTAGCCGATGGCTAAGTGGCATGCCATGGAAGACCATGGACAACGACAAATGTCATCTTGTTGGTTGTCACTGTTGGCCTAGAACATGCAAAAATAATATAACAAATTTTAACAAAATGATAGTTTTTAAAAAATCTATGCTAATGGATTATACCACCATTCTAGCCATGCATTGCAAACCATTCCTAACATCACACGAGGCACGTTTGCCTTTTTCTTGACATTGTATGACTTGTGCCATGGGATGGCATCATTATAGTCTAAACATGGTTTTGGATTGTACCATGTTGGGCTAGACTTGTCTGAATCATGTTGTGTCTGAGTTGCCTGTTACACTTGATATAGAAGTATCAACGGGTCGATTGGCTTGGCCCTAGCCCGTAGCACGGCCCAACTCGACCATGCCTGGCCTGACACAACACGATGCAGACCTGTGCCCATGCCAAGCCGGCTCATGGCATGGCTCGTCTCATCCTGGGCCGATGGTCTTCAGCCCTCGTGCCATGCTAGACACATGTGCACAACACGGGTGACGCTCCTGATGACAGGCAAAATGATGCCCGACGACCAATGAAATGACACCCAATGGGGACGACATGGTGTCGCCCAACGAACGATGACTTGGTAGGCCTGACGGGGATGGCGGTGCAGTGGCACGCATCTCAAACCCTAATTTTTAAATTTTAATTTAATCTAAATTTATCCCGACCCAACTAGATCCAGCCTGATCTGGTTCGAACCCGGGCTGATTTTGGGCCATGGGCCGTGCCAGGCCTACCCTCTAATTAACCGTGTCGTGCCTGGCACGACACGTGAATCCGGGTGGGCCTGCAAAAAATGACCTGGCCCGGTCCAGCCCATTTGACACCACTAACTTGATACCACAACATGATACTATTTCTCAAGTTTCATTAAAATGAAAAACATTTATCTCTTTTATCATGATTTTTGTATTTTTATATATAAATTTCAATATTTTATTATCAAGAGATGTAATAAAAAAAAATAAAGGATGTAATAAAATGAGGGCTGACAAAACATATGAAATTGAGTGCCGATTATAACTCACATGTCTATTTCGAGAAGCAATCATAAGGTCAATATTAGAAAGGATAATGACTAGATTATATGATTCTTTGGTAGATTTGTTTCTGGTCTGAGTAAGTTGGGTATGTCTTTCCCTTCTAATATAAACTCTAGGTTCTAAGTAGTTAGATTTTCTAGTTACTAACTCAATATAATATTATACTGGGGAAGATGTTGGTAAAGAGAATCAGATTTGCTTGCTTACTCAATTTGGTTCTGATACCAAATCTTGTGTTGTTGATCTCTTTCAATATCAATTATTAGGTTGTGCTTTATATTGAGTGTAACTTGATATCAAATCTAGAGACTTGAGTGTTAGAGATGTTGAATTTTGGATTTTAGGAAGCGAGAAGTAAACATTATTAGAAGAAATCACATATATACATTTATAAGAACAAACAAGGAGAGAAGAAAGAGCATATAATTCTAAAATGAAAACTTTTGAGATTATTTCACTCCATTTCTCTCTCACACCATTTTACTCTTTTTTCTATTATATTTACAAATACTTAAAAAGAATTTTTTTACAACTTAAGATTTAAGTCGCAATATCATATCCCATGTTATGATTTCATTTATATTGTGACATCAAAGGAAAAGTTACGACTTCAATCCTTAAGTTGACTAATCACAATAACACAAAATAGGTTATGATTATAATGATGTCGCAATACTATAGAATATGATTGTGATTTCATTCATATCGTGATACTATAGAACATGATAATACCACCAAGACACAAGTTACAACTTCAATTGTGTCGCACCTTCACAATACAGGTTGTAATATCAAAATATATGTAACAACTTAAGTCTACTTTAGAATACAAGTCACGAAACCAAGATGCTTGTAATAGCTTTAGTTCTATTACGATTTCATAATAGATATCATGACACTAAAATACATGTAGCAACTTTAATCCAGTTATGATTTCATAATATAAATTGCAACACCAAAACATATGTAATAGTTTCAATCCAATCATGATTTTACAATATAGGTCGCGATGCCAAAATACATGTAATAACTCTAGTCTTGTTGTTTCTTCATAATATATGTCATGATACTGAACCACATATCTTCCAATTACAACCATAGAACATAGGTTGTGATTTTGTTCAGGTCGTGACTTTCAACTAAACCTTTCAAGTATTAGCTTTGCAAATATTTGCTTTCATCTTTTTCTTCTTTCCAGTCTTAGCTTTGCACAACTAGAGGTGTCAAACGGGCCGGCCCAGCACGGCACGGCCCGTTTTTCACGTGCCCAGCCGTGCTGCCGTGCCGTGCCGGGCACGGCACGGCACGGTTTTTTAAATTCGGGCACGGCACGGCCCGTGGGCACGGCAAGGCCGTGCCGTGCCGTGCCGGCCCGCTCGGGCACGGGCGCACGGCAAGGCAGGGCAGGCGGGGCGGGGCGGGTCGGGTCTGTTTGGACCCGACCCGCTGTCTTTTTACCGGGGGCGGGGCCCGGTTGGGTCACGAGTCACGACTCAGGCACGCGGGCCGACGTGCCGTGCCAAGGCACGAGCCGTGCCGGGCCAGGCACGGCTAGGCTCGTGCCAGGCACGGCACGGCTCGTGCCAGGCACGGCACGGCTCGTGCCGGGCACGACCCGGCACGTGGTTTGTTCGGCCGGGCCCGGCACGGGCCCGGGCACGTTTTTTTATCGTGCCGGGCCGGGCCGGCCCGGCCCGTTTGACACCTCTATGCACAACTAAACCTTTCAAGGGCAACTTTATAGGATTCCCAAATATTGTTCTCTTCCATTAGTTGCAATTCATCTTCTTTAAAATGCTCCCATTGTTTTGGATCTTCAATATCTCGTCTTCAATTTTTTTTCCAGTTTAATAACAAATTCATTTGGCTTTCAGTTATTATCTCAATTATAGTGCTCAGCTCATCTTTTGCTAAATGAAGAGCATGCTATGTGCTATCACTGTACCTTATAGTAGGGGTTTTAATATGTGTACACCTCTTCAATTCAATAATTATCTCGATTATATCATATTCAATCGAGTCTTTAGTATTTGTCTGCTTCACCTCTTTGTCATGAATGTCTCTACCGCTGGTTGAAAAAGAGTTGCGACTCCATTGATGATGTTATGACAAAAAGATATCGCGACTCCTTTTTTTCATATTATAATTCTATTTTTTCAGTAAATGCATTGTGACTCTAAATTTTCATTTTTTGGACTTATAATAGTCAAAGAACTTGTACTTCACTGATTTGAAGTTCATTTTGTTCCTCATTTCCTTTGGGACATGGGTTTACACTTCATACCCTATACATGAAGATGAGATATCCTTGTGGCAACCAACTACTAATGAAGCGTGAGTATGGTTTTTAAAGTAGCATATTGTGGTGATTATTTCAATTTAGAACTCCAGCTTCAAGCTTGTGCAGCTCCTCATGCATATATTCTTTTTTATGAAAGTTCTATTTAGTCTTTCAGCTACTTCATTCTATTATGATATTAGTCTTATCATGTTCTGCTTGATAAATCCCTGCTCAACACAAAATTAATCAACTAGAAAATATTCGTATCATTATTTGTCTGTAGAAGTTTTATCTTGTTGAATTTGTTCTCCACAAGTATTTTGAATTTAATGAATTTCTCTAATATTTAAGTTTTCTTCTAAATAAAGAAAACTAATGTATACATGAAGAAATAATCAACAAAAGATACATTATACCTTGATCTCTCATGTATGCATATGGTATTTCTCCAAATAAATTGATGTGTATAAAATCCAACACAACCTTTGATTAAATTGTTATAGATATAAACTTTATCCATTTTGTTTTTTGTATAGGTAATATTTTCAAAAGTCCAGTCCTTATTAATGGCCTAATACACTTTTCATCTTCTTTGAGGATACAATCACATGACTCTTCTCATTGATGTTTATAAGTCTCTAATGTCACAATATGATTTCTTGTCGTGACACTATGATTCCATGTTGCTATTCTAAATTTTTATGTCGTAATTCCAATCGTCATGACACATTGTTTCCATCGCAACTTGAGAATTCCATATCATGACTCCAAACTTTGTTACGACACCTTGTTTTTTGTCATAACTCTAGATCTTGTTGTAACATTTTGTTATCATATCGTAATTCTGATGTTGTAATGATTTTTTTCTCTATGGGCAACATCCTCTTCATACCTTCCTTTTCCAAAAATAAGGACTCTCTACCCGAAATCTTTATAGTGCTTACTAGCAACTTGTATAAGGATTTACACTTTGTTTCTTGAACAATCAACTTTGCTCCTCAAGTCATCTTGTAAAACTTGTCAACAAAATGAATATTTATTCCATCATTTTTTATCACACTCATAGATATTAGATTGCATCTCAAATCTTGAATATGCATCGCCATTGGAAGGAATTTAACAAGAACATCATGCATCTTTATCTCCATCTTTCCATGGGCAATTATATTTACACTTGCATTATTTTTCATAATCATCTTTCTTTTATCATATAATTAATATTGGCTAAATTAGTTATGATGATGAGTCATGTGATATGATATACCCATGTTAATGTACCATTAGGCCTCATCAATATGAGCAACACATGCATGTGCAAAATATACCTCACCCCTAGATAGGTGTTTGTTTGCCAAACCAGCTCTCACTTGAGTTGGCTTGTTCCTGCAACCAATCCTAAAATATTTAGTTTTATCACATTTTTAATATTTTATTTCTAGCTTATTCATAATCTTTTTTTTTTTGAGCTTTCACATCACTTATTTCTCTCTTTAGTTCATCTATTTATAAATAAAATGTCTTTCAAGTATTTTTTCTTACTTTGCCTCTTCATATCCTATGATAATAGGGCTAAAATTACTACCTCATAGGATAATTCTGTTACATCACTACTAATAATGATAATTAAGTTATTTCATGAATATGGTAGTGAACAAATGAGTGTAATAACTTTCTTATAATTACTGAACTCACAATAAATGAATGAGAGTTAGTTGATCAGTCTGAAAATCATAAAGGTGTGAAAAAATAAACTTGTTTTCTCAATGCATAATCTATATAGTTTTTTCCTCAGAAAAACTTGTTGACCAATGATTTGTTTTGATAGAGAATCTCAAGTTTCTTTCATAAATTATTAATCAGTATTCCACTGAAAATATTCATCAAAATCTCTTTTGTCAAATACAATTGTATCAAACATTGTGCTTTTTGATCCAACTTATCTTAGTTGACTATCTTAACCGTTGTCTCTAGTTTCTGATCAGTTATAGTTTGCTTCGAATTTTTAATGATAGACTAATAATTTCACTTAACCTATATTTTATGCATCTTCAATTTCTAAAATTTAAAATTCTTCCTCAAAAATTTCTAGATCTTAATCCTAGGTGTTGCTGCATTTGTCATTCTCAATTCCACACTCGAATCAGGCTCAATCACCTTGAGTGCTAATATTAATGTTAATACAACTTTAACTTGGTTTAGATAGTAAATGTTGAAACTACACTTGGTTATGAAACTAAATGATATAACCCTATGACCTCCATAACTAATACTAACTCTAAGGAAACAAAGCAAACCCCAACCAATCTTTGATACCAATTGTTGGGGAAGGAAATCAAATATGCTTGCTTGCATGGTTTGGTTCTGATACTGAATTTTGTGATGCCGACCTCCTTGGATGCCATGTATTAAGTCTTGCTTAATCCTTGTTATCAAGCGTAATTCAATATTATATCCCCTTTTTATTATATCCCATGTCACAACTTTATTATTGTTTGTATATTAACGGATAATCACGACTTAAATTTTTATGCCAGTCAATCAAAATAATATAAAATAAGATGTGATTACAATGATGTTTTGATATCACATAATAAAGTCATAATATCACGACACATATTACTAATTTAGTTGAGTCACTACTTCACACTATATGTCGCAACACCAAAACATATGTATTAGCTTTAGTTTAGTTGCTACTTCACACTACAGGTCATAACACCAAAATGCATGTAGCAGCTTTTGTCCGATCATGATTTCATAATACAAGTCATGATACAAAAACATATATAACAATTTCAGTTCAGTCATGATTTCACAATATAAATCACGATACCAAAATACATATAGCATCTTTAGTCCAATTTTGATTTCATAATATAGGTCACGATATCAAAATATATGTAGTATTTTTAGTTCAGTCACAACTTCACAATACATGTCGTGATATTGAAATTTATGTATTTAGTCACAATAATAAAATATTGACTGTGATTCCATTTTTGTTGTGATTTCATAGTGTAGGCTACGACTTAGAATCTCAGTTGTAGTTTTAGAAGTATGAGTAGAGGTGTCAAAAGGGCTAGGCCAGGCCAGACCACCCTAGTTTTTTTCGGGCCCAATCGGGCTAGCGTGCTGTGTCAGGCATGACACGGTTCGTTGGAGATCGGGCTCGTCATGGGCACACAGCTAGAAATCCACCTGGGTTTGGGCAAGTTCTGCTCATATTGGATAAGTGCTAAAACCCTATTTTTTTTTTTAAATTAGGGTTTTGGCATGTGCCACTGGACCGCCATGCTACCATTTCCATGTCGGTGCTCGCCGAGCCTCGCTCGTCAGTCATCGGCTCATCGTCCCTTCGTAGTGACCACACTTGGTGCATGATCATCCGTGCTGTGCCCATTTGCCAGGCACTCATGCCGTGCCAGGCACGACATACGGGCTGAAATTTCTCGGCCCAACTCAACCCGACTGGTGCCAAGTGTGTGCCTAGCATGGGCTCGGGTACGACTTTGTAGCATGCTGTGCTGGCCCAAGCATGGCTTAACCGTGGTGGGCCATCTGCCGAGCCCATTTGACACCTCTAAGTATAAGTCGATCCTAACATAAGACTTGTGGATTACTATATTATCTAGGCTTAAAGGAGATCATATCTAAAAAAAAATTCTATTTTTTTAGAATCAACATGATTTATACTTGTTAGTAAATATAATGATTTTATGAGAGCAATATTATATTGACTACCAACATATTTAGATGTGCTCATGGGTGACTTTCTATCCTAATTGATAGTCCACGCGAGACTAAGTAAGAAAAGAAGAGTAATGAATTCAAGTGTAATATTTGAACGCATACTCTTTCGAACTTCATTAAAAAATATGTCATGATAATAAAAGATAATATTTGTACTCATTAAAATTGTATCAGTTATTAGTGAAAAATAGTTGTACCCTCTTTGGGTACTAAAATATCCAAGGAAGATATATCTTATTATTCTAGATATCAATTTATTCTTTATTAGAGAATGCTCAAAAACAAAACAAATGTACTTAAAAACATTAGAAGATAAACTAAATAGTTTTTCTTCAGGATATAATATTTGAAAGGGATAATATTGAGAAATGATAGAAGAGTATATCTGATTGATAAGGTAGATTTTTCTTAAAATTGTTTCTTCCCAAAAATATTTTGGAATATTCTTTTTAAGTATGAGTATTCAAATTATCTCAATTAAATATTTATTAATTTTTCAATAATCCCATTATTTTGTGCCGTGTCATAACAATAAGTATGGTATATACTCACATGTTGAGATTTATCCTTACTGATGCATTGTCACTTAAATTTATAATTTCTTTATTATTTAATAAAATATCTGAAAAATAAAAGAAATCTGTGACATATTATGAAAAGGTACATTTATAAATATCTTGAGTAGTTATCAATAAAAATGATCAAATATTAAAAATCTTATTTGGTCTCATCTCTTCTAAGTCCTCATATGTCAGAGTATATCAGATCAAACATATTCTTATTCAAATCAGATTAGGATATATAATAGAAAATTTTGTTAATTTTTTAACTGACATATCTCATATTTTAGGGTTGAAATATCTATAGGATTAGTGTAAAATATTTGCAACTTGACCAATAATGAATGATTAAGTTGAGAATACACAAGTAAGAAATTCAAAACACTACAATATATCTAAAAGGAGATCTAACATATAAAGCAAAAAAATATAATTCATCTTGCTCAATTCTAAATAATATTTTTCTTTGAGTCTTCTGATCCTGCAAATAAATACCAATGAAGTAGATACAAAATTAAAGTTGAGTTGTCTGGAAAGATTATTCATAAAGTAAACTAACAAGATAATTAAGAATAAATATGTCATGGGAAACTAATAAAAAGCTAAGCTAGATACTATTATTTCCAATGAATATATAATATTTATTATTAACTATAACAATATTTTTGGAATACAAAAATATATAGTGAATAGAATATAATTATCAATAATATGAATATTAACTCATATATCAACAATTTAAGAGTTTAAAATAAGAGTATAAGTGAAATAATTAATGATATCTGATAAAAAATATATATTTCTTAATATCTTAATGAATAATTTTATATAATCTTGTCTAGTTAGTATAAATTAGGGGTGTAAAAAACCCCAGCCAACCCACTGAACTGACCCAAATCAGCCGTATACAATAGTTTGACCTAGTATAGAATTTTAAATGGTCCAGCCCAATCCACAAAATAAGTAACTACAGTTAAATGGGTTGGCTATGGCCCAATAATACAACTCGGCCATATAACCTGGACTGGGTCGGTATATATATATCTATAAAAATTAAAATTAAAAATTTATAACCCTAACCCCAATTCCCCATTCCTGAATTAAAATTAAAATTGCATTCGGCCGGCCCTACACCAATCCCGAGACTCGAATTCTAGATTCCCGAATCCTTTTTTATTTCCTATCTTCCTCACAAGTCCGTAGTCACGACTCATGACCTCCAGCCTTACTGCCCTACATCTTGAGTCCTTGGTGTCGATCGGAGCCAACTCAATCCATCTTATCGGCATTGGTGTTGACTCTGCATCCATTGAAATTCGAACATCGTGGTCATTGTCTCATTGACTCATTGTCTATTCATCCTGTTCTTCTCTTCCAACCCTCAACCATCATCCACTAACCGTTGATGACCACTGTTTCTCCATTACTCCTTCATTATAGGAGGACGAAGATGACTACGCATGCACAAGGACCCGTGTTAGTGGGTGGTGCAACTCCTACTGATCAAGACCAACCAAATCTAAATATTACTAATGCGAACACCTCATCACCCAAGGCTATTAAACATAAAAAATGAAATGTTAAAAAATGATAAGAGATTTAGAATCACTTTACCATTATAGAAACAAAATAAGGAGAATCTCCTAAATGTGCATGTAATTATTATCAAAAAAATAAGCATATGAATTTACAAAGATTGGGACTAGTTCTTTGTGAACATATCTTAATACTCAATGTAAAAGGAATTCTTATAGATCCCAAGATAAGACCCAAACAACCTTGGCTTTCAAGCCAAAGAAAGAGGAGGGTGGTATTGACCAATTTGTGTCTTGGTCTTTTAGTCAAGAATCTTATAGAAGGGTTTTTTTAGAAATGATAATAATTGATGAGTTGCCCTTTAGACATGTGGAGAATGAGAGGTTTAAATGTTTTATGCATGTGTTTCAACCAAAGTTTAAAATTCCTTCTCAAGTCACAGTTACAAAAGATTGTTTAAACAACTTAGTTCAGGAAGAAAAAATCTTGAAGAGTATTTTAAAAACCCAACGAGTTTGTCTTACGACTGATACGTGGATTTTTGTGCAAAACTTGAATTATATATGTCTTACCGCCCATTACATTGATAGTGCATGGAACATCAAAAAAAAGTTCTCTTGGTTTCAAATTACAAAGGTGAGATACTAGGCAAGATAATTGAGATGCATTTGTTAGATTAGGGAATAAATAAGATTCTTACACTCACAGTGGATAATACAAGTTCTAATAATCTTTGCATTGGACACTTGAAGAGGAAAACTAAGAATAGAAGGGGAACTATTCTAGAGCATGAGTATTTACACATGAGGTGTTGTGCTCATATTCTAAATCTCATTGATTGTGGTGGTTTAAAAAATATTGATGACTCAATTTTCAAGATGTGTAAGCTAGTAAAATATGTTAAATCTTCACTTTCTAGGATGTCTAAATTTAAAATTTGTGCTGAAAAAGAAGCTATTAAATGTAATAGTCGAGTTTGCTTAAATGTGTCTACTAGATTTAACTCTACTTATTATATGTTGAAGAGGACTTTGCAATTTCAAAAGGCTTTTGAGAGATTAGAAGAGGATGACAAATATTTCATTGCTTATTTTAGAGATGACGATAGTGAAAGTAATTGTGAGAGTAAATGTGTGCTGCCTCCTAATAATGAAGATTGGGAGAATGTTAGGATATTTGTGAAATTTCCTAAAATTTTTTACAATGCATCCTTATATTTTTCTGGGTCTTTATATGTCATAGCAAATACATCATTTATTGAGGTCTTAATGATTCAAAATTTTACTGTTCATTTGTAAAAAGTCAAATTTTTTTAAGACTGATAGTGGAGAGCATGAGATATAAGTTTGATAAATATTAGGGAAACTTGAATATAATAAATTTATTAATGTTGTTTGCACTGATTATTGATCCTCAATATAAGTTGGAGTATATAAAATATTGTTTCAATAATTATTATGATGTTCTTGCTATGAATATTTTATTAAAGAAGGTGAAAAATAGTATGATTCAATTTTATAAATAATATGTGAAACATAGCTCAACTAATAGTCCACAACACATCAATGGTTGAAAGTGGTGGATGTTGATGGGGAGGATGATGCGAGGGGAATGTTTCTTATAGGATTCAGAAACCACTTAATTGAAAAAATAAGTTTGTTTTCCAAGTCAGAATTGAAGAGATACTTGTTGAAGAGTGTTGTGGTTGATAATCCTAATTCTAATTTTGATATCTTGAATTGGTGGAGGACTAATTCCTCCAGGCTTTGTATTTTCTCATTGGTTTGCACTAGATGTTTTGGCAGTTCAAATATCTACAGTTACATCTGAGTCGATATTTAGCACAAGAGGGCTTGTTCTTGATCCATTTCGAATTTCCATGTCTCCACAAACAGTTGAGGCTCTCATTTATTGTCAAAATTGGTGGCATACTTCATCAACTCCTATTAGTATTCAAAGTATTTTAGATAAGGTAGAAGAATATGAGAAACTTGAGTTGGGTAATCAAACTTATAACTTGTTTATTTTCTTTATTTTTTTTTATTATATGTTAGTATAACTAATCTTTTGTATCCTTATTCCCTCTTAGATATAATTTTGATGATAATTTCTGATGGTTGAATACAATGAATAAAATGACGGTTATGGCAAAATGATGGTAAGTTATGCTATAATTATGCTATCGAGTATACTTTTTTTTATCAATTATCAATTATTGTATGAGTGGCTTAATTATGAATAGTTTTATGATTCCTAACTCTTCTATTGTTTAAATTTTACAGTTTGCCAATTTTGAGAAACTTAAAACTCAAGATTGGACTCATCGATGCTAGAGTGCTTTGCTTTAGTTTTGGTGACATTTTGAGTTTTTGTTGTGCTTTGCTTTAGTTGGGAATTTTTTGGTAGGCTTGTAGCTTTTGAAGTTTAAATAATTTTTTATCTTTATTGTTATTATTTCTCTATATTTTATTACTTGGATTTTATGATTTGCTTTTCTTGTGTGGTTAGTAAAAATACTTGAATGCTTGGCTAGTCTTATTTTTCATGTATGGTTATTATGGATAATTGGGTACTTAAATGCATTTTCAGTTGGACAAATTGTGTAAAAGTATAATATTTATATTTAGTTTTACTTGAATTATGAGGGAAAGTGATTTTACATTATTTTTTTTAAGGATTGTTAGAAATATAATCTAGAAAAATATTTTATTGAAGAATATTTTTTATATTTTAAGATCTTTACTTGTGAGTTGTGACTTTTAATAGGTACAAGTTAGGAAACATAACTTAGAATATATATATATATATATATATATATATATATATATACACACTAAGTTAGAATTACTAAAAGTATTATAATTTTTTTTTAAGATTAAGAGCTAGTTCAAACTGCTCAAACTGTGTGATATGGGTTGGCTTGGGTTGACATTTTTAATGGGTTGGTTTGGGTTGTAATTTAGTGGGCCGTTAGAATTGGACTGACTCATTTTATGCTTCCAAACCATTTAACCAGGACAGTTTACACCCCTAATATAAATGTCATGATAGATAAACTTTGTGAGGACTCATAGATGATACTGATAGTTAGTATGTATTTCTCAATACTATGCATAGTTATTTAAGGCGCAAGGCGCACTGAGGTGCAAAAGCCTTTTGGGGCCTTAAGGCCCAAGACGCACTTGAGGCGCGAGCTTTTTTATTTGAGGCGCGCCCAGCCTAATACACATAAAAATTATACATTTTACTAAATATAGTCTTTAATTTTCATCTAATAATAAACTAAAGAACATCAAAGATAAAAATCAAATATTAATAGTGCTTCCATCATCCAAATATTCAAAGTTTCAAAACAAAATAACAAAAATTCAAATTTCTAAAATAAAATAAATACTTATGTATCTACATCTAAATCTAAATCAAGAAAGTCTTCATCAATATCATCCCCATCATCAATCTTCCACTCTTCCTCTTCTTCATCTTCCTCTCCTGATGAATAGATCATCTCTTCATTTTCATCAATCAAAACAAGAGTAGGAGTATGTTTAGAGCTAGATGGTCTTGACTTTGGTTTTGGTGTTGGTGTTGGTGTTTGTGTTTTGCTTGGTTTAGCTCTTGTATAAACCCTAAGCTCATCAGCTCCACTAACTATTGCAACATCACCCCATGTTAAATCATCACCTTCAAATACTAAATTATCTTCTGCAACACCTTCATCTTTCATTCTTCCCATCAACTATTCGTTACTATCATCTATTTCTTTTATGATAATGGGATCAATGGTATGACGCTCAGTGTATCTTTTCTTCAATGTTCGGTTGTACTTAATGTACACCAAATCATTTAAGCACTAATGGTCCAACCTATTTCTCATCTTGCTATGAATCTAAAAAAATAAATAGTTTTCATGATTATATCTCAATATTTTAGTTTTGAATAATCTAAGTTATATTAAATAATATTGTAACTTAAAGACACAAATTCAATTGCATGTAATTACTTTAGTAACTTACATTCTTAAAGATACTCCAATTTCTTTCACTACCTGATGCACTACATGTTAGATTGAGAACCCTCAATGCAAACTTTTGCAAACTTCTAGCACTTGATCCAAACATACCTCACTATTCAGCTATAATTAATATAAATAAATTATTAGTTGAATATTTCACCTATTTTAACCAAACATATATAATAATTTCAATGCACTAATTAACAAAACTAAAGGACTAAACTGG
Organism: Sapria himalayana; assembly: GCA_029783825.1. Lineage (NCBI taxonomy): Eukaryota > Viridiplantae > Streptophyta > Magnoliopsida > Malpighiales > Rafflesiaceae > Sapria > Sapria himalayana. The sequence continues at coordinate 756,180 of JAREIK010002271.1, read as the reverse complement.
AGGTTTAGTCTTACTTGTTCTAATGGCAAACTCATTACCAAAAGGGTCTCTAGCATGCATGTACAAATCGAGTTGTGATATAATTGCATCTTGTTTATCTCTATTTTACACCAATCTCGAAATGCAACTACATACATCTTCAAAGATTTTTGAATGTAGGTCAATTCCTAATCCTTTTGTATCATAATAAAATTGTGGGTTCAAAAAATACTCAGCTGAATGCAAATGCCGATGAAGTTGAACATCTCACCTCCTATCAATGATTTCCATGATTTCCCTATACTTCTTTTCATTCCCATTAAAGTTTTTGATGATGATTTTTTTCGCCTTTTTCATGGCTGCATAAATGTAACTCATAGGAGGTCTCTTTTCACCATCCACCAAACGAAGCACATGTACAAGAGGGCCTGACACCTTCAAACAAAATACTACAATATTTCAAAAAGAAGACATGAAAATTATATTGGCTACATTTTTCCCTTTTGCTCATTCGCCGATTTACTTTCCGTCCAATCTGAACTAGTAAACATCTTCCTTAAGTTGTTTTTTTGTTCATTAATACGGGATAAGGTGATTAAGGCCGTTGCAAACCAAGTCTTAGCAGGACTTAACAACTCCCTTTGCTCAGTAAATTGCCTCATCATGTTGAGCAAACTTGTTTTATTATAGATGTAGCCGCTTATGGATATGATCCTCTCTATTGTCTTTTTAATGTGTGGTAGTTTTCCAATATTTTCTAGTATCAAGTCAAGATAATGTGCGGCACATGGTGTCCAATACAAATGTGATCTTTTCATTTCCAACAATCTCCCTACATAATTTAAACACATAATAAATAGATAATAGATGTAATTACTTATATAAATAAGTAAATGAAAATTTGAAATTAAATTATAAGTACCTGCTGCCACATAATTTGAAGCATTATCTGTTATCACTTGAACAACATTGGATTCATCAACTTCCTCGACTCAACTGTCAAGTAATTCAAATAATTTCTCTCCCGTCTTGACCATAGAAGAAGCATCAATAGATTTCATAAACACGGTCTCTCTTGAAGAATTCACTAAGAAATTCACCAATAACTTTTCCTTCCTATCAGTTCATCAATCTGACATAATTGAACATCCATTTTGCTTCCATTTTGTGAAATGAACCTCCATTGAAGCCTTTGTGAGAGTCAATTCTTTCTTGAGATTAGTAACCCTTACATAATGAAAACTTGGTCCCTTGTAACCCACACCATATTGCCCAATTGCCTCAAGCATTGGTTGGAAACTAGCATAGTTCACTGCATTAAAAGGAATCGCAACATCATACATCCATCTATAAAATAGTATATCAGCTCTCTCCTTGGCATCTTTCTTGTATGCATTGTTGATAGTAGTTTGAGTATTTTTTCTATTTTCAATAATCATTTCTGGATTAGGAGTAAAGAAATGATTCATAAGACCTTTCTGCCTCATTCTCTTTATGTAACTACCACTAACACTGCCACCACTTCCCCCTCCATTGCTACCACCACTAGAAACATCATTCACATTATGACTTCCAAAATTTATTTGATTTTTTTGAGTTTTTTTGGGTATCATATAATTTTCTATTTCTTTTCTAATATGTTTGGGACATCTTGTACACTTTTTTGAATTTCTAAACCCTCCAACAAAGTGTTGCTTTTGTCTATAAATACCTCCTTTAGTTGCTTTATTACAAAAAATACAAATGAGTGTACATGTATCTTTCTTATTTAATAAATGAGCATATTTTCATCATGGATCTTTTCTTTCACTTGAGACATCTATTTCAACTTCAATCTCTTTGTCTATTTTTATGTATATTTACAACAAATCTACCATAAAATAACAAATATATTAAGAAAAAAATGAAAACATATTCATAATATATTATATATTATAAATCTATAAATTATAAACATATTCAATCTTTGCCAAACAATTAAAACTATTTATAATTTTTGTTCTAATTATTTCATAATTTTCATAATTTTTTTCATGGTTTTTTTCTATTTTTTGTTAATTTTCAAAATTTTTTTCTCTTTTTTCTGCATTAATTTTTTGAAAATTACATATTTTTTTCCAAGTATTATTCAAAATATTTTCTCCTAGTTTTTAAGTTTTTTTTGAAAATGTTTTTTTAACTTTTGAAGAATTTTTTCACAACAAAAATTGGTAAAATGAAAAAAATACCATTCGACCATCTTCTTCTTTTTCTCTCATCTTCAATCCAGCCTTAAGAGTGTTTTGTGAGACTTATTTTGAGGGTTTTATGGTGTAACCCGAGAAAGAAAGGGTTTTATAGGGCTTAAAATCACAAAACTCCAAAACGGCGTCGTTTTGATTCCTGGAATACCAAAACGACGTCGTTTTGGAGGTGACGTTTTTTTATTTTAAATCAGAACCTCAAAATGACGTCGTTTTGAGGATTTTGTTTTTTTAAAAATATCAAAACCAACCCAAAACGGCGTCGTTTTGGGTTGTTTTGATTTTTTTTTTAAAAATATAACCCCACCCAAAATGACGTCGTTTTGGGTTGGATCAGCCGAATACATCGTTTTCTCCGACGCGTTCCTCATGCTTTTCGCCTGGTTCCGCCTCTCGCCGCTTCTTCCGTCGTTGCTTTGCCCTTCTTCTCCGACAGAATTTCTTCATTTCCGACGGCGAAACTGGCAAAAAAAAAGGAGAGGAGAATAAGAGGAAAAAAGAGAATGACGTACCCGGCTCGACGCCTGCCGCCGCTGAAATTGGAAGTCGACGCCTGTTGCACCTCACTCGCCCGTGCCTCGCCTGAAGCGAGGCGTTTTTCCCGGGAGTGGTGGCCCCTGAGATTTAGGTGCGCTTAAGTCGCGTCTTTCATACCTATAATACTATGTATAATTTTTGGTCTTATCTTGGAAAATAATATTTAACAATCGTCTTTGGTATGATCCATCAGTCTTTAGTGTGTACCCTAAATTGAGAATTCTCTTGCCTTTGTTTCTGATGCAACAATATTTTTTCATACACAATCCAAGATTAAAATGTGTCAAATTAGGATTATTATCCAAAACCCTTGTTTTTGCTTAGAAAATAATTATACGAGATAAATTTTTTTTTTCAAATCCCAAAATCTGAAAATCAAATTCCAGCTGAATTAAAATTAAAGAATTAGGGTTGGTAAACCCTAATTTTTGTTTAAATCTATTTATTGCCAAACCAAACTTGGGGTTTTCTCCAATCAATTGCACACCATCAGGCATTGCTTGCATCACCACGTACACTCACAACATCGATGCCTTGTCGCATATAGTGGGTGTTTGACAACCTTAATTGTTGGCGTATAATTATGTGTTACTTTTTTGTTTCTTCTAGATCACATGATTTTCATTCTAAGATTTGTAACTCTCACTCACCCCCACACACATCTATAGGGTCTAATTTTTCTTAGGATTAACTTAGATATCATATTGAATTTTAAGTTGCATAATAGAAATTAAACTGTAATCACATTCAAATAATAAAATCATATCTCAAATATCTTTATATAATTAGTAAAAATGATTGAGACATTTTAGAGTGCTCTCATTATATAATTAGGTGCTCCTCTCAAAAATAGAAAATAAAAATAAAAAAAGAACATTATTAAAAACTGCCACACCCACTATTTGGACAACAAAAAACATTTTAGAGTGCTAGGAGGAGTGTTTAAGAAAACCTAATGATTATTATTTAGTTAGTAACTTAATGTTGATTTCAGTTAAATTGCAATTAAATTGTTGACTACTTATTACTTATTTCTAAAAATTTATTTTAAGTCATCAAGTTAACATTATTTATCATCATAAATTATAAGTTTATAACTAGACGATTAGAGATCAAATAATAATGAAAAAAGCAACAAAGGTTGGAATTTATACTGGCTAAGGTACCCCAATGTTAGGGATTGCACCTAGATTCTGGTCTCTGGGTGTGAGTGGCATGTTGCCCATGCCAGGGCAACATGATGACTCGACCCAACCCGAACCTTTAAACTAAAAAATATTGTGCCTATCTACAAGGATGGGTCTTAGGTCTCTCAGATTCGACTCAAATTCACATCTCCAAAAGGTATTGTCATATTAGATTGTGGAGATGAGGTAGAGGTTGTACATAATGCAAAAAGCTCCTAGTTAATGTGAGGTTTGAAAGAAGTTAGTATCTTAATAATTTTATAATTAAACATTAAAGAGATTGTATTTGTGCCTAATGAGTCTCAAACTTAAGATTTATTGTCTTTAGACCAAAACACTTGCAATCACACAAGACATAACCTCTAATATATGCATGTAATACGATGATTTCTCAACTGATCAATCATTCTATTATTAATCATGCATAAATGCTTAAAAGTTTTAGAATAAATTAATTATTTTTACCTATCAATTACTTTTATATTAACTTGGTTTTACCTATCAAAGAAGTTATTAAGTTGGTTTTTTAAGGGGGTATTTTGTAAAATATAATACTTAATTAATTATAAAATTAAGTTGATTTTAACTTAAAGGAAGATTAAGTAATAACTTATAGGTTAACTAGAAAAACATACCTTTTGTTATAAATAAAACATTTGTGAATAATGAATGATCACACTCACATTAATAATTTCAAATTTTATTGAATTTTTTATTAAGAAATCAAAAATTAGATTTGTAATTATTGTAATGAATGATGGTATAAATTTTTTTGAGACTCATGAAAAGCTCATAAGAAAAAAATTATTAAAAAAAAAATTTAAGATGAAAGATAATAGAAAAATATAATTGTCTCACCCTGTAGATCAAATATTTCTTTACTTGAATTTTTGTCTACTAATAAGCATATACTAAGAAAATCTTAATTTTTTTATAGAGATAAATCACACCCTTAAGTTCACTAGGCATTATCTTCATCATTTTATCTTTGTGAAAATGATAAAGAATTGCAGTCCTAAAATATTATATTTTAGTATTATTGATGCATTTATGTATCTTGTTAATTTTACTCATAGATATTCTATTTTTTGTTAATTTATTAGTTAGGTATAATTTTGCGTCAACCCAAAAATATTATAATTCTATCGAACATATACAAGTAGATTTCATAGAGATCTAAGATATCTTATGAGTATGTTTTGATCATAAGAATCAAAACACCAATTATTTAGATATATTGATCTAAGATACCTATTAGATCCACATATGATTAGATCATAAATAATATACATGCTTAATTATAATAAAATAATTATTTCATAGAGATCTTTTAAGTAGATAGTGATGGCTATATCTTTGAATTATTCAGAGATTATAATAATTCATGAAATAAGTTGTAAATGTATAATACTAAGATCAATTACAATGCTGCACATATCTTTTGAGTTATCTTTTATAAAAATAATTAATTAATTTTGTTTGTAGATAATGTCGCATGCATATAGAGGTGTTAACTCGACCAGACAACTCGAGCATGACCTGCGGCATGACATGGTTTAGTCATGCTTGACTTGACACTATATGGTCCGGAATCTTGCTTGGTCTTGGACTGTGCTGACCAATGGCATAACTTGTGCCATGCCAGGTTGATGTGAGATATGCCTCGTGCTGGGCTGATGAGAGTTGTGCCTCATGTCGGGTCAGATATTACCTGTGTGCTTGGTCTAGTGGCATGGTTTACTGGCCTGGGAACATGGGATCAGCTACTATTAGGTCATGGATCACGGGTCAAATCAAATCCTACCAGGTGATTGCTTGATAGGGCTCATTTTTTTGAAAAAATTGGCCATGTAATGTAAGCTAGATATTGCTTATGTGGGTGTTCTCAATTGGTCAGTCATGCATCCCTTGTCACCCATTGTATTTTCATGCAATAGGCTCTGACAAGTATATGGATAGGTTGTGCTTGTCACTGTCCATGTCAGACCATTTAATAAAAAAAAATGAAAAATATATTATCAGTTTATAGCAGTCGTCAGATTGATTCTGATGGATACTATGGCTAGAACCTGATGGTAGTCGTAGATTTGGCAATTTTTTTATTTAAAAAAATTTTTACAAAATAAAAAAATATTGTTTAATAAATTTGAATTTTTTTTTTAATAAATAAAGAAGAAAAAATTTAGATATTCATTTTCAATTTTTTCTTTTTCTTTTTGATTCTCTTAGTCTCTTTTAATTCTAGCTCTCTCAAGTCTTTCTTTTGTAATATAAATATTATATATATTAATTTTTTTTAATTATGATTTATGATTTATGTTTGCGCATACAGGATAGACGGTGGTTGGGTGTGCTTGTGTAACACTATATTATGTTTACCTCGAGGTTAGAATTACAATAAAGTGATATGTGGTATGGTATAATTTTTGTTGCAGTACTAGTTTGTGAGTTTTTTTAATTTCATTATTTATTTAAAAAATAAAATAAACAAAAAAAAGTCAGATAGTGAATTTAATGATAATTAGTTTAATATTGATGTAGATGTAGATAATAATGATAACCTTACTGAAAAATTCGAAACAAAAATTATGTTTTCTTCAACGACCTCGACTCAAATTCTATGTCATCTAAAAAATAAAAAATTAGGCAAAAATCAGTAGTATGAATATACTTTAAAATAATAAAAACTAAAAATTATATAGGTGTCGATAAAAAATTGGTACAATATATATATTATAAAAAGATATATACATGTAGGAGTATGTGTGAGACTTTGCACTTAAAGAGATATGATAATCAATGTACCAAAAAATATGATATATTAGATATGAGGCAAATTTAACTTAGTGGTGTCTTTTAAGTTGGATCTAGTTTATTTTTGTTGACCCTCTTCATATATTACATTGATATTAGGAGAGAATGTATGATCAAACTGATTATTATCATGAGTCTTTTGATTAGATTTTTGGAGTATCATAGGTTAATCAGTATTATACAAACTTATTTTTAGTATATTTATCGTAGGATTTTTAGGTCTACATATTGAAATGATATAATAAAATATCAAAAGTTAAAAAAATAATTAATAATTAATAATTAATAAATTTAGAAATATAGTAGAGTGGTATCCGTGATATCTGATAGATAAAATTGTTGCAATGATGTATCATTTATATATCTCATTGCTTATTATGTATATTCTAAATGAAAACTCAATAAAAAATATTAAGATTTTTTGAGATTTTAAATTTTCATGATGATTCTGCCATATATGAGTATATGATGCATATATTTAGAAAATATAAAATTCAAAATAAAATATTTAATATAATTTTTGATAATATTTCTAATAATAAAGTAGTTATTAGTATGTTTGTTAGAATTATTAGAGATAAACTATTAATTGAGATATTTTATGTTAGGTATATGTGTTACGTAATTAATCTCATAGTATAAGTAAGAATACAAATTATTTCTTTATTCTAGAAAAAATAAGAAATTTACTAAAATACCTTAGGATGCCTAACAAACAACAAGAGTTTAGTATATGTTTGTTTAAGGGGCTAAAAAAAAAAATTTCAAATAGATATGAGATACTATTGAAATTATACCTATCTTATGTTATAGTTTTGTGTTGGCTACTAAAATATAATATCCGATTATATCAATAGTAAGAGTGATGAGCTTATTATTGACTATTCAGACTAAGATATAAGAATTTTATTTATGAAATTCTTAATGATTTTATATGATATGATGAATATGTATTCGTTTATGTATACTCTCATCACTTGCATTATACATATGTACATACGCAATATTACTAGCAAGCTTAGCAAATATATAAATTATCATGTATTTAGTGTCATGGCCGCTGAGATGAAAATTAAGTATTTGAAATGCTGATCTTCTATTTCAATTCTATATTATTTAACTGTCTGTATGGATCATAGTATTAAAATGAAAGGGGTAAAAAATATTCTTGACATATATATATCAACACACATGAACTAGGTGTTGAAAAATAAATTTATTTTAGAAAAATAATAATTTTGAATTTTACAAATTCAAAGTTAAAGGCTTGGTCTAAGTTAGTTAAGAATTTAATGTATCTTTGAATTTTCAAAATTCAAAATTTTCACAATTCAAAATTTTAAAAATCAAAATTCTAAGTTAAAAGCCAAGTATAAAGTAGTTGAGATTTTAGTGGGCTCTTGTAACCTATAAATCACTCTATTGTATTTGATAATTTATATTCTTAATTGTTTGAAACATTTTTTTTTAAGTGTTCATTTAAAAAAGTTTTATTATTTTTCTTTTTTTTTTCTCTATCTTCTTCTTTTTTTCCAACAAAGTGGTATTAGAGGTGATGGTTAATAGCGAGGTGATGGTGAATAGTGATATGATTCCCTTTCAAGTCTCAGTGCTCCATAAAAGCAACTATGACAACTAGAGCATTAAGTTGAAGACCCTTCTTGGATCACAAGATGTGTGAGACATGATAGAGAAAGGTCATGAAGAACCAGAGAATGAAGATGCCCTATCTTGAGCTCAAAAGGATAGTTTGAGAGACTCAAGAAAGAGATACAAGAATGCTCTCTATCTAATCTACCAATGACTAGATGAAGATACTTTTGAGAAAATCTCAGAAGCAAAGAAGCAAAAGAAGCATGAGAGAAGCTTCAAACCTCATATAAGGGTGTAGATCCGGTTATGAAGGTACGTCTTCAAACATTAAGAGCGGAGTTTGAAGCCTTAAATATGAAAGGATGAGAAGTCATTTTAGACTACTTCTCTAGAGTCTTAACAGTGATAAATTAATTAAAAAGAAATGATAAAATATTAAGTGATCTAAGAATCATGGAGAAGATTCTTCGATCGATAGATTCAAAATTTGATCATATTGTCGCTATTATTAAAGAAACCAAAGACTTGTAAGTCATGACAATAAAGTAGTTGATGAGTTCCTTGCAAGCCTATGAAGAAAAGAGGAAGAAGAAGTAATGGGTCGTAGAGCAATTACTCAAAACTCAGATTGAAAATGTTCAGAATGATAGAAACAACATGGAAGAGGTCGCGGTCGAGGAGGCCGTGGATGTGGACGTGGACAAAGTTTAATGACAATAATATTCAAAGAGAAGAAGGCTCAACAAGAGATTATGTGAGAGACAATAATAGATTGAGGTATGATAAGTCGCATATTAAATGTTATAACTGTAAAAGGTTTGGTTTTTATGCCTCAAAATATAGAGCTTCAAATAATAAAAGAGTTAAAGAAAATGCCAATGTGGAAGAAAAAAGTCAAGACAATGAAACATTGTTGCTGGCTTATAAGGGCAATACAAAAAGTAAAGATAACTCATGGTACCTTGATTCTGGTGCAAACAATCGTATGGGTGGGAAAAGAAGCATGTTCGTAGAGCTTGATGAATTAGTAAGTGGTAATATGGTTTTTGGAAATGAATCAAAGGTAGCGGTGAAAGGTAGAGATAATATTATCATCCGATTAAAAAATGAAAATCAGTAATTCAATTTCAATGTTTATAATGTACCGAACATGAAAAATAATATTTTGAGTCTATGACAACTCTTAGAGAAAGATTATGATATTCATCTAAAAGATAATAATCTTCCTATAAGAGATAAGAAGAATAATTTAATTGCTAAAGTGCCAATGTCAAAAAATCGAATGTTTTTTCTTGGTATTTAAAGTGATCCTGCAAAGTGTCTCAAGGTATGTTATAAAGATACAACTTAGATTTGACATCTTCGGTTTGGATATCTCAACTTCGGAGGATTGAAATTACTCTCCAAAAGCAAATAGTAAGAGGACTACCAGTCATTAGTCATTCTGATCAAATATCTGAAGAATGTCTACTTGGAAAGTAATTCAAGAAGTGCTTCCCAAAGAAGTTAAGCTCAAGAGCTCAAAAGCTACTGGAACTTATACATACGGATGTATGTGGTCCGATCAAGTCAAACACACTTGGTAAGAGTAATTATTTTCTTTTCTTTATAGATAATTTTTCAAGAAAAACTTGGGTATATTTTTTAAAAGAATAATCAGAGATATTTTAAAAATTCAAGAAGTTCAAAGCCCTTGTTGAAAAGGAAAGTGAGCTTCTAATCAAATCTATGAGATCAGATCATGGAGGATAATTTATATCGAATAAATTTCAGAAATATTATGAAAATCATGGAATTCAAAGACCTCTCTCACTGTTCTGAGATTCTCCCAACAAAATGGAGTAGCAGAAAGGAAGAATAGAATTATTCTTGACATGGTGAGGATCATGCTTAAAAGCAAGAAGCTACCAAAGGAATTATGGGTGGAAGCAATTGCATGTGTAGTGTATCTATCTAATTGATCTCCAACAAGAAGCGTATGGGGGAAAACACCACAAGAAGCTTGGAGTGAAAGGAAGACAAATATTTCTCATCTAAAAGTCTTCGGAGGCATAGCTCATATGCATGTCCCTGATGAGCAAAGAAGCAGAGTATGTAGCAGCTACCTCTTGTTTATGTCATGCAATCTGGCTTCGAAATCTATTAAAAGAGTTAGGGGTGCCACAACAAGAGTCGACCAAAATTTTTGTGGACAACAAGTCAGCAATAGCTTTGACCAAGAACCTAGTCTTCCATGATCGAAGTAAGCATATTGATTCTCGCTATCATTATATTAGAGAGTGCATTGCGAAGAAGGATATACAGTTGGAGCATGTAAAGTCTTATGATCAATTATCGATATTATTACAAAGTCTCTCAAGCAAGAAGATTTTATGAGCCAAAGAAGTTTACTTGAAGTAATAAAATCAAGTTTAATGGAGGGTGTTGAAAAATAAACTAATTTTAGAAAAATTATAATTTTGAATTTTGAAAATTCAAAGTTAAAGACACTAAGTCTAAAGTAGTTGAGATTTTAGTTGACTCTTATAACTTATAAATAGTTATATTGTATTTAATAATTTCTATTCTTAAGTGTTTGAAATATTTTTTTTTAAATGTTCATTTAAGAAAGTTTTATTATTTTTTTTCTATCTTTTTCTATTTTCTTTCTAATACTAGGTACACCAACTTGAAGAGTTTATTCATAAAAAATTAATTGATTTGTTTTCATATTATGATATTAGGTATGATAGTTATAGTCATGCTTTGAGTATGAACATGAATACTATATTCTGAGATGATAATTTTTTATTCAATTAGCCAAGAGCAAATAATGTGATAGTTCATCGAATAAAAGCAAGCTATCTTAATACTTAAATATTAATTACTATTCTTTCTTATCACATGATGATAATACAAATTTGAATATTTTACTATGACAAAAATCATATGAATTTATTTATTCCATGCTATTTAAGATTTAATGTGATCTATTAATCCTTATGGTGTCTAACATAATATTGGAATCTATTTTTTCTATAACAACTATATTATTTCAGAAAAAAGATTGAGATTATAATCAAATATCATAGAAATATTTGCATGCATGAAGAATTGTGAACATTAGAGATTGGGCATTCAATATAGGACTCAAGAGATGGCGATAGAATAATTCATGAGATATGGAGATCAAATATATTAACGCTACTAGTGATATCTTTAGACATATTCATGATGATGATGATCTAAACCTTCATCCGTAATATCATACTTATACACTTATTAATTATTGATGATTCTTAATTCATGTAATAATTATATTGTGTTATAGTGTTAATGTTTGTTTATCTCTATTATTTTATTTTTCATTTTGATTTATATATTATTGTTTATTGTTGTGCAGTTTATATTATATTGGATATTGAATTAGATTGTACTTTACTGTTTTTATCATTTAAAATATTGAATTGGATTGAATTGGATATTTGATATATTTTTTTAATTTGATTTATGCATTATTTTTTTAATTTATATAAAATTAAATAATCATAATTTATAAAATATGAGAGCAAAATTATTCCATGCTGTATAATTACATGAATTTATACCATGTCGTATAAATTCATGTGGAAAGAGTGATAATCGGCTGCTTCTTTGATATTTAAGTGCATGCAGTGTCTCTCATATAGAATACAAAACCAGTGGTGTTCTTGCGATCTTCTATGTCTCAACTCCAATTACTATCGCTATACCTAATAAGCTTGAAATTATCACAAATAGAATAATACAAGCCGAAGTTGTAGTTTCTTTAATATAATGAAGGATTCTCTTTGCTGTCATCCAATGAGTTGTTGGATTCTACATGTATCTACTAATGACTCCAATCACATAAAGAATATCAGGCCTTTTACATGTTAGGTAGCGTAGACTTCCTACCAAGGTTTTGTAGAGAGTAGGATCCACCTTACTTTTTTCCTCATGCTCGGATAATTTGATTCCACATTCTATCGGCATACCAACTGGATTAGAATTATTCATCTTGAACTTCTTAATATATCTTTACCATAATCTTCTTGGGTGATTAGGATCATATTTTTTTCTTGTTTAACTTTAATATCAAGGTAGTAAGACATGAGCCTAATATCAGTCATCTCGAACTATTTCATCATTTTTTTCTTGACCTTATCAAATATGCTTGGATTACTACATGTGAAGATTAAGTCATTTACATACAAGCATACAATAAGAATATCATCATTTTTAATTTTGATATAGATTGCATGCTCATATGGACACTTGATGAAATTTCTTCTTTGAAGGTATTTGTCATTTCGAGCATTTCAAGCTCTTAGAGCTTGCTTCAATCCATACAGTATCTTTTTTAACTTTAAGACTTTATCTTATTCTTCTTTTACTTCATACCCTTGTGGTTGCTTAAGATAGACTTCTTGTTGAGCGGCTAAAGAAATAAAAAATCTAATAGTTTCTAATAAAGCAACTGGAGTAAATATCTCATCATAATTAATACTGGCTCTTTGACTATAATCTTTTGCCACCAATCTTGCCTTGTAATTTTTGATTTTTTCTTTGATATTTTTCTTTGCTTTGTACATCTACACTAATTACCTTGTGCTCTTTAGGAAGTGAAGCTAATTCTCATGTATAATTCTTCTTGATTGTCTTTATTTCTTCATTCATTGCTTGTTTTCAATTCTTGTTTCCAATTATTTCTTGAAAGTTCATATGCTTACAATTGACAAAGTGACAAAAGAGAGTGGGGTTCTCTTGATTTTTTGTTATCTCATAATTTTCTTGTATGCTTCTAAAATGTGAAATTCTTTCACCTGAGTTTTCCTTTTTTGAATACTCTCAGCTGGTAAAATTGGTGGGGTAAAGACTCATCTCTTGCTTGTTCTAGCGTTGGATATTTCATATCATCTTCTTTAACATAAGGGAAGAAGTTGTAGTCTTAATTATGTTGTCCTCAATTTTATTCTCCTTCATCATCGAATATGACATCTCAACTAATGACTATCTTTCCAGTATCAAGATTATAAAGTTTGTAGTCTTTAGAGTTTACATCATAACCAATGAAATATATTTCTGACTTTTATCATCCAGCTTGCTTCTTTGCTCATCAGGGACATGCACATGAGCTATGCCTCTAAAGACTTTTAGATAGGAAATACCTGGCTTCCTTCCACTCCAAGCTTCATGTGGTATTTTCTTTCATATACTTTTTGTTGGAGATTGATTGGATAGATACACTACACATGCAATTGCTTTCATTTACAATTCTTTTGGTAGCTTTTTGTTTTTAAGTATGTTTCTCACCATGTCAAGGATAGTTCTATTCTTCTTTTTTGCTACTCCATTTTGTAGGGGGATCTTGTAATTGTTAGAGGTCTTTGAATTTCATGATCTTCACAATATTTCTGAAATTTGTTCGACGTAAATTCTTCTCCATGATCTGATCTCATGGATTTAATTAGAAGTTCACTTTCCTTCTTAACAAGGATTTTGAACTTCTTGAATTTTTTAAATACCTCTGATTTTTTTTTAAAGAGATATATCCAAATTTTTCTTAAAAAATCATCTATAAAGAGAAGAAAATAATTGTTCTTACCAAGTGAGCTTGACTTGATTGGATTACACACATCCTTATGTATAAGTTCCAATGGTTTTTGAGCTCTTGAGCTTGACTTCTTTGGAAAACACTTCTTGAATTGCTTTTCATTCCATAGTTATTTAAGGTGCAAGGTGCACTGAGGCGCAAAAGCCTTTTGGGGTCTTAAGGCGCAAGGCACACTTGAGGCACAGATTTTTTTATTTGAGGCGCACCCAGCCTAATACAGATAAAAATTATACATTTTACTAAATATAATCTTTAATTTTCATCTAATAATAAACTAAAGAACATCAAAGATAAAAATTAAATATTAATAGTGCTCCCATCATCCAAATATTCAAAGTTTTAAAATAAAATAACAAAAATTCAAAGTTCTAAAATAAAATAAATAATCATGTATCTACATCTAAATCTAAATCAAGAAAGTCTTCATCAATATCATCTTCATCATCAATCTTCCACTCTCCTTCTTTTTCATCTTCCTCTCCCGATGAATAGATCATCTCTTCATCTTCATCAATCAGAGCAAGAATAGGAGTATGTTTAGAGCTAGATGGTCTTTACTTTGGTTTTGGTGTTGGTGTTTGTGTTTTGCTTGGTTTAGCATGGACACGGACACGGGGATACGACACGGCTGGATACGGGGATACGACAAATTCTAAAAAACTAGGATACGGATACGGCTAGGATACGTCATGATAAAAAAAATAAAATTAAAAATAAAAATTATTTTCTTTATAAATATTAGGTATTTTATAAAATAAAATAAATTAAATTAAAATATTTTAGTTTATAAAATAAATAAATATATTTTTATTTTATAAAATAAAAATATTGTATTTTATTTTATTTTATAAGATAATATTTATAATTATTTTATTTTATAAAATAATATTTTAAATTATCTTATATTATATAAAAATATATTTTTTTATTTTATAAAATAAAAATATTTTATTTTATTTTATTAAAATATTTTATTTTACCTCCTGCCTGCCTTCCCCCTCAATTCCCGGTCGCCTGCCTCCCCCCTCAATTCCCGTCCGCCTGCCTCCCCCCTCAATTTTCGTCCGCCTGCCCCCCCCCCCCCTCAATTTTCGTCCGCCTGCCCCCCCCCCCCTCAATTTTCGTCCGCTTGCCCCCCCCCCCCTCAATTCCCGCCCGCCTGCCTCCCCCCTCAATTCCCACCCGCCTGCCTCCCCCCTCAATTCCCGCCCGCCTGCCTTCCCCCTCAATTTCCGTCTGCCTACCTCATCTCTCAATTTTCACCCGCCTTCCTTCCCCTCAATTCTCGCCCGCCTTCTCCTCAATTCCTGCCCGCCCCCTGCCTCCTCCCCCTCAATTCTTGCCCGCCTGCCTCCCCCTCAATTCCCGCCCGTCCCTTGCCTCCCCCCTTCAATTCGTGCCCGCCCCTTGCCTCTCCCCCTCAATTTGTGCCCGCCCCTTGCCCCCCCTCAATTCGTGCTCGCCCCCTGCCTCCCCCCCTCCCCCCCCCCCTCAAATCGCGCCTGCCCTCTGCCTCCCCCCCTCCCCCCCCTCAAATCGCGCCTGCCCTCTGCCGCCCACTGGATGTCCGATACGCCACAGTTCGATTCGCCACCGTCTGATATGCCACGTGGCGTATCGGATACGGATTTATCAATGATACGCCACATGGCGTATCGGATACGTATCCGTGCCGTGTCCGTGCTTCCCTGCCCGTTGCGCTTCACCCGCCTGCGCCTCGCCTGAAGCGAGGCATTTTTTCTGGGAGTTGTGGTACCTAAGCTTTAGGCGTGCCTCAGGCGCGCCTTTCATAACTATGTTCCATGCATATGTTTTTCACATATTTGATTAGGATGCCTAATAATTGGTAGTCTTCTCACCATTTGCTTATTGGAGAGTAATTCCAATCCACCAAAGCTGAGATGTCCAAATCCAAGATGCCAAAGTCAAGTTGTGTCTTTGTAACATACCTTAAGATACTTTGCAAGATTACTTTGAATGCCAATCATAAATATTTGATTTTTTGACATTGATACTTTAACAATTAAATTATTCTTCTTATCTATTATAGAAAGATTATTATCTTTTAGATGGATATTTTAATCTTTCTTTAAGAGCTGTCATAGACGCAAAATATTATTTTTCATGTTCGGTACATAATAAACATTAGAAATGAACTGATGATTTTTATTCTTTAATTAGATGATAATGTTACCTTTATTTTTTACCGTCACCTTTGATTCATTTCTAAAAATCACATTCCCCCCACTTATTGTTTCATCAAACTCTACAACATGCATCTTTTCCCACACATATGATTGCTTACACCAGAATCATTGTACTATGAGTTATCTTCACTTTTTACATTGTCCTTATAAGCCAACAACAAGGTTTCACAGTCATGATCTTTTTCTTCCATGTAATTGGCCTTTTTTTAAACTTTTTTATTATTTGGAGCTTTATATTCTGAGGCATAATGACCTAACTTTTTATAGCTGTAATATTTGATATGCAACTTATCATACTCTATCTGTAGTCGTCTCTTCCATAACCTATTGTTGAGCTTTCTTTTCTTTGAATAATGTTGTCATTATCATTGGACCTCCAACTTTATGCACGTCCACATCCACGTTCATGTTCATGTTCATGGCCTCCTCGACCGCGATCTCTTTATTGTTACTTTATATCATTCTGGATATTATCAATTTGAGTTTTGAGTAATTACTCTATGATTCCTTTCTTCTTCTTTCTTTTTTCTTCATTAGCTTGCAAGGAACCCATCAATTGCTCTTTTGCCATGGCATGAAAGTCTTTGGTTTCTTTAATAATAGTGATAATATAATCAAATTTTGAATCTATTTATCGAAAAATCTTCTCCATGATTCTTACATCACTTAATATTTCACTATTTCTTTTTAATTGATTTGTCACTTAAAGACTCTAGAGAAGTAGTCTAAAATAACTTCTTCTCCTTTCATATATAAGGCTTCAAACTCAGCTCTTAATATTTGAAGATGTACCTTCTTTACCATATCTGTGCCCTTATATGATGTTTGAAGCTTCTCCCATGTTTCTTTCGTCATCTTTGCTTCTGAGATTTTCTCAAAAGCATCTTCATCTAATCCTTGATAGATTAGATAGAGTGACTTCTTCTCTTTGTTTCTTGAGTCTCTCAAACTATCTATTTAAGCTCGAGATATGGTATCTTCATTCTTCGGTCCTTCATGGTCTTTCTCTAATATGTCCCACACATCTTGTGATCCAAGGCGAGCCCTCAACTTAATGCTTTAGTTGGCATAGTTGCTCTTGTGGAGCACTGGGACTTGGAAGGGTATCATACCGCTATTCATCATCATTTTTGATACCACTTTGTTGGAAAGAAGATAAAAGAAGATAGAGAAAAAAAGGAAAATAATAAAACTTTTTTAAAATGAACACTTAAAAAAATGCTCAACACTTAAGAATGGAATATATTAAGTACAAATATAATAGAGTTATTTATAAGTTACAAGAGCTCACTAAAATTTCAACTGCCTAAGACTAATTTAAAATTTATCTTACTTAGACCGAGTCTTTAACTTTGAATTTAAAAAATTAAAATTACTAACTTGGACCAAGTCTTTTACTTTGAATTTTCAAAATTTAAAAATATTATTTTTTCTAAAATAAGTTTATGTTTCAACAAAATGATCATATTCATATTCAGAAAGTTTTCATAATATATAATTTCTATAGCTTACCATTAAGATGAATAAATGGAATCATCTTTTGTAATCCTATAAAAAGATACTTATGCTTATGTTAATAATGAAATGAGAAGTTTTCTTTTCTCTCTATCTCCATGTCACTCTTATTTCTTTTTCTTTAATTCTCTTATTTTCATATGCAAAGATGAAATATATTTATTTTGGTTTTATTTTTATATTTTATAATAATTTCATAATACTTATAATATTAATATTGTTTGATAAAAATGACTTGTATTTTATTTTAAATTTTCATCATAAGTTATAATGAGATAGAGGTGTCAACCGGGCCAGGCTGGCCTGGTCTGGCACAAGTCACGGCATGATTCGGCAATGCCTGGGCCAGCCCGGCATGTGAATTTCTCGTGCCCGGGCTCGTGCCGTGCCGTGCCGAGGCCAATCGGGCCTTGTGCTGTGCCTGGTCATGCATGGTACCGTGGCCCGTTGGCACGGTACCTCGGCACAGCCAAGAAACTAATTTTTTTAAAATTAGGGTTTCAAGCATGCTGAAGCCCTAATTTTTTTTAATTAGGAGCCGCTTGGTGGCACGACGGCGCGCAACCGAATCCTTAATTATTTTTATATTAGGGGTTCGGGCCGAACCCAGCGGATTCGTGCCACGAGCCCGTGCCGGGCTGATCTCCACAAAACCGTGCCGGGACAGGCACGACACAGTACAGTTACCGTGCTGTGCCTGGTCCGGCACAAAAGCATGGTCGGGCCGGCTAAAAACGGGCTGGGTAGGCCTGGCACGTACCATTTGACACATCTATAATGAGAGCTATAAAACATAAGAAATGAACAATAATATTAGTAAAGTTACAAAATGGTTGTGGAGATAATTATAATAAATAAAATTTAAAAAGTAAAAAGATGTAATCCAAATAACTTTGTAACTAACATTATTTATTTTTTATTATTACTTTTAATAATTATGTTATATTCATTAGTGTGGGCTAGCTGGTACATACATTGATTAATCCCATGCAGAGATGATACTTCCCCCATAAATATGCCTCCAAGTTATAACTGACATTATTGATTCTACATATTTTAGGCAATTCGAGTAGCCCAACTTGGTTCCAGCGAGCAGGGACCCAGCCTGGTCTTTTTGCTAGCGGTGGGTAAAAATTTCTTGCCCATATATGCACCCAGCTGGGTAGGATTTCCTGGCCAAACCAAATAACTCGGCCTGGTCTGACTAGACTGGTATGAATTCAAGTTAATTTCTTTCTGGTCCACATTCAATCCAAGCATTATCAACCTAGCTGATGGGGCTGAAGTATTTTACATGCAATGATCATTATGACCATTTTTGACATACAACAGTTGATAGGACACAAGTATCTTCTTTTTTTTAATTGCTGAGCTGAGTTCTGAAGCGTGACTAGAAGTTAATTTTACGTCAACAAAATATTTTCTTAATATAATAAAAAATATATATTCATAAAATTTTTGGAATACCATTAATTTTGAGTATAACAAAACTTAGAATATTTTAAGTAATATTTTTTTAAATTATTCTATAGTAATACACCAAAACAAAATTCTTTCTAATTTTATATATATTAGATAGATTATGCCTCACAAAAAAAACTTACGTCTTAATTGTGCTTTACATCCCAAGGTTCCAAAAAATATTTCTGTCGTTATACTCTTTACATTTCAAATAACTATGACCATCAAATTCTATTTTTTTCAATTTTATGATTTTATTGAATTTATAAAAAATAGCAAAAGAAATCCAATTATGATTTCTGTCTCATACCACCACACACTACAATGCTCACCACCTCGTACACCACCTTGCACACTAGTGTGTACCACAGCACATACCTCCTTGGGCCTACTATGTCTGTGCACCACCATGTGCACTACAGTGCACCATCATGCGGTCTACAATGCGTCACCATGTGCACCTACTTGTGCTTCCTGTGCATATTGTAGTCACACATAGTGGGTGTGCGACAACTATTTGAGCACATCTACTGTCGACAAAAAAAAACAAAATAAGAGGAAACACTTTATGATTTATAATCTTTGGACTAATACTAAGTTGAACTTAACAACTATAAAATAAAAAAATAATAACATTCAATAAATAAAAATGTACAACTACACTCTTGAATAATGAGCAAATATGATTAGTACAATCTACAAATTGAATACTCTCATAAAAAGTAAAAAAAAATAAAAAACTATATATATAAAAGCCACAAGAATTAAGATGATCTCAGTATAAATTCTTATATTACTGGTAGTGTCATAGAGATGAATGATACACTATGTAGATATAACAAGTTCCATTCTTCATGATTTTTGAGGAGAATGTGTGTATGGGTAAACCACCCAAATTTCAAGTAACATAATCAAACTTAATTTGTAATTTGCGACAAATATGTTATGATTTGAAGTAATTACTGAGGTCTTTGTCTATGAAATTTTTACTAATAGTTATCTCTTTCGAGTTACATATGTGTATTAAATATTTTTCTTTATTTTCTTAAGAAACTTGTATGGTAAGTTTATTATGCTAATTGTGTATGTAGATGATATCCTTAGTATGTGAGATGATAAGTTAAGACTTATCAAACTCAATTTATACTTTCATTTATAATTCCAGATGAAGTATCTTGTGAGCCTTAAATATTTTATTAAGATAGACATTGTCTACTCTAGGAACGGTATTATATTGTCATAAAAAATATATACAATTGATACCCTCACAAAGATGACTGTTTTAATTGTGTTCTATTAGATATTTTAACTAAGTCAAATATTAATTTTTTATCCGACACAACTCATTTAGCTAACTTTATCACATATAACATAATCATATGGAAAATTAATAACATAACTATCATCATATCAAATTTTATTTATGCAATTAGTATATAACCTACAAGTCAGATACACTCATAATGGGCAAATGTGATTGGTATAACCTACAAGTCAGATACACTCATAATATAAAAAATGTGATTGGTATAATCTACAAGTTGGGCACTCTCGTAAAAAAGTATAAAAAAAATAAAAAAGTATAAAAAAGTATAAAAAGTATACAAAAATAAAAAACTAAATAAATAAAAACTACAACAATAAATAAGGTCTCAGTAGGAATTCTTATAATATTAGTAATATCTTACATATAAATGATACACTATTAAAACATAAAGAATTTCCTTATCATAATTCTTGAGGAGAAGATGTATATGGAGAAATCACCATAATTTCAAGTAATATAATCAAACTTAAATTATAATTAGCAACAAATTTTTTATGGTATGAAGTAGTCACCAAGGACTTAGTTTGTGTATTTTTTACTAATAATTATTTCTTTCGAGTTGCATATGTGTATTAAAGATTCCTCTTCATTTTTTTAAAGGAGCTCATATGATAGGTTGGTTATGCTAATTGTGTATGTATATGACATCTTTATTATGAAAGATAATAAGTTAAAAATTACCAAACTCAATGAATATTTATAATCATAATTTCAGACGAATTATCTTGTAGATTCTGTTATGCCCCCTTTTTCCTATTTCTTTTTTGTTGTATGAAACTATTATCACATCTATGTAGCCAATTCTAATATTTTCTGCCTTGTTCCCCATCTATACTTTAAATTCTGCCTGCTGCTAAATCTACTATTTATAAACTCCTTGCATATGCTATGTTTGCTAACCTCCATCTTTTATTCTTTAGCCTTTATTTTAAAACTGCCAGAGTCTGACTATTTTTTCCTTGTGATTTTTCCTCCTCGAGGCCCATCCTCTTGCCCTCAAGCTACTAGTCATAACCTAGTATCTAATAAACTACCCTTCCCTTATATAGCCCATTCTTATCCTTATAACAACATAATACAGCAAATACAGAAAACAAAAACAAATTACAGTCAATACAGCACAAACAAAAGCACTCCCCCCTACTGCTAGCTTATCAGCTCCCTTCATAACTGCGTTATAGGTCCCACCTAATATTGCATAAACAAACATCACAACAACACAACAGCAAAAAACTAACAAACCATCCCTTATCGTGAACCTCCTTACTGTTGATGAACCCATTTTTATTTTTATTATTCTAATTATTCTTTTTATTCTTCTTAATCTCCTTATTTTTTTTATCTTCTTTTTTTTTATTATTCTTATTTTTTTTATTCTATTTATTCTTATTTTTATTTATCCTTATTTTTTTATTCTCCTTATTTATTATTATTATTATTCTATTTATTCTTATTCTTTTTATTCTTATTATTCTTTTTATTTTTCTTATTCTTTTTATTCTTCTTATTCTTCTAATTCTTCTATTTTTTCTAATTTATCTTATTTTTCTTATTCTTGTTATTATTCTTATTCTTATTATTCTTATTATTCTTCTAATTATTCTTATTTTTTTGATTCTTCAGATTTTTCTTATTCTTCTATTCTTCTTATTCTTCTTATTTTTTTTATTATTCGTATTATTATCTTTTTTTATGTTATTCTTTTTATTCTTGTTATTCTACTTATTCTTCTTAATCTTCTTAATCTTCTTATTTTTCTTATTATTCTTATTCTTCTTATTCGTGTTATACTTCTTATTTTTCTTATTCTTCTTATTTTTTCTTATTCATCATATTCTTTTTATTCTTCTTATTTTTTTATTCTTATTATTCTTCTTATTTTACATATTATTATTATTATTATTTATTTTATTTTCTTATTTTTTAATTTTTTTTTGTTTTCCTATTCTTCTTATTCTTTTTATTTTTTTATTCTTCTTATTCTTGCTATTTTTCTTATTCATTTTATTATTTTTATTATTTTTATTATTTTTATTCATTTATTCTTCTCATTCTTCTCATTCTACGTATTCTTCGTATTTTTCGTATTCTTTGTATTCTTCGTATTCTTCATATTTTTCATTTTCTTCTTATTCTTCGTATTCTTCATATTTTTCTTATTTTTCTTATTCTTCTTATTCTTCTTATTCTTCTCATTCTTCTCATTTTTTCTCATTCTTACTATTCAAACTATTTTTCTTATACTTATTTTTCTACTTATTCTTCTTATTCTTTTTATTTTTTTTATTCTTCATATTATTCTTATTCTTCATATTTTTATAATTCTTTTTTTTCATCTCATTCTTCTAATTATTATTATTCTTCATATTCTTCTAATTTATCTTATTCTTCTTATTTTTTTTATTCTTCTTATTCTTTTTATTTTTCTTATTCTTCTTATTCTTATTACTTTTATTATTCATTTTTTTTATCTTCTTATTCTATATATTATTCTTATTCTTATTATACATCTTATTCTTCTTATTTTTTTGATTTTTCTTATTCCACTTATTTTATTAATTCTTTTAATTTTATTTATTCTTTTTATTCTTATTATTTTTCTTATTTTTTTTATTTTTTTTTATTTTTATTATTCTTGTTATTTTTTTGATTCGTCTTATTCTTTATATTTTTTTTCTTCTTCTTATTCTTTATATTCTACTTATTCTTCTTATTTTTCTTATTTTTTTTTTTTTTAACAGTTTATTTTATTAATATACTATCTCTTTTGGCGAAGGAATGTCATTAATACAAATTAAAAACTACCCGTTTCTCTTTTACATCCATTCCAATTTAATAAACTTCTAAAATTTAAATTACAAAGTTACAAAATTTTAATTATGCTCATATAGACTTTTTTGAGTTCTAATGTTTGTAGATTCTGCTATGCCCCTTTTTTCCTGTTTCTTTTCTGTTGTATGAAACTATTATCACATCTATGTAGCCAATTCTAATATTTTCTGCCTTGTTCCCCATCAATACTTTAAATTCTGCCTGCTGCTAAATCTACTATCTTTAGACTCCTTGCATATGCTATGTTTGCTAACCTCTATCTTTCATTCTTAGCCTTTGTTTTAAAATTGCCAGAATTTGACTATTTTCCCCTATGACTTTCCCTCCTCGAGGCCGATCCTCTTGCCCTCAAGCTACCAGTCATAACCTAGTATCTAATAAACTATCCTTCCCTTATATAACCCCCATTCGCATCCTTATAATAACATAATAAAGCAAATACAGAAAACAAAAACAAATTACACTCAATACAGCACAAACAAAAGCACTCCCCCCTACTGCTAGCTTATCAGCTCCCTTCATAACTGCGTTATAGGTCCCACCTAATATTGCATAAACAAACACCACAAAAACACAACAGCAAAAAACTAATAAACCACTCCTTACCGTGAACCTCCTTACATGTTTATGAACCTATTTTTATTTTCATTATTTTCATTATTTTAATTATTCTTCTTATTCTTCTTAATCTCATTATTTTTTTATTTTTCTTTTTTTTATTCTTCTTATTTTTTTTATTATTCTAATTCATCTTATTTTTCTTATTCTTGTTATTCTTTTTATTCTTTTGATTCTTCAGATTATTATTATTATTATTATTTTTATGTTATTTTTTTTATTTTTGTTATTTTACTTATTCTTTTTAATCTTATTATTCTTCTTATTTTTCTTATTCTTATTATTATTATTTTTCTTATTATTCATATTCTTTTTATTCTTTTTATTTTTTTTATTCATTTTTTTTATTCTTATTATTCTTCTTATTTTATATATTATTATTATTCTTATTATTCTTATTGTTCATCTTATTCTTCTTATTTTTTGATATTTCTTATTTTTCTTATTTTTCTTATCCTTCTTATTCTTTTGATTCTACTTATTATTTTTATTCTTCTTATTCTTCTTATTCTTTTAATTTTTTTATTCTTCTTATTCTTGCTATTTTTCTTATTCATTTTATTATTTTTATTCTTATTATTCTTATTATTCTTATTATTCTTATTATTCTTATTATTCTTCTTAATCTTCTTATTCTTCTTATTTTTCTTATTCTTCTTATTATTTTTTTTCTTATTATCCGTGTTATTCTTCTTATTCTTATTATTATTCATATTCTTTTTATTCTTCTTATTTTTCTTATTTATTTTTTTTATTCTTATTATTCTTCTTATTTTATATATTATTATTATTTTTATTATTCTTATTATTCATCTTATTTTTTGATTTTTCTTATCTTTCTTATTCTTTTTATTCTTTTGATTTTACTTATTATTTTTATTCTTCTTATTCTTTTTATTTTTTTATTCTTCTTATTCTTGCTATTTTTCTTATTCATTTTATTATTTTTATTCTTATTATTCTTATTATTCTTCTTATTCTTTTTAATCTTCTTAATATTCTTATTTTTCTTATTCTTCTTATTATTTTTTTTCTTATTATTCGTGTTATTCTTCTTATTCTTCTTATTATTCATATTTTTTTTATTCTTCTTATTTTTCTTATTCATTTTTTTTATTCTTATTATTCTTCTTATTTTATATATTTTTATTATTCTTATTATTCTTATTATTCATCTTATTCTTCTTATTTTTTGATTTTTCTTACTTTTCTTATTCTTCTTATTCTTTTGATTCTACTTATTATTTTTATTCTTTTTATTCTTCTTATTCTTTTTATTTTTTTATTCTTCTTATTCTTGCTATTTTTCTTATTCATTTTATTATTTTTATTCTTATTATTCTTATTATTTTTATTATTTTTATTATTTTTATTATTTTTATTATTCTTTTTATTCTTTTTATTCTTCTTATTCTTATTATTCTTCTTATTCTTCCTATTTTTCTTATTCTTCTTATTCTTCTCATTCTTCTCATTCTTCTCATTCTTCCCATTCTTCCCATTCTTCCCATTCTTCCCATTCTTCATATTCTTCATATTCTTCATATTTTTCATATTCTTCATATTCTTCATATTCTTCCTATTCTTCCTATTCTTCCTATTCTTCCTATTCTTCATATTCTTCCTATTCTTCCTATTCTTCTTATTCTTCCTATTCTTTTTATTCTTCCTATTCTTCTTATTCTTCCTATTCTTCCTATTCTTCTTATTCTTATTATTCTTCTTATTCTTCTCGTTCTTACTATTCTTCTTATTCTTATTATTCTAACTATTCTTCTTATTATTACTATTCTAATTATTCTTCTTATTCTTCTTATATTTATTTTTTTACTTATTCTTTTTATTCTTTTTATTCTTCATATTTTTCTAATTTATTTTATTCTTCTCATTCTTCTTATTCTTCTTATTCTTATTATTTTTCTTATTTATCTTTTTATCTTCATATTCTTCTTATTCTACATATTATTCTTATCCTTATTATACATCTTATTCTTCTTATTACTAATTCTTTTAATTCTACTTATTCTTTTTATTCTTTTTATTTTTTTTATTCTTTTTATTCTTGTTATTTTTTGATTCGTCTTATTCTTTATATTCTTCTTTTTCATTTTATTTTTCGTCTACTTCTTTTTCGTATTATTCTTATTAGTCTTTTATTATTATTATTATTATTCTTTATCTTTTCATTCTTTATATGATTCTTCTTATTTTTCTTATGATTCTTCGTATTCTTCTTTTTCTTCTTTTTCTTACTATTCTTATTATTCTTATTTTTCCTCATTTTTCCTATGCTCCCTTTTTCCTATTATTATTATTATTATTATTTTTTTTTTCTTACTATTCTTATTATTATCCATGTATTTCAACATATTACATTTTTTAAAGTTGTTCTATGAAACATAATGCACATAATGATTCAAATTATTTTATAAAGTTATTGAGTTGTGTATCCAAAAATACCATGCCTATCCACCGAGAGCTGCTAAGAGTGGCTTTTATGATTTCTAATTTGATATGTTTCCCAGAAAATATTAAAATAGAGAAAATAGGAAATAGAAATACATGATGCTTGCAAACATGTTTTCCTTTTACAATTAGTCCAGAACATTATCTTGAACAATATTTAAGCTCGCCTTTGGTTAAGCAGTTCACTTCCGGAAGATGAATGGTTTGTTGAAACTGCAAAATTGGCCATCAGCAGACTTCTGTTAGCAACATCTGAGCCGGATACATCGTTGATTGATGAGCATGATATCCCGTGCAGGAGGCTTTCTTCTGATTCTGAGTGCACTGTTCTCTCTTCGATTTCAACTGTTGAATCTTTCAAGTCTTTTGCTTCTGCAATTATGGAGGAACTAGATGATGGTATATTTGAGTATTGATTTATTTATTGTTGGGTACTTAGCCTCAGAAGGTGATTCATTGGCTGTCATATGTATTTATGTATTTTACATAGTATAAGACCATATCTTTCAAAACAAATTTCTGACATTTCTAATATATTCAATTAATTTATCTTGTGGGAGTAATAATATTTTTTGATGTTTTAACATGGTCTAATAAAATATCAATAAAAAATATTAATTTTGATTTAGGTTGTAGTGTATCGTTATAGAATTGTGGAAAATACTAGAAGAAATTGTAACATTTCAAAAAAAAAAAAAAGTTATAAATTCAGTATTCTTGTTATTCATAATGTTTGTCTGATTTTTTTTTTCATTATTGAGAACCTATACTATTTTCATTTATACTCGTAATTTCCAGAGACTATAAAATTTGTTAGCGATATTAATTGAATATGTGTAGAACAAGTTCTTATATTTTAAAATCGTTCCAATGATGAAAATTATTAATTATTAGCTGAATATTTTGAATAATTTCATGATGATTTGATGCATTTCCATGAATGTTTGATTGGACTTATGATACCTGATATGTTTATTATGACATAATACATGTTACTTTTTGGTTTATTTTTTAATAAATACCATTTTTGTATGATGATTATAGTGTAGTATTATAGAATGATTGAAAATATCAAGAAATATTATAAATCATGAGAAATATTGGGAAAATATTAAAAAAACACTTCTCAAACTATATATTTTTTATGTAAATCTCACTTCATTATGTATGTCAATGAATGTTTGATTAGGCTCATGATATTTAATATGTTTTTGATGACATATTACATGATACTTATTGGTTTATTTTTCCCTAAATACCATTTTTTTTTATAAAATATGATGGTTGTGTATTTTTTCTAGAATGATTGAACAATGAAGAAATATTATAGATCATGAGAAATAATAGGAAAATATTATTAATCATGAGAAATATTATGAAAATATTATTAATCATGAGAAATATTATGAAAATATTATAAATAATGAAAACTATTAGAAAAATATTATAAATAATGAGAAATATTAGGAAAATGTCAAAAAATACTTGT
Organism: Sapria himalayana; assembly: GCA_029783825.1. Taxonomy (NCBI): domain Eukaryota; kingdom Viridiplantae; phylum Streptophyta; class Magnoliopsida; order Malpighiales; family Rafflesiaceae; genus Sapria; species Sapria himalayana. Next base: position 728,298 of record JAREIK010002271.1, on the reverse strand, counting down.
AATACTATATTTTTATGTAAATCTCACTTCTGTGTGTATTTTTTTTTTTAAATACTTAACATACCCAAAAATATAATAGGCAATGCCAAGTTATAAATTCAATATTTATGTTTTCATTAATTTTGGTTGATATTGAAAAACTTTCCACCTTTCAAAAGTTTATAAGTACTAATATTTTCTATGATATTTGATAGTGTCATTAATAAATTTGGAAGTCTTCTTTTTAAAAATGTTTATTATTGAAACCCAATTATTCAAGCCTATGATTTGTTTGATCTGTATATCTTAGATTTATTGAGCTTTTTAATCTCTATAACTCTTCAGCTCTTTTTCATTTGATGAGTCATTCCCTACAAAAAGGTGTTAACTAGCTCTGCTAGCAGGCCACACTCTCCACTACATACGTTAGTTTCTAGAGAAAATTATATAGGTTTTGTCAACTCAAAAATAATATAGAATTGTTTACTCGCTCTTCATTATCTTGCATTTTATGAATAAAAAATAATAGCCTTTACTAATGTTCCATAGAAAAAGTGTGGAATTCCTCTACAAAATAATAAAATAAACATAACCTAAATATTACTATTTGAAAAAAATGTACCAATCTATTAACAAATTAAAAATTGGTGTACTTAAATATATAAATCCTAAAATACACTTCCCCTGTAAAACTCGCCCTCGCCCTCTCCACTATAACTCGCCCTCACCCTTTCCACTGTACCTCACCGTGGCCCCTAGCCTCTCTTCTCTTCCCTCGCCCCTCACCTCTCCCCTTGCCCTCTCCCTCTCATCTCGTCCCCTACCCTCTCCATCGAAGAGCTTGTTTGAGCTATTTGACCTCCTCCGCGAAGCTCAACTAGCTCCGGGAAGTTTCATGGAGGGAGCTCGTGGAGCTCCAGTGAGTTTCATCATGGAGCTCCATGAGGGGCGAAGGGCGTCAAGCTAGGGGGAGGTGAGAGTTTTACAGGATAGGCTGAGTAGAGAGGGGGAGTGAAATATAATTAAAGGTAATTTGATATTACTCTATTTGATTACACCCAATTTTAATCTGTTAAGAGTTTGGTCTATTTTTTAAACAAATATAAAAAGTTAATTATGTTTTTGTAAATATTTAATGAGAGTGCACCAAAACATAATTTCTTCATTTGTGAATTACTAATGTTCGACAAGTACTAAATTAATAAATATATTGATTTGTGGGGTCCTTATATTAGCGATGCTCCTGATTATATAGAGATATTATATTTAAGAGTTTATTTTTCTTGAGGTCAACTAGCCGAGGAGTGCCTAGCAAAAAAAAAATTGTTCTAACTTTGCTCGGGGTGCTCCAACAGGGTCCCTTGTTATGGGGTTATACTTGAATGTACACTGATTTTTTTTTTGTATGACCTTAATTTTTGTTGAAGTATGACTTCTTTAATGGGGTTGCGGTGTGATTTACTTGATCATCAAAATCAATGCCCCATCTTCATTTGGATGTTGGAGTGCCATAAACCAATCTTGACAAATAGGATAATACGTACTCTTTATTCTTAATAATAGAGTAGAAAGATATAATTTTTTTTCATGTGTATCTTGAGATAAAGTTGGACATGCTTCTTATATAAGCATTTGAGGATTCGTTCCCTCAATATTCTAGGAAATCTAGAATAGTTAATTCCCCCAAAGGACTTTTCATGTTAACCTCTACTTTCTTAAAATTTTATAAGTTCGTCATAGCAAAAGGGTGAGAAAAAGTTTTCGCAATCAATTCAACTCATAGGAAATGCCCAAGAGGATCTATTAGATATGACCTTTCACTTAGCCTCTATATAGATCTCATGATTAAAGTAAAATTTGATAAGCTACGTCACTCGGCAAGGGCCCAAAGGCTTAATCCCAAATATTTGGGGGTAAACAGGGTCATCTGCAAGATTGAGTCATTGGTGGGGGTTGTAGAGGTGTCAAATAGGCCGAAAAGCTCCGCCCCAGCCAGGTTCAGCAATGCTTGGCATAGCACTAAAGGTGTCAAACAGGCCAGCTCGGGATGGGCATGCCTATTTTTAGGTGGCCCAATCGGGTCATAATGTTGTGTCTAGCATGACACAGCTTCAACAAAGATGGCTCGGAACAGCTCCCTGGCCCGCCTTTTAAGTTTTTCGGGCCAGGTCGTGCATGGAGTGGCCGAACCTGACCCATTTCGGCCAGGTTTGGGGCAAATTTAGCCTTTTGGGTCTGATTTGAGCTGAGTTCGGGCCGTTTGGAAAAATGTTAATCCCAAATTCAAAATTATCAAAAAAATTTAAATTTTAATTATTTAAAACTTAAATTAAAATAATTAATTAATTATTTAATATTTAATTTATTAAATTAATAATACATAAACAACTAAAATTTAAAACTAACAAGTATTTGAATTAATAGCAGTTTCAGTGTCTGAATTAATAAAATATGAATCCAATTCAATGCCAATCACAAAAATATAAGTGTCTAAATCTAGCTTTAAAGAAAAATAACAAAAAAAAGGCAATCTAAAAATGATAAATAAAAATAATAAATATCATCAGTGTATGATCAATGATGATATTAGTATTCGTGTATCTATAATAGTAGGCTGTAGGTAGTTAAGTAGGTTTAGTTGTTTAGCTCAATCATCAATGCTTAAATCTCATATCAGTCATTAGTTATCATCAACATCAATGTTCTACGAATCATCATCAGCAACTAACTTATCCACATTTACTGTAGTCCTAGTAAGATCTTGGATGTTCAAGCTTGAATCCTTTGAATCTTTCATGCTTGCTAATTCCTCAGCAAGATCTGACCATAATTTGAATCTTTTATCTAAAATCACATTCACTACAATAGAAAAGGCTGACTCTAATATTATGCTCGACACTAGAGGAGTCAATAATCAGTATCTAAGTACCAAGATAGCTCATTCCTATTTGATGGTCCACCCTATCATTTCTTCCTCGCTAACTAAATAGAAAAGTCATAATCTTCGAATATGATATTCATGTTCATCCTCGAAGCCTCACTACTACTACTATTACCATACATAGTATCATAGTATGTAAAGAACTCAGTCAACTTCTCGTGAATGAACACTTCAAATTGGTCTTCCTGGTTCTTGCACGATGATATGTATATCAAAATAATTTCTATCTCTTCTATCATAATACTAGGGTCCATGCAGATAGCTAGACAATAAATAAATAGAATAGTAGACCAGTACTTTAAGTACTTGGTTTTCCATCTCTACAACCATATCGCTAAGTGTTGGGTCATCTTTAAACTTCCTAAATATGCTACTAATATTGCATATGTACATGAGTGCAAAGCAAGTCATAAGAGTATAAATCGATGAATATATGTTTGTCGTGTCATTAAAAAGTCTCAGGACTTCCATAAATAAAATTTTTATAGTATAGTCAGTGTTGTCAATAATAAGTTCGTCATTCTTGCTATTGATGTAGTCAGATATTACGTGTTCGTATCAAATGCATGACTCTAACATAAGCTGTGTGTAATTCTAATAATATATCACATTCGATTAGAATTTCTTTTTTTAGACCCGTAGACAAACATTGGGTACCGAACTATTGTCTACGAGGTATACAAAGAAATTTTAGTGAGTTATTAATATTTTCTAAAGTGGAGGAAATAATCTTCACCCCCACTTATACAATGAGGTTAATGATGTGACACATGCATCAAACGTGGAAAATCTTTTCTAATGATCAATCTCTAATAATCCTAACAAACATGTTAATGGTTAGTCCATTGTTTGATGTATTATCAAATATAATACTATATATTTTATTTTGAATAGTATATTCTTTAAAGATTTATATCATGCACTCATAATTTGATGGAGCATCACGAGGATAGAGAAAATCTGAGATTCCTAATATTTTTTTTATCTCGTGTTCATGTTGAATCTACATAGTAGGCAATGAGGCATACATATGATGCATCATTGTGACTAGTCCCTATATCAAATGTCACGGAAACCACTCTTCTATAATGCTTAAATTCATTAATTATTATTTCTTTTTCTAAGTTATAGTATTTTAGCATGTCGTTCCTAGATGTGAACCTAAGAATCCTATGATATGTATGCTAAAAATAAGTCTACATAAAACTGACTACACTTGGATCCTTCGAAAACCTAATCGGAAATTCCATCATTGTAACCAGTCTGACCATACCTTCCCTCCCAAACTTTTTGCGGCATATGAAGAGGGTCAACATTAAGTCTGAATTGGATCTAGCCTCAAAGAATGCACTACTGAGTTTGGTTTGTCTAGGATATAATGCACAATATCCCCTGGTGGATTGTTCGACATGCATTTAAGATGCACAGTCCTACATGAACTCTTACAAGTTAAAATTTTTTTATAATATTTGTATTGTGTCAATTCTTCTTCGATACCCCTAATATTTTTTTGTTGTATTATATTAAAGTGATTCCAAACTATTGTTGTTCTTCTACTTATTTATTTTTTAAATGCTTGAGTCGATGCGAGGACCTATAGCTAGTGCATGAATTTGATCAGTAACTAAGAAACATGGATGAATTGCTCCAACAACTCAAGGCCAACAATGCACACTCGATTAATCTGATAAAATAAATAGTATATAAAGAAATGATGAGACATGTCGTTCAAGGTTTGGAGAGTTGGTGCTTCTAAGGCTACATCCATACCACCAGCAAATCATTTTCAAAAGAGTTCACTAGAGATTAGCATGACATTTCTATGAGCCTTATAAAATCTTTGAGAAAATCAGTTCGAGAGCATACAAGCTCCACTTACTAGAGGGATCGCACATTCGTCCTATATTTTACATGTACCTACTCAGATTGCACAATACTAATGAAGAAAATGGGATGAACTATAGCAAAGCATAACTGACGAAAACACAAAGCATAACTAAAAACACAAAGCATAACTAATGATGTAAAACTTGAAACCATCACCAAAGACCTAGTATTTGGGATTAGGCCCATGGGCCCTTCCTGATCGACGTGGCTTATCAATACCTCCCTCATTAGGTGGATCCTTGTCCTCAAGGTCTACTATCGGAAACCTTTCCAATAGTTGTTTGGTGGGTTCCCATGTTGATTAGGCCTATGGGCCCTTGCTGACTGATGTGGCTTATCGAATGCCTCCCTCATTAGGTGGATCCTTGTCCTCAAGGTCCACTCCTGGAAACCTTTCTAACAATTGTTTGGTGGGCTCCCGCATTGATCCTTTTACAAGTAGAGTATGGCCAGTGGTGATCTAGTATTGCACATGACTTTAGTATGATTTTCCCCTTGTTAGTGAATTATGGTAGCTTGTTGCTCAAGTTCATCCCATTTTCTTCTTTAGTGTTGTACCGTTTGAGTATGGCCATGTGAAATACAAGATGAATATGCAATCCCTCTAGTAAGTGGAGCTTGTATGCACTTGAACCAATTTTCTCCAAGATTTGATAGGGTTCATTGAAATGACATGCTAATTTTTGGAGAACATCTATTGAAAAATGGTTTGTTGGTGGTATGGATGTAGCCTAAAAAGTACTAACTCTCCAACCTTGAATGACACATCTCATCACTTTTTATCTACTAATTGTTTCATCTAATTAATCGAGTGTGCAAGGTTGGCCTTGAGCTGTTGGAGTATTTTATCTTTGTTTCTTAGTTGCTGATCAACTTCATGCACTGGTGATACGCACTCCCTGCATGAAGGAATGATGGGTGGTATACCATACAATGTTTGAAAAGGGGTCATTTTAGTGGAGATGTGGTAGGTGGTATTGTACTAGTATTCATCCCAAGGTAAGTAGAAGTTTCATTTGTGTGGGTGCTAATGTACAAAGCATCTGGCATACTATTTGACGCATTAGTTGACGACCTCCATTTTTCCATCAATTTGTGGGTGATATGTGGACATCAGTTGTAGTTTGGAGCCCAACATCTTGAAGAACTTTTGCCAAAAGTTGGTCACAAAAATGGGGTCACGATCATTAACGATTGATCTGTGCATCCCATGTGGCTTAACAATAGCTTCCACAAATTTTTCTACGACATCCTTGGCTATAAAGGGATGGATTAAAGTAAGGAAGTAGACTGACTTACTCAGCCTATCGATAATGTCTCCAAGATTTATGTTTTAATTGCAATGAAAAGTTTACTATAGGACATAAATGTTAAGGACCACATATACTTATGCTAGAAGGACGCGAGGACAACAACAATGCATTCTGCAATGACCCCATAAGAGAACTAGCATAAGAAAATCAAGAGAATCCCCTCGAACCAGAGATTATGTTGCATGCATTAATGGGATGGTCCACACCTAAGACAATGCATGTAGTTGCCATGATCAGCTCCCACGAAATTATCAAACTCATATACAGTGGGTCAACTCACAACTTCATTAGTGTGAGATTGGCTAATTAATTGAGGTTTCTAGTTGTGCCAACCGAGAGGCTCACGGTGCGAATAGCTAACGGTGACAGACTAAAATTCCAAAGGCATTTTGAAGAGGTGCAAGTGGATCTCCAAGGCACTTTTTTCTCTTTAACTCTTTACTCTCTTCCTCTGATAGGATTGGATCTAGTTCTAGGAATTCAATGGCTTGAAATGCTAGGTTTCATTGTGTGCAATTGGAAATAGTTAACCATGGGGTTTCTTTGGAAGAACTAGATCAAGCAGTTACAAGGGATCAACGGTGAAGTTATTCAAACTTCATAATACAAGGAGCTATCAAAGGAGGCTCGATAAGGCCATTCCATTGTAGTGATATGCCTATTCCATGGTGCTTAGGAGGCGAAAAAAAAATGCATTCTGACATGATGAAGATAAAAAAAATAATAAAAGAAGAAAAAAAAGAAAAAGAAGATAAAGATAAAGATAAAGAAAAATATAAAAAAAAGAATAATAAGAATAATATGAATAATATGAAGATGAAGAACAAAAAATAGAAAAATAATAATAGTAATAATAATAATAATAATAATAATAATAATAATAATAATAATAATAATAATAAAAGAAAAAAGAATAAGATGATGATGAAAAGATGTAGAAGATGGTGAAGAAAAAAAATTATGAAGAAGAAGAAGAAGAAAATTATAATAATGATGATGGTGATGTTGAAGAAGAAGAAGATGGTGTTGAAGAAGAAAAAGAACTAGAAGATAAAGATAAAGATAAAAAAAACAAGAAGAAAAAGAATAATAAAAATAAGTAGTAGAAGAGGAATAATAATAAAAAGAAGAATAGGGAGAGAAAAAAAAAGTTATATTTGAAGAAGACGAAGAAGAAGATAAATATGGAGACGAAATAAAAAGACAGATGATCATGATAAAAAAAAGATGAATAAAATAAAAAATAAGAAGATGAAGAAAATGAATAAGAAGAAGATAAATAAGTAGAAAAAGATGAAGAATATGAAATTAAAAAAGAAGAAAATGAAGTAGAAAAATTAAAGATGAATAAGAAAAGAAAAAGAAAGGAGGCAAAAGAAGATGAATAAGAATACGAAGAAAAAAAAATGAAGATGAAGTAGAAGAAAAGGAAGAAGAAAAAAAGTAGAAGTAAAAGAAAAAAGATAAGAAGAAAAAAAGTGAAAAAATAAAAAAAATAATAATAAGACATAAGAAGAAGAACAACAAGAAGAAGAAGATGATGATGATGATGAAGAAAAAGAACAAGAAGAAGAAGATGATGATAAAGAAGAAAAAGAACAAGATAATGATGAATAATAAGAACAAAATAATGATGAAGAATAATAATTAAAAGAAAAGGAAGAAGAAGAGGAAGACATAAAAGAAAGAGAATAAGATGAGAAAGAAGATGATGAGAAAGAATAATAAAAAGAAGAATAGGAAAAATAAGAAGATAAAAAATACAAGATAAAAGAAGAAAAAGAAGAAAAAATAGAAGAAAAAAAAGAACAAGAAGAAGAAACAAAAGAAGAAAAAAAATGGAGATGATGAAGATAATGATGATTATAATGATGATGAAGTAAAAGATGAAGAAAATGATGAAAAAAGAGAAGAACAAGGGTGAGAATAAGAAAAAAAGAAATAGAAGTAGAAGAAGAAATAAAAGAAAAGGAAAAAAAAGGAAGAAAAAAAGAGAGAAAGAAATAACATAAAAATAATAAGTGAAAGATAAAGAAAAAGAATAAGATGATGAAGTAGAAAAAAAATATTATAGTAGTTAAAGAAAAAGAAGAATAAAAAGATCATGATAATGATGATGATGAAAATAATGAAGAAGAAAAAAAAACTAAAATATGAATAATAATAAGAAGATGATTATGATTATGATTATGATTATGATCATGATGCTGAGGAAGATAAAAAAGAAAAAAAATGAAAAAGCAGATGATGATGATGATAAGTAAGATGAAGAAGATTATGAAGAGTAAGGTGAAGAAGATAATGATGAAGAAGATAATGATAATAATGCTGAATAGGAAAATAGAAAAGAAAAGAAAAAAAAAATAAAACGAAGAATAAAAAGAAGAATAAAAGAAAAGAAAAAAGAATAAAAAAGAATAATTAGTAGAAGAATACAAAAAAGGAGAGGATGAATTAAAAAAAGTAGAAGAAACATACAAAGAAGAAGGAAATAAAGAAGAAATTGAAGTAGAAAAAGAAGATTATAATGATGAAAAAAAAGTAGTTGATGAAGTAGAAAAAAATAATAAGAAGAAAGAGAAAGAATAAAAAGAATAAGAAGAAGATAAATATAAAGAAAAAAAAAGAGAGGAAAAAGAAGATGATTGAGAAGATGAACAAAAAAAAAAGAAAAAAAATAGTAATAGTAATAGTAATAGTAATAGTAGAAGTAGTAGTAATACTACTACTACTTCTTCCCCGCCCCTCGCCCAAAACTCTTAGGGAATTTACTAGAATCTCATCATCTTCTTCCTCTGAGAATCTAGCAGAATGTGTTTGCACTGAATTTTGAATTCTCGTCATCTTCTTCCTCGCATCTTCTTCCATGCATCTTCTTCCTTGCATATTCTTCATGTCAATAAATGGCACGGTATGTATACAAACGGTACATATGTAAATTCTATCTTCTTCCCTTCACCTTCTATCTCATCCGAAATTACGCATCCTTTTCTCACTAATAATTTGTCTCCTTGATTTCTCATGAATTTGTGGTTTGAAAATGTTAGTCTGTGCATGAGTTTTCTCTTATGAAATTTTATGTTTATTTGTACATATATATATGCGCATATATATATATATATATTCATATATAAACATGTCCATATACACTATTGTACTTGTGTAAATCTGCATATACACTTATGTACATTTGTATGTTCATATATATATATATATATATATATATATATATATATATATATATATATCCACGCATGTTTCTAAATTTTCAAAAAAAGTGACTAAACTTTATACATGCATGTGTGTGTGTGTGTGTGTGTGTGTGTGTATCCGCACACTACTGTACACCCACACACACACACATTTACATATATAAGTATATATATGTAAATGCAATTAAAAGTTTTTGATTTTGAAAATTTATTTAAAATAAATTATTGTAAATTATTTATTATGTTCAAAACAAATGTGTGTGTATATGTGTATGTAAATGTATTTAAAATTTTTTAATTTTAAAAATTTAATTAAAATAAAATATTATAAATCGTGTATATTAAAGATGAATGTATAGACATATATATACATGTGCGTGTGTGTGGGTGTGTGCGTGTCTGCGAATGTGCGGTGCGTGCGTGTGTGCGTGTGTCTCTGTGTGTAAATGTAATTAAAACTTTTGATTTTGAAAATGTATTTAAAATAAATTATTGTAAATTGTACATATTAAAAACAAGTGTGTGTGTGTGTGTGTGTGTGTGTGTGTGTGTAAATGTATTTACAAGTTTCTAATAAATTTTGTTTTTAGAATTATGTTGAAAATGAATTTATGATTAGAATTCATATGTAAGTATATATGAAAATGTCATAATTTTGTTTTTACAATTTTGTTGAAAATGAAAATGTAGTAAATAAATAAATAATATAATTCCATTTTTCTTAAAAAAGTTGTGTTAAATTTCCACTTATAATTTATTGTTATTAATAAGTTATTTTCAAACTATAATAATCAAACAAATATAATGTAGTGAATATAAATACATCTCTTTTATGTTTTGAAAAAAAAATCTAGTAATTCTTTAATTATGTTCAAACAAATTGCTATATAGATGTATGAGTTTATATTTCTATAGATTATTTTATTTTATTGTATTGAAAATAAATAAATAACCATATATATATATATATATATATATATATATATATATATATATATATATATATATATATATATATATATATATGAAATTGTTTTCTTAAATAATTAATTTTAAAATTATTTTCAAAATAAATACTTGACCATATAATTTTTTGTAATCAAAAAATAGATTCAAGATTTTTTTTTTTATTTATAATAAAGATAACATATTGCATATAATTAAATGAGGTGCAAATATTATTATGTAAATGAATTTATTTTAACGATTCATCTTTATAAATACAAACTACATCACATAGATATCATAGCATTAAAAAAAGCATTTATTACACACATATTGTATTCTATTTTGAAATGTATAACATCAATTTCAACCAATGATTATTTTATTAAAAATGCATTATACTTGCATCATATTCAGTGAAAAAAAATGCAAACCCTTGACATATATAAATCATAATGATGTATACAAATATTAAAAAATACAATAAAAACATTGAAAATGTTGGCAAACTTATAATTAAGTTCCTAAAATACATGGATACATATCAATAATTTATACAATATCCAACAAAACCATGTATGAATGATATTAAGTGAAATAATGTCCAACAAAAATATGTTAACCAAATAAAAAGTCATAAATAAGAGTTAACAAGATAAATCAAAAGGTAACATTAAAAAGAAAAAAATGCATCAAACCATATAAATTTTATACGTCTTTCTATTGCGTCCTTTCTTATTACATCTTCAACAATATACTATCTATTTGTTCATCATTTGAGAATCAAAAAAAAAATTATGATCTTCTAGGTTGACGTTTGGACTTAGGAAGAAGTAAATAGAAGTGAATTATACCCAAAATATCACATACAATACCATAATCACAAACTGGTGGCATGTCATGTGTCTCTATTCCTACATGAATATATCAATTCTTGCTTTTAAAATTTATATCAATCATTAACAAAATAATCATGAACTGACCTATTGAAGTAACGCTACACATGCATGCTCACTTGTGAAACCCAATATTTTTCAACCTCTACAAGTACACTTCCTATTAATAATACCTACATTAATGTAATCTGATGTAATGAAAACTGCAAAAATATCATTCATAAATTGGGAAACTTGTAATAATTTTCCTTTGAAAATATTAGACACTACATGATCTTTAATTTTAGGACCAATATTTCCTTTCCAACCAATTGTCTCTTCCTTATGCTTAACCAATATCACACCTAACTATGTTTAATACCTCGTTAAAAAACTATAAATTGAACAATGTCATTCCACATGAACCCAAGAATTGAAAGATTCAACAAGATTAGTTGTCATTTTATTTGATCATTTTTTTGGGAATTTTGATGTCTCAATATTCTAGTTCATTTGATTCAACCCAAGTTGCTAAATTTTTCATGTTCTATCAAACATATAACATAATCATAATCCAACCTTGCATATGCAATACTATCCAACCACTTGAGAGCATTCTCTTTCTCCTTCCTCTCTTTTGTATTATGTTTCCCCAAATAACTATTGAAATTCTCTTTTAAATGATGATAATAATATGTATGATTTTTAATACCAAATAACTGTGAAACTACATGCAAAAGAGCTGGATATCTATCAAATATGACATATCTATCATTAATAATTATTTTCAAATTTTCAAAAAATCAAAACCAATTATCATAATTTTTCGAACCATCACTCCAAAATTTAAAAGAAACATCAAATCATTGACACCATATATTATTGCAAAGAAAAAGTTTCATCATAGGTTCCACTCATATAAGATGAGTCAATAATAATAATTGGCCGATAATCCATAACAAAACATTGAATAGATATAGGAATACACAACAAAATTTGCTCAGAATTCTCATCTTCAGGATTAGTATACTTGACAAAACTTTCTGAGTTAGTTTCAACAATACACTCACATCCAAGTTAAAAATTTTAAATAATTATATGAAACTCCAAATATATGTTCCTTTGCCTTCTCCTTTACATGCTATGCTTGATTGTAAGAAATATTTAATCCATGATTTCGAATACAATTCCTACATATTTTTCCTAGTAGATAATTTGGATGATTTTATCAATGATAACTAATGATTTACTAGGTCTAACAAGAACATATACAATAATATCATCTAAAGAATGATTATGAATATTATTGAAAGTATCTACTTGAACAATTTTAGAATTTCCAATTGCTTGACAAGTAATTTTCCAAGGACAATCAATGATATTTCATATCATTGTCATGTGTCTTAGGTAATTCCTCTTAAATTTATGTTTAAATCTTCTAACTAAAGACATTAAGCAAACTGTATCATGATATTTACTTGCACTCAAAGGTGTTTGGCCTATCCCCATAATAGTATTATCATACAGAGTTACCTCAAGTGTAGAACCATATACTTTAGCACATCTTGATGAAAAGCTATGATAATTAATAAATGTATATGATTGCCAATCTATAGATGCAATGAAACATGGAAATTATATAAATTTAATAATAAAGAAATTTTGAATATAACATCAAATATTTGTAATAACATTCATGAAAATATAGAATATAATACCTTGTTATTTGAAAGACTTCTTGCTTTGCAACATTAATTGGGGTCGGATAAATACAACATATGTTTCATTAAAATGTATCATATACAAGTGGAAGCAAACAAGAAAGATCAAAATTTACAGTGAAATAAATGCTGAAAAAATTTAACTCCATGCTCATTTCAACACATATCTGATTAACAAGTGAGTGAAACATGATTCATGATGAAGAAGAATAGATTTCATATGAAACCCTTATATTCAACTGATTCATCATTATTTTTGATCAAATCTACAACTTCATGAATGAAGAAAAATATCTCACCATCCATTTTCTTTCAATATGTAAAAGAAATCTATAATTTTCATAAATTCTATGTTAGTCATTTTAATTATGAATTAGCAAAAATAATTAATAAATATGTTACAATATGTGACATAAGTAAAAATTACATAATTAACTTAAACATACTTAATTTACATACCCATAAATGAATATGTGTACATATAAATATATACACTATTGTCAATGCATCAATATAATTAGAAAAGTATTGTTCAAAATACATCAATATACTTATATGTATAATAAATGCACATAATATACACATGCATCTATATATGTATACACACATATACATACACACACACACACACACACACACACACACCACACACACACACACTTTGTTTTCAATATAAACAATTTATAATAAATAATTTAAAATAAATTTTTAAAATTTTAAACTTTTAATTACATATACACACAAACAAACAAAACCACCACACACACACACTATATATATTAGAATATATATATATGATATATATATTGATTTTATATAAACAATTTACAAAAATTTATTTAAATATATTTTTCAAAATCAAAAACTTAGTTTAATTTACACATCACACACACGCACACACACATATGCAATTATAGACACACACACACACACATATGTATGTATTTGTATATGTATTCATATATACTTGTTTTTATATAAATGATTTACAATAATTTATTTTAAATACATTTTTAAAAATAAATAGTTTTAGTTATACTTCTTCTTATACTTATTTACTATAATTTATGATAATGATGATGATAATTCATCATATTATCATCATCATCTTCTTCTTTTTCTTATACTTATTCTACTTATTTTTTATCATTTTTTCTTGTTCTTGTTATGCTTTTTCTTCTTTTACACATTCTTCTTATTTCTCTTTTTTTTCTTCTTCTTCTCTCTTCTCTTCTTCTTCTTTTCTTTTTTTTCTTTTTTTTCCTCATCGTCTTTTTCACTATCTTTTTCACCATTTTCATCATCATCATCATCATCTTTTTCTTTACTTCTTCTAATTATTATATCCTTCTTCTTGTTCTTCTTGTTTTTTTTCATCTTCATCTTCATGTTTTTCTTATTTTTCATCTTCATCATCTTCTTATTTTCATCCTCTTATTATTTATCTTCATCATCAGCATCATTATTATGTTCTTCTTATAAGTCTTATTTTTATTATTATTCTTCTTCCTCTTCTTATCTTCCTCTTATTTTCCTCTTCTTCTTTGTATTATTCCTCTTATTTTTCTTCTTCTCCCTCTTTTTCTTCTTCCTCTTTTTTTTATCTTCATCGTCTCCTCCTCCTCCTCTTCTTTATCATTAGCATCATCTTATTCTTCTTCTTTTTAACCTTCTTATTTTTGATTTACACCTTCTTCTTTCCTTCCTTTTCTTCCTCTACCACTTATTCATCATCATGTTATTCTTTTTATTTTTATTATATTCTTCATCTTTTTCTTTTTGTTTTTCTTCACCCTTCTCCTCTTCATCAATTTCTTCCTCTGGTTCTTCTTCTTATATCTACTTCATCCTCTACTACTACTACCACTTCTTCTTCTACTAAATCTTCATCTTCTTCATATTCATCATTGTCATCATCATCATCATTGTCATTGTATTCATCATCATCATCATCTTCATCATCATTTTATTCTTCTTCTTTATCTTTTTTATAATCATCATCATCATCTTCTTCTTCTTGTTTTTTTTACTTCTTCAAATTTATCTTCTTTTTCTTCAGTGTCTTTTATTATTCTCATATCTCTTCTTATTATTAACATTCTTTCTTTTTTATCATTATCTTATTTTTTTTCTTCTTCTTCATGATCTTCTTCTTCTACTTCATCATTAATATTTTATTCATTTTTTATCATTTTTGCTCATCATATCATCATCATCATAATCTTCTTGTTCTTTTATTTTTTTTCTCTTCTTTTTTTCTTCTTATTTTTTCCTCCTCCCTCCTCCTCCTCTCCTCTTCTACTTATTCTTTTCTTCTTCAATTAATTTGGTCTTCTTATTGTTATTTTCTCTTCTACTTCTACATGATCATCTTCTTCTTTCATCATATTCTTTTTCAACTTTCTCTTTTTTTTATTCTTCTTTATTTAAATCTTCATCATCATCTTTTTCTTTTTCTTTTCGTCTTCTTCTTCTTCTTCAAAATCATTAGTATCATCTTTCTTCTTCTTTCATTCTTCTTGTTTTTTCTCTCTATTTTATCATCATCAACTTCTTCTTTTTCTTTTCATTCTTTTCTTCTTTTCTTTTCATTCTTCTTCTTCTCTTTTTATTTTCATTCTTCTCTTTTATTTTCATTCTTCTTCTTTTTATTTTCATTCTTCTTCTTTTCATTTCCTTATCCTTCTTCTCATTTTTCTTTTTTCTTTATATCTACTTCTTCTTATCTTATTTTTTTTCTACTTCTTCTTTTTCTTCATCTTCATTTTCTCTTCTTCGAATTTCACTTTTTCTTTGTCTTCTCATTCTCCTTCTACTTGTTTTTCATCTTATTCTTTTCTTCTATTTTTTTTCTCCCTTTTCCTCGTTTTCTAGTACTTCTTCTTCTTCGACACATCTTCTTTTTCTTATCATTCTTCATTTATTATTTTTCATCATCTTCTTCTTCATTTTTTTATCCTTCTTCTTTTACGTATTTTCAATGTTGTTTTCCTTTATTCTTCAACATTTTATCTTCTTTTTTTTTCTTCTTCATCTCTTTCTTTCTCTATGACTACTTCCTCTTGTTCTAGCTAATCTACTTCTTTTTTTTATTATTCTTCTATTTTTCTCTACTTTTTTCTTTTTATTTTTCTTTTTCCTTCTCCATTTTTCTTTTTTCATCTTTATCTTTTACTTCTTCAACATCATCATCATTCATTCTCTTCTTCTTTATATCATCATCATCATCATCATCATCATCATCAATATCTTCTTCTTCTATTCATCTTCTTCTTCATCTTTTAATTCTTCTTCTTTACATTTTATGTTTTATTTTTCTTTACTTTTCATATTCTTCATATTTATCACTTTCTTCTACTTTTACTTCTTCAACTTCTTCTTTTATTATTATTATTATTATTATTCTTCTTCTTCTTCTTTTATTTTCTTCTTTCATTTCATCATCATCATCATCATCTTCTTTCTTCTTCTTTCTCTTGTTCCTTTTCTTTTATTTTTCTTATTGTTCATTTCCTTTTTGAGCTTTTCTTATTCTTATCATTTTTTTCTACTTCTACTTCTTATTTTCCTTTTTTTTATCATCATCTTCTTTTCTTTTTCTTCATCATATTTTCTTCTTCCTCATCTTCTTTGTTTCCACTTTTTCATTTTTTTCTTCCTCTACTTCTTCATATTCTTCTTCTTCTACTTTTTCTACTTCTTATTGTTCTTATTCTTATTCTTCTTCTCCTCTTCTATTTTTTATTCTTCTACTTCCTCTCCATCTTCTTAATCATCTTTATATTATTTATCTTCCTCATTTTATTGTTCATCATCATCATCATCATCATCATCTTCTTTTCTTCTTTGTCTTCATCATCATGATATCAACATCATCATAATCTTCTTATCATCATTATATTCTTCTTATTCATCATCATCATCATCATCATCTTATTCTTTTCCTTTTTCTTCTTTCTTTCTTACACTAATTATTCATCTTCTACTTCATCTTTATTTCTTCTTCTTCATCATTATCAACATCTTATTCTTATTATCATATCTCTTCTTTTATACTTGATCTTTTTGTAATCATCTTCTCATTGTTATCACAACCATGATCATCATTACCACCATCATCATCACCACCATCATCATCTTCATTATCATCATAATCTTCTTGTTGTACCTCTTCTTTTTGTTTTTTTTCTTCTTCTTTTTTCTCTTCTTTTTTTGTACTTTTTCTTTTTTACCATCTTTTTAGTCTTCTTCTACTTTTTCATTTTTTTCTCTGTGTTTTTATTTTTCATCTTCATATTTTATTTTCATCTTTATCTTCTCATTCTTCATCTTCTTAATCTTTATCATCATCATCATATTCTTTTTCTTAAGAGTCTTATCTTATTCTTCTTTTTCATTTTCTTTTTTTATCTTCTTTTTTAATTATTTTTTTTTCTTCTTCATCCACTTTTCTTCTTATTTTTATCTCTTCTTTTATTCTTATTATTCTTCCACATTTTCATCATCATCTTCTTTTTCTTCTTCTCTATCTTATTCCTATTCCTTTTCTTCTTTTCTGTTTCTACTTGTTATTATTATTATTATTATTATTCTCCTTATTATTCTTTATATTATTCATTTTTTTCATCCCCAACCTCATCATCATCATCATTATTATATTCTCTTCTTTTTCATATTCTTCTTTTCTATCTTTCACTTCTCATTTTTTCTCTCTTCCTTCTCTTCTTTACCTCTTCTCATCATCTATTTTTTTTTCTTTCTCTTATTTTTCTACCTCTTCTTTTCCTTATTCTTCTAATTTTCCTTTCTACTCCTCTTCTCCTTCCACTTATTCTATTTCTTTCATTATCTTCTCTACTTCTTATGTCTAATTCTTCTTTTTCTTCCTCTTTTACTTATTCTTCTACTAAATCATCAACATCATTTTTTATTCTTCTTTTCTTATCTTATCTTCACATATTTTCTTAATCTTAATCTTAACCATAATCATTATCTTCTTTTATTCTTCTTTGTCATCATCATTATTCTTCTTCCTTATTTTCTTCATCATCATCTTCTTTTTCTTCATTTTTTTTTCTCATTATTGTTCAACTTTATCTTTTTTTCTTCATTATCTTCTTCTTTTTAATAATCTTGTTCTTTTCATTATCGACATTCTTCTTTTTTTCTTCTTCTTCTTCTTCCTTTTCTACTTTATCATCATCATTTATTCTTCTTCTTCTCTTCATTGTCATCATCATCATCTTCTTCTTTTTTTTATTCCTCATTTTCTTTATTTTCTTCTTTTGCTTATTCTTCTTTATTTTTTTGGCTTCTTGTTATAATTATTATTATTATTATCTTTTTCATATTCTTCTTCTTTTACTTATTCAACAGACTTTTTTTTCTTCGTCTTTTTTTTATCATTTTCATCATCATCAACATCTTCTTCATTATAATTATAATATACTTATTTTTCTACTTTATCATCTTTTTATTCTTCTTATTCTTTTATCATTATCTTTCTTCTTCATCATCTTCTTCATATTCTTCTTTCTTCTTTTTTTCTTCTTTTTTTCTTCTTTTTTTCTGCTTCTTTTTTCTTCTTCCTTTACTTTTTTTTGTTTTCATCTTTTTCTTCTTTCTTTTCTATTCTTCTTAATCTACGTCTTCTTTTTTTCATCATCATCTTCTTAATTTTCTTCTTTTCTTTGTCTTCCTCTTTTTATTTTTTTCTTCCTCTATTTCCTCCTCTTCTTCTTTACTTCTTCTTATTTTTATTCTTTTTTTTATTCTATTCTTCTTCATCGCCTACAACTTCTTCTTCTTCCTATCATCTTCTTCAAAATAATCTTCTTATTCTTCTTCTTTTCCATTTTAATTTTTTCATTATCTCCTTCTTCATTTTCTTGTTCATCATCATCATCATCATCCTGATTATCATCATCTTCGTATTATTCTTATTTTTTTTCTTCTTCTTGTTCTTAGTTTCCTTTTATTACTATTTCCCTCCTTATTTTTCAACATCTTCTTTTTCTTTTCTTTTTCTTCTTCTTTTCTTCTTCTTTTTCTTCTTCTTTTCTTCTTCTTTTTCTTCTTCTTCTGTTTCTGCTTCTGCTTCTTATTCTTCTTTTTCAGCTTCTTCTTTTAGCTTCTTTTTCTTTTCATCTTTTTCTTTATCTTCTTCCTACTCCTCTTTTTTTATTCTTCTTCATTCTTTATTCGTATTCTTTTTCTTCATCTTCAATGTCATCATCATCATTTTCTCTCCTCATCATTATCATCATCCTCTTAATCATCATCATCTTCTTTTTCTTCTATTCTTTTTCTTCTTCCTCTTCTTCTTTTCAACATATTCTTCTTATGTTCATATATTTGTCCTTTTCTTCTTATCTTCTCTTCTTCTTCATCTTCCTCATCTCAATTATCTTCTTCTTAATAATAATCATCTTCTACATTTACTTCTTCAACTTCCTCTTCTTTTTCTCTTCTTCTTTTCTTCTTCTTCTTCTTTGTTTACTTGATTTCTTTATCATTATCATTATCATCTTCATCTTCATCTTCAACTCTTCTCTCTTGACATGTTCATCATCATCATCTTTTTTTTTCATCATCATCATCTTTTTTCTTAATCATCATCATTCTTATTTATCTTTTTTCTCTTTTGTTTTCCTCCTCCACGGCTCCACCTCCTTTTCTTTTCCAACTTTTTTTATTTTTATTCTACTTCTACTTCTTCTTCGTATTTTAATCTTCTTGTTTATCTTTCACTTTGACATTTTCTTTTTCCTCTACTCCTCATATTCTTCTTTTTCTATTTCTTCTTATTCTTGTTCTCTTCTTTCTTCTTCCTCTTCTACATCTTCTTTTAATTATTCTTCATCTTTTATTCATCATCCTTTTGTTTTTCATTGTCTTTATTATTCTTCATCTTCATCTTCTCCTCATCATCATCATCATCATATTCTTCTTCTTATTCATCATCATATTATTTTTTATTCATCATCATCACCATACTCTTTTCTATTATTTCTTCCTGTATTTTTTATTTTTCTTCTTATACGTCATTACTTTTTTTCTTTTTTACTTCATCTTCTACTTCTTTTCCTCTTCTTTTTTTTCTTACTTTTCTTTCTCCATTTCTTCTTTTTTTTCTCATCATATTTTTTTCTTCTTCATCAACATCAATATCATCTTTGTTTTTTATCATCATTTCTTCATTCTTAATTCATATTTTCCTCCCCTTCATCTTCTTCATCTTCATCAACACCACTACCACTATCATCAACATCTTCTTCTTCTTTTCTTCATCTTCCTCTACTTCTATTATTTTCTTCTTGTTCTTATACTTTTTCTTCTTTTATTTTTTTATTCTTCTTCTTATTCCCTTATTCCATTTCTTTTCTTTCTTTTACTTCTTCTTCCTTCTTCTTCTTCTTGTTCCTCTTTTTAAAGGCTGTTTATGAATTATAACCCTCTTTTGGCGGAGGAATCCCATTTTACAAACTAGAGTTACCCTTTAATCCCCTTACACCCTGACTCATTCCTAACTAACTTAACTTAAGCAATAAAATTAAATCTAAAGAAATCTTATGATAACGGACACGTAATTAATTGTGTTCTTTTTTTTTTTTGGTTTAGATGTTCATTCTGTATTGTCTCTTAATAGACATTTTTCCCTTTTACTTTGTTCCAGGAGTGCATCCAGAGACTTCTTTTGTGTGTTCTCTACCACGTAAAAATGTGAGATAGCCTTCACGTGTCCTCCTTTGTTTAACTTAATCTCTCTAAATTCATGCATCAAGAAAACATTCCAGCATAATATGTTTCCATTTATACCTGGAATTCATGCTGTACCCAGCAACTTTGTGCTCATTTTTCCCCATAGCCGCTTCATTTCTGTAACCTCATTGAACCTTAGCAATCTAAAATTTGTTCTTAATGACAGCAAGACCTATTCTAACCAATGTCTAATGTTCTAGCTTCCTAACTATTAATAACACATGACCTTGCAACATTGTTCTCATAAGCATAAAAAACTTTTAACATACAATAAACATAGAATTAAAGCAAATGATGCGTGTGCCAACAAATCTTGCCTCCCAATGAATGAAGCTTTGAGTGAGCTGCGATGCTAAGAAAACAAAGACATTATACCATATTCCAAGGGAGCCCATTCTTTACCCATTAACCTTTCCTCTTTCTATTATACCTATATAATCTATTAATATTTTAACTACCTCTCCCTTTCTACCCTTTCTAACTCTTCATAGGGAATTGCATTCTTGTCTAGTTCCACTAGGCCTTTTATTTATCGGCAGAGTAACTCCTCATATTCTGTTCTACTTTTTGCGATCCTACCCTTGCAAGATTGCTGCCGGGGTGTTAGCTCCCTATATATATGTAATTTGATGCATTCAGTTCTTCTATGAGATTCCAATATAATTTCTAATTCTCTTCATGTTTCCAAAGAGATATTTTCTTTGTACTAAATTAACTAATAACAATGAACTCTACCTGTATTTGAATATCTATAGTCTAATTTTTAAAACACTTAAACCTATATTTAATGCTCTGATTTCTGAATGTAGAGCCGAGGCTGCTACACTAACTGTTAGTAAAAGCTTCATAACTGTCCTTGTAGAATCTCTTATTAACCCACCTCCCCCGCTATACATGTGTCCCTATTAAAGCTTCCATCGTATTAAGGAGAGTTTTCCTTCCAGAGGTTTGTGCCAAGAGATACTTTTCGCCCAATATGTTATTTATTTTTATCTTAGGAACCATTCCCGTTCTGCTTCTTCTGTGTCTATTTTATTTTAAAATTACAGGATTAAAATTTGATATGTTACTTATTTTCGCCTAATTCTTGTGATATGTTATCTACCCTATATTTCGAGCCTTCCATAACCCATCATTATCTACATGTGGTAAGTACATATTAAGCCAAATTCTAGTAGGATTAGTAGAAATTACTTTTTCCCATGTTTAATTCGTTCCATTAAACATCTTCTCTTTTAACGATTTTGCTTTGTTTCATTCAAATTTCTTCCAGGACCTGTGTGGCAATTTTACCTTTCAAAAATAGGTGATCCATAGATTCTTCTTTTTCTAAGCAGGCATTCACATCTAGACACCATTTTAATGCCCTTCTTTTGAACATTAGTATCCACAGGTATTGCATTTGCTGTTACTTTCCATGCTAGCGAGCACATTTTCTGTGGATACTGCCTTCCAGACCCATTTAGATATAGATTGAACGGGCTTTTTTTTTTCTAATTAATTCCTTTACCGATTTAAGTGTAAAATTACCTTGTGGGTGTTAGGATCCATTTCCAGCCACTCTTTTTTAATATTGAATGAGATTCTACTTTTTCCTTTTGTTTTTCCAAGGCTTTCCAATTATTTGAAACTTTCTTAAGCTCGCTTTTCTAAATATCTTGCCCCTCATATATTTTGCCCAAAGACTATCATTTTCCTTCAACCTTCCACCCTCCTTGTGCAGTCCCATGCGGGTGGCCATATCTTGCAGAGAGATTATTCCTAAAACCTGCCTCTGCTTTGGATACCAAATATCTTCCCAATTTTTCAATGAATTTTATTCTTCCCATCCTTTTTACCTCATAGAAAATTTGCCATTTCCATTTCTATTTATTTGTGAATTTCTTCGGAGGGTGTATAACGGATAGGCTATGAACCAGGTGCTTTGAAGCACTTGCGAAATTAATGTATCTGTCCCCCCAAATCCCAATAAGCCCTCTTTCCAACATGCTATTTTCTTTCTCATTTTTTTCTTGCAGCGGTGCTAAATATTCCTCTCTCAATTTCCCTTCAAATATTGGGCAGCCTAAATAAATTAAAGCTCCCTTATTTTGTGTGAAACCAGTTATATTTTTAATTTTGTTTATATCTTTCTCCGAAGCTTTTTTCCCAGTATAAACTGGCACTTCTTTTTATTTACAACCTGACCTGTTTCTAATTCAAATAATTGTAGTACTTCTATAAGGTATATTATAGATCCTTTACTTGCATTTGTTAAATTATTAAATCATCAGCATAGGCCAAACAACCTATTCTCGGAGTGTTTTTAGGTTGTCTAAAAGGTAAAATTTTCCCTTCCGACATTCTTTTATTTAAATTAAGAATAAGCAATTCAAGATATATATCAATAGTAAGGGGGATAAGGGGTCTCCCTTCCTTAGACTTCTTTTTGGTTTGAATTCTTCACCTATATTTCCATTATAATAATTCTAACCCAAACATTCGAAACACATCTATAAATTAAATCTCTGCATAATTCGGAGCAACCATATTTTCCAGTACAAAGTAAAGTACATCCCATTCAACCCTGTCAAATGCTTTGGACAAATCCAACTAATAGCTAGATTGTGCCCTCTTGTTTTAGTTGAAATGTCTTTCATCATTTCTGATGCTAACCTAATATTTTCAATCATTAGTCTGTTTTTAACAAAACTTGTTTGTGTCTTGGTGAGATTATTAATGACAACATATTACTTAACCTATTTGAATTATTTTGGCTAAATCTTATAAATCGCATTACACAGCTTATTGGCCTGAAATCCTCACATATCTGTGGGGCGTCTTTTTTAGGAATAAGAACTATGTATGAGTTTGCCTAGGCTTTAGGGATATCTGCACCGGCGAAAAAGCTGGCAATTGCTAAAACTAGGTCATGTTTAATAATGGGCAATTTAGCTGATAAAAATAGTTATTCCAGCCGTCTGGGCCCGCTGCACTGTCTTTATCACGATTAAAAACCGCATTTTTTACCTCTTCCTCCTCTGGTATATTTTCCATCATTTGATTCTGATCTTGTGTAATGGAAGCCCTGATCTCCGGGAGCAAGTGGCGCCTCCACCTTAGGACTGAAGTCCTTCGTCCATTTCAGCACTCGCATGAGAAAACCCATTAACTTGCCACACACCCCGATGCCATAAATGATAATCACATCCACTGTAAAAACTGCATAAACATATGTTTCGCGTCGTAGTCGGCAAGTTTAACCTTCCCGTGAGCTTCAAAGAGGAAAAGAATAGCTGTATGTCGCTCGGGCGAGGCCTGCCATGAGAGAATTTTCCAATAAGCATGTATTGATAAGGCTCCGTGAGCTTCTGTAACTCCTCGGTTGAAAAAATGATAACGGGGTTCCCGTTTTTGTTCTGAACGAGTGAGAAGGGGCGCGGGCTCCTTTGTTATCAAGGCAAATGACTTGTTTTTTAATAATAAGTCATTTTCCACCATTTTGCACTTCAAAGGAGCTAGGTTTGAGCTCAAATGGCGATTTTCTCTCTCTATGAAGATGGATTTTTTCTCTCTAGAAGTTGAGAGCATTTTTGTTATGTTGTTTTCTTGTTCCTCTTTTTGTTCTCTTTCTTCCTCTTCTCTCATTCTTCATCTTCTTCTACTTATTATTCTTCATCTTCATTTTATTTTTCTTTTTTTTCTTCTTTTTCTTCTTTTTCTTAATCTTTATCTCATTATTTTTCTTCTTTTTTCTTTTTCTTTTTTTTAATTTTCATTTTATTTATCATCATCATCATTATCATTATTATATTTTTTTTACTTACGAGTTTTTCTTCTTCTTTTTTTTTTCTTTTTCTTTTTATTATACTTTTTATTATTCCATTATCTTTGTCATTCTCTTTTTTTCTTTTTTCTTTTCTTCTTCTTCTTCCACTTCTTCTAATTCTTTTTTCTCTTTCCTCTACTTTTTCATCCTCTTC
This sequence comes from Sapria himalayana, assembly GCA_029783825.1. Taxonomy (NCBI): domain Eukaryota; kingdom Viridiplantae; phylum Streptophyta; class Magnoliopsida; order Malpighiales; family Rafflesiaceae; genus Sapria; species Sapria himalayana. Next base: position 703,702 of record JAREIK010002271.1, on the reverse strand, counting down.
ATCTTCCACTTCATCATCATCATCATCATCATCATCATCTTCTTCTTCTTCTTTATTCTTGTCTTCTTCCTCTTTATATTCTTCTTCCTCTTTATATTCTTCTTCCTCTTTCACTCTTCTTCTTCTACTTCTTCTTATTATTCATCTTATTCTTCCTCTTCATTTTCCTCGTCTTATTCTACTTCATTAATTATCATCAACATCTTTTTTTTCATTTTCTTCTTTTTATTTAACTTTTTTTATCTTCTTCTTTCTTTTCTATTGAATTATTATTATTCTTCTTCTTCCTCTTGTACTATATATTTCTTTTTAAATTGAATTTTTTTTCTTATTCTTTTTATTCCTCATCTTATTTCATCATCATCATCATCATCATCATCATCAACGACATTATACTCTTCTTCTTTTTCTTCTTCATCTTCTTCTATTTCTTCATTGTTTTTTTTCATAAATATCATATTCTTCTTATCATCATCTTCTTTTATCTATTCTTTATTCTTTTCCTTCTTCTTCTATTACATCTTCATCTTCTTTTAATTCGTCTTCTTTCTCCTCTCCTTTTTTTTCAACACCATCATCATCTTTCTTCAACTTCTTCTTCTTCTTCAACTATTTTATTTTTTTTTTCTTATGCTCATTTTCTCTTATTGTGCTTCTTGTTCTCTTCCTCTTATTCCTTTTTTCTTTTTCTTCTCCTCTTTTTCTTTTCTTCTACTTTTTTAATGATTTCTTACTCTATTTCTTATTCTTCTTACTCCTTTTACTTATACTTCTTCTACTTCTTCTTCCTATTCTTATATTTTCTTCTTCTTTTCTTCTTCTTCTTTTTCATCATTATCATTATCATCTTATTCTTCTTTTCATCATCTTCTTTTTTTTCTTTCATTTTTTTCTTCTTCTCCTTCCACTTCTTCCTCTTCATCTTTCTCTTATTCTACTCTTCATCTTTTTCTTTTTCTTTTTCTTCTTCTTTATTGTCTTCGTTATCTTATTCACATTTTTCCTCTTCTTCTTTCTTTTTTTTCTTTTTCTTCCTCTTTATTTGTCTAATTCTCTTCATCTTATTCCTCTTTGACTTCTCATTCTCGAATAATTAATCTTCATCATCTTCTTCTTCTTTTATTCTTCATCTTATTCTTCTTCTTTTCTTCATTATTTTGTTTTTCTCTCGTCTCTTATTATTATTATTATTATATTCTTTTTCTTCTACTTCTTCTCAGCTCTATCTTCTTTTTCTTCTCATCCTCTTCTTCTGTTCATTTTCTTCTTAACTATCAACATTTTCTTCTTTTATTTTTTCATCAATCATCTGCTTATTCTTTATCATCTTCTTGTTCTTTATCATCTTGTTCATTCATTTTCTTCTTTTACTTCTTCCTCCTTCCTTCTTCTTCTCTCTTCAACAACAACAATAACTACTAATCTCTTCTTCTTCTTTATTTTTATTGTCTTCTTTCGTATTATTCGTGCTCTTCTTTTTTTTCTTCTCATCAACTTCATCTTTTTCATCAGGTTTTCTTCTTTACTTCTTCAAATTTGATATATTTCTTTTTTTCTTATTCTTCTTCTTTTATTTTCTTTTCAACTTCATCCTCATCATCATTATTTTCTACTTCTTCTATTTATTAATCTTCTACATCATTATCTATTCTTCATCATCCTTATCTTCTTCTTCTTCTTATTCTTCTTTCAATTTTATTATTATTATTATTATTATTATTATTTATTTCTTTAATATTCTTATTTTTTCTTTCTACTTCTACTTCTTCTACTTTTTTTCTTCTTATTTGTATTCTACTTCTACTTTTCTTCTCTTTCTCTTCTCTTCTCTTTCTATTCTTCTTCTCTTTTCTCTCTTTTCTCCTTTTTCTCTTCTTCTTCTGCTTCCTATTCTTCTCATCTACTTTGTTCTTTTTTTATTATTCTTCTTCCTCTTCTAGTACTTCTTCTTTTTCCTTTTCTTCATCATATCTTATATTCTTCTTTTTACCATTTTATTATTTTCATCATCATCTTGTTCATCTTCTTTTTTTATTATTTTTTTTCATTTCTATTTTTCATCTAATTCTACAATATTTTTTTTCATCTCTTTTTTTTTTCCTCTGTTCCTATTACTTCTTCTTCTTCTACTTAATCTTCTATTTCTTTTATTTCCTTATCTCCTCTTCCTTTTTATATTCTTCTTTTTTTTTTCCCTCATTCTTTTTTATTCTCAACTTTTTCTTCCTCCTCATCCTCCTCTTCTTTTTCTACTTTTTTTTTTCATCTATTATCTATTCTTCTTCTTCTCCAGCATCTATTCATCATCATCATCATCATCATCTTTTTCCATTTCTTCATTAATATCATCATCATCATCTTTTTCTAATTCTTTTTGATGTACTTCATCTTTATCATCTTCTTCTTTGTCATCCTCTTCTTCTTTGTCATCCTCTTCTTCATAATCAACATTATTTTCTACTTTTCTTCTTCTACTACTTCTTGTTCTTTTTTTTTATTCTTCTTCTTCATTTTGTTTTCATCCTTCTTCTATTTCTTTTTCTCCTCCTCTTCCACCTCCTCCCCCTTCTTTTTTATTTTCTTCTACTTGTTTTTCATTTATTTTTCTTCATCATCATCATCATCTTCCTCATCTAATTCTTTGACTTCCACTTTTTCTTTTTAATATTTCTATACTTATTTTTCTTCTTCATACTCATTTTCCTCTTCTACTACTTCTTCTACTTCCTCTTCATCATCTTCATCACAATCTTCTTATTCTTATTCTTTCTCATTTTATTCTTCCTCCTCTCAATCTTAATCTTCATCTTTATTATCATGATTATCATAATATCTTTATCTTCTTATTTTTATTCACTCATCATCTTCTTCTTCTTCTTTTTCTTCTTCTTCTTCTACTTCATCCTATAATTTTGTTCTTCTCATTTTTGCTATACCTCATCTGTTTATCCTTACTATACTTTATCTTCTTCTTTTTTTACTTCATCATCTTCTTCATCTAATACTTCATCTTCTTCATCTAATGCTTCATCTTCTTCATCTAATGCTTCATCTTCTTCTTTTTCTTCTTCTTCTTCTTCTTTTTCTTCCCCGACTTTATCTTTATATCTTCTTCTTTTTCCTCTTCTTCTTTTTCATCCTTTTTTCTTCTTCTTCCTCCTCCTTATCCACTTGTTCTTCTACTTTTTCTTTTTCTTACTCTTCTTCATTATTTTCTTCTTTCTCATCATCATCATCATCATCATTTTCTTCAATCTTTTTCTTTTCAATCTTCATTATTATCATCATCTTCATTATCTTCATCATATTCTTTTTATTCTTTTTCTTCATCTTCTTTTTCTAATTCTTCATCGTTATGTTCTTCATCATCATTCTATTTTTTTTCAAGTTCTTCTTGTATTAATTATTCTTTTTTTTCCTACTTCCTCTTTGTTTTTTTCTTCTTCCTTATCTTATTATTCTTCTTCTTCAACTATTTCTTTTTCTTTTTTTTCATGTTATTATTATTATTATTGTTCTTTTTTTCATTTTTATTTTCTTTTTCTTTTTCTTCTCCTACTTCTTTTTTGTTTTATTCTTATTCTTCTATTTTTCCCCTGCTTTTAAATTTTTTTATTCTTCTTGTTCTTCTTTCTCTTCTTTTTGTTCTTTTTCTTCTTATTATTCTATTTCTTATTCTAATTCTCATTCTTAATCCTTTTTTTATTCTACTACTACTTCAACTTATTTTACCACTTCTTCTTCTTCTTCTTCTTCTTCTTCTTTTTTCCTCATCTTCATCTTCTTATTTTTCATCTTTTTTCTTTTTATTTCATCATCATCATCATCATCATTAATATCATATTTTTCTTATATGAGTCTTATTATTATTTTTATTATTATATTATTATTATTATTATCTTTTATTATATTATTATTATTATTGTTGTTGTTGTTCTTCTTCTTCTCTTCCTCTTTTTATTTTTCTTTTATTTTTTCATCTTCTTCTCCTTTCTTCTTATTCTTTTTCTACTACTACTACTACTTCTTCTTCTTCTACTTCATTTTCATCATCATCTTCTTCTTCCCTTTTTTAATCTTTTTATTCCTCTTATTGTTATTCTTCGCCTTGTTCTTCTCTTCTTACAATTCTTCATCTTCCCACTTGTTATTGTTCTTCTTCTTCTACTTTTTAATCTTCTTCTTCCAATTCTTTTCTTTTATTTCTTCTTCTTCTTCCTATTCTTCATCTTCTTCATCATTATTATCCTCGTCATCTTCTCTTTTATCTCTTTTTTTGTTCTTCTTTTTCTGTTCTTCTTTTTTTTTCTTTTTTTTTCTTCTTTTTCTTCTTCTTCTTATTCTTTGTCTCCTTACTCCTCCTTATTTTAATTAGTAGTCTAAATTTACTTCCTCTTATTCTAACTTCTCATTCTTCTTTTATTCTTATTCTGTCAACTCATTATTCTTGATCTTATTCTTCTTCATTCTAATTTTCTTCATCATCTTCTTTTTTTCTTCTTCTCTTTCTTTATTATTATTATTATTATTTTTCTTCATTATCTTCTTCTTCTTTCTCTTAACTCTTTTCCTCCTCGCTTCTTCTTCTTCTTCTTCTTCTTCTTCTCTCATCATCATCATCTTCCTCTTCTACTAACACTACCACTTCTTTTTCTTCTTTAATGTTTTCTTCTTCTTTCTCTTCTTCTTCTTATTCTTTTTCTTCCTCTTTCTTTTTCTTCTTCTTCTTCTTCCTCTTCTTCCACTTCATCATAATCATCATCATCTTTTTCTTCTTCTTCTTTCTTTTCTACTTTCTCTTCTTCTTTTTTTATTTTTCTTTTTTATCTTCTCATTCTTTTTCTTCTACTTCTTCTTTGCCTTCCACCTTCTTTTCTTCTAATTCTTCTTCTTCTTCTTCTTTGTCTTCCTCCTTCTCATCATCATCATCGTCATCTTCTTCTTCAACTTCTTCTTATTCACCTTCCTCTTTCTCTGCTTCTTCTTCTTCTTCTTCTTATTCTTCTTTTTCACCTTCCTCCTTCTCTACATATTATTCTTCTTCTTATACTTCTTCTTCTTCCTCTACTACTACTTCATTTTATTTTTCAACTCATTCTTCTTCTTTTTTCTCATTTTCATCTTTTTGTTTTTCTATTTCTACATCTTCTTATTTACCATCTTGTTGCTCTTTATTTTCATCATCATCATCATCATTAATATCATTTTCTTCTTTTTATGAGTCTAATTATTATTATTATTATTATTATTATTATTATTATTATTATTCTTATTATTCTTCTTCTTTTTCATTCTATTTTTATTCTTCATTTTTCTCTTCTTTTCCTCTTCTTCTTATTCTTTTATACTACTACTACTACAACTACTACTACTACTTCTTCTTCTTCTACTTCATTCTTTTCTTCTTCTTCCTCTATTTATTTTTCTTCTACTTCCTCTTCTATAACTTTTTCTTCCTCTTTTTCTTATCCGTCATTTTGTTTTGTTTCTTCATCTTCTTCTTCCACCTACTCTTCTTTTTTTATTCTTCTTCTTATTCTTATTCTTCTTCTTTTTAATCTTCTTCTTCCTCTACTTCTTTTCTTCTTCTTCTTCTTCTTCTTCTTCTACTACTTCTTCTTTTTCATCATCATTTTCTTCTTTTTCTTTTTCATCATCTTCTTCCTCTTCTTCATTTTTTTCATCATTATCATCATTATCTATTTCTTTTATCTCTTTTTCTTCTTTTTGTTCTTCTTTTTTTTATTCTTTTTCTCCTCATCATTCTTCTTCTTTTTCTTCTTCTTCTTCTTCTCCTCCTCCTCCTCATTTCTTTACTTATTATTCTAATTTTATTTCTTCATATTATACCTCTTATTCTTTTTTTTTCTTCGTCATCTTCTTGTTCTTGATCTTTTTCTTCTTCATTTTGATTTTCTTCATCACATCACCTTCTTTTTTTCTTCTTTTGTTTCTTTTTTTTTCTTCTTCTTCATCTTCCTCATCATCATCATCATCATTTTCTTATCCACCCTCATCATCATTTTCTTCTACTACTAGTACTAATACAACTTCTTTTTCTTTTTCTTTAATTTCATCTTCATCTTATTCTTCTACTTCTTCATCTTCTTCTACTTATTCTAATTCATTATAATAATAATAATCATAATCTTCTTCTTCATTTTCTTCTTTCTCTTCTTTATTTTCTTCTTCTTCTTCTTCAACTATATCTTCATCATCATCTTTTGTTTTTACTTTATTCTTCTTCATCATCAACTTATTCTTCTTCACCATCAACTTATTCTTCTTCATTGTCATTATTATTCTATGTTTCTTCTTTATCTTCTTGTTCTTCAACATAATATTGGTCATCATTTTATTCTTCTTCAGTTTTATTTTCTTTTTTCTTTTTCTACTTCTTTACTATAAATATCTTTTTATTATTCTTTTTATTCTTCAATTTCTTCATCTTTGTTTATTCTATTTTATCATCATAGTTTTGTTCATCATCATCATCTTCTTCACCATCACATTTTCATCACCATCAACATTATCTTCTTCATATTCTCCTCATCTTCTCTTTATCTTCTACTTCTTATTGTTCTCTTTATTCCCACTTTATTTCTTGTTCATCATCATCATCATTTTTTTTCTTTTTCTACTACTACTACTTCTTCTTCTTTATCTTCTTCTCCTTTTTCCTTTTTTTCTCTTTATTTCTCTTCAACTTCTTCTTCTTCATCTTACTCATCATAATATTATTCTTCTTTTTTTTCTTCTTCCTCCTCCTCCTCTTCTTTAGCTTGTAATTTTTCATCTCATTATTATTATTATTCTTCTTCATCATCATGTTGGCTCTTAATCATAAAAAATGGAGGGCTTTTTTTTTCATCATCATCATTTTCTTCTTTTTCATCATCATCTTCATCATCATTATTATCATGATCTTCTTCTTCTTCTTGCTCTTCTTATTCTTGCTCTCCATCTTTCTAATCTTCTTCTTCTTCTTGCTTTTCTTATTCTTGCTCTTCATCATTATTAATATAATCATTATTTTTTTCATCTAATTCTTATCCTTCCTCTTCTTTTTTTATCATCTTTTTCTTCATTGTCTCCTTCTTTATTTATTTTTCAACTTCTTCTTCTTTTTATTCTTTTCCTTCATCCTTTTCTTCTTAATTTTATTCATCATTATCTCCATCATCATCATCATCTTCTTCTTTTTCTTCATCTTCTTTTTCCATTTCATTATCACCATCATCATCTTCACCTTCATCTTCATCATTTTCTTCCCACTCATTTTCTTTTCTTCTTTTTCTTTTTTTCTTATTTTTTTTCTTGTTCATCTTCATTTTCATTTATTTTTTTTCAAACTGTTGTTTTCCTTCCTTCTTTTTTTTATTTTTTTATAATTCTTCTACTTCTTTTTTCTTCTTTTTAATCATCATCTTTTTCTTCTTCCACATTATTATCATCATCATCTTCTTCCAGATCTTCTTCTTCTTCTTCTACCACATTTTTTTCATCTTCTTCCAGATCTTCATCCACATCTTATTCTTCTTCTTCTTCCTCATCTTGTTCATAATTTTCCACTTTTTCTTTTTATTCATCCCCTTCTTATTTTTTTCATCTACTTCTACTTTTTCTTGTTCTTATTTCTTGTTCTTCTTGTTCTTGTTCTTGTTCTTCTTCTTATTCCTCTTAAAAGTCTTTTTTTTTCTTTTTCTTCTTCCTCTTAAACTCATTATTCATAATCTATTTATTCTTCTTTTTCCTAATTTTATTATTCTTCATATTCTTCTTATTCTTCATCTACTCCTTCAACATCATATTTATTTTATTATTCTTCTTCATCTTCTTCTTTTACATTCTTTTCTTCATCTTCATTATCATACCTATCATCATCTTCATCATTATCATTATCATCATCATATTTTTCATCTTTTTCATCATCATCTTCTTATTCTTCAACTCTTCTTCTTCTTCTACTACAACTTCTTCTTTTTTATTTTGCTTCTATTTCAACTTATTCTTATCTTCTTTTTAATCAACTTCTTATTTTTCTTGCTAATCTTTTTCGTTATCATCCTTTTCTTCTTCTTCTTTTTTTCTTCTACTTCTACTTCTTGTTTTTGTTCTCCTATGTTCTTTTCCTCTTCTATTATTTTTTTTCGTTTTCATCTTAATTTTCTTGTTCTTCTTCTTCTTCTTCTTAATAACCTTCTAATTCTTCTTCCTCCACAATTTATTATTATTCTTCATCATCATTTTCATCATCATCATTATCATCATCATCATTATCATCATCATCATGATTATCATCTTATTTTTCTTCTCGTTCTTCTTCTTATTCTTCTTTATTTTATTATTATTATTATTATTCTTCTTCTTCTTTTTCTTTTGTTCTCCTTTCTTATTCATCATCAACTTCTTTTTTTTATTCTTTCCTTTCTTATTGTTCAACAATTTTTTCTTATTCTTCTTTTTCTTTTGCATCTACTTCTTTTTCTTCTACTTTTATTTCATCATCTTCACCTTCTTCTTCATTTTCATACTTTTCTTCTTCTTCTTCATGTTTTTCTTACGCCTCCTCCTATTCCTCCTCATTCTCCTCTTTCTATTTTTATTTTTCATCATGTTCTTCTTTTTCTTCTTCTATATTATCATCATCATCATCAACATCATCATTATCATTTTCTTCTTTTTCTTTTTCTTCTTCATTATCACCTTCTCATTGTTCATTTTTTTTCTTAATCATTAACTTATTCTTATTCATTTTTTTCTTATTCTATTTTTTCTTATAATAATAATAATTATTATTATACTTATTCTTATTATTATTATTAAAATTATTATTACTCTTCTTATTTTTTATTTTCCACTTCTTTTTATTTTTATTCTCATTCTTCTTCTTTTTCTTTCACCCCTTTTTTTAATAACATTTTTTTATATTCTTTATTTAATTTTTTTTCTTCTTTTTTTTCTGCTTATTCTTCTTTGTGTCCATCTTTCTCCTTGTCATATTCTTGTTATTCTTCTTCTATTTTGTTATTATTTTTCTACATATTTTTCTTCTTCTTCATTTTCTACTTTTTTTTTTCTTCTTCTTCTTCTAATTCTACTATCTTATACTTCTTATTCTTTTTATTATTCATCATCTTTTTGTTCTTGATCTTCTACTATTATTTCTTCTTATTCTATTTCTTCTTAAATCTCATTTTTATCATCATTATCTTCTTTTTCTTTTAATTTTCTTCTATTTTTTTTTTCTTTTTCTTCTTCTTCTTATTTTTCTTCATCATCTTCTTCTTCTTCATTTTTTTTCTTCATTCTCTTCATCAGATCAGCTTCTTATTCTACCACTATTACTTCTTCTACTTCTGCTTCTTCTTCTTCCAATTCTTCTTCGTCTTCTACATCTTCTTTTTTATCTTCTTTTTCATCCTTTTGTTCTTATTCTTATTTTTAGTAATCATCATAATCCACTTCTTATTATTCTTCATTATCATCATAATATTATTTTTCTTGCTCCTCTTCTTCTTCTCTTTTCCTTTTTTTTATTTGCTTATTCTTATTCTTATTCTTATTAATATTAATATTGTTATTCTTTTTTTATTCTCTTTCTTCTTCTTCTTCTCATTCATTGCATTCTTCTTATTTTTTTTCTTCTTTTTCTTCATTTTCTTATTCTTCTTCTTCTTTCTCATTTTATTATTCTTCTTCATTTTTCTTTTCTTCTTTTTCATCATCATCATTTTTTCCATCATACTCATCATCTTTTTCTTATTTTTTTACATCTTCATCATCATTATCATCATCTTTTTCTTCATCTTTTCTTTTTTTTTTTTCTTCTTAATCATCTTATTTTTAATCATCATCTTCTTCATTTATATCCCATTCTTCATCCTTTGCATCGTCATCATCATCATCATCTTCTTCTTCTTCTTCTTCTTTTTCTTCTTCTTCTTGTTGTTCATCTTGTCCATCTTGTACATCTTGTTCTTTTTCCTTCTTCTTCTTCCTCCTCCTCCTTCTCCCTCTTCCTCCTTCTCTTATTCTTATTTTTTTTCTTTTTCTTCTTCTTATTTTTCTTTTTCTTTTTCTTTATCTTCTTATTTTTCTTCTTCTAGTTTTTCTTCATTATTACTACTATTACATCTTCTTTTTCATCATCTTCTTATTCTTCATCTTATTTATCCCTATCTTCTTTTTCATCATCATCATCATCATCATCAACATCATCAAATTATTCTTATTATTTTTATTCTTCTTCTTTTTTTATTTAGCCCTATATTCTTCTTTTTCATCATCTTCATCTTCATTTTCTTTTAAATTTTTATTATCTTGTTCTTCGTCATCTTCTTCTTCATCATAATTATAATTTTCTTCTTTTCTTCAACAACAACAACATCATCAACATCATCTTTTTCTTCTTCATCTTTAACATCATCATCATCATTATCATCTTATTATTATTATTATTCTTCTTCTTCATATTCTTCATTTTTTTAATTCTTCCTCTTATTCTTTTTTCATCTTTCACTTATTCTTCGACTTATTTATCTTTCTCTTTTTCTTTTTCTTCTTCTACTACTACTTCTTCTTCTACCACATTATCTTTTTCTTATTTTTCTTGTTATTCTTCTTCTTCACTTATTATTATTATTATTATTAGTATTATTATTATTATTGTTCATCATCTTCTTCTTATTTTTTATGTTTTTTCCCTATCATCTTTTGTTTCATCATCATCTTCATCTTTTTCTTCTTTTTATTCTATATCTTGTTCTTCTACTTCTTTTTCTTTGTCTTCTTCTTACTCTTCCCCATCATCATCATCATCTTCTTCTTCTATTTCCTCCTCCTCCTCCTCATCATCTTCTTCTACTTATTCTCTGTCTTCTTCCTCTTTTTCTTCTTCATATTGATAATTTTAATCTACTTCCTTTTTTTTCTTAGTATTGTTCCTCATTTTCTTTTTCATCATCATCATCATCATTTTCTTTTTCATCATCATCATCATCATTTTCTTTTTCTTTTTCATCTTCTAATTCTTCAACATATTCTTTTTCACCATCATCATCTTCATCATTTTTATCATCTTCCTATTCTTATTCCTCTTCTTCTACTTCTTCCTACTCTTCTCCTTCTTCTCTTTCTCATTCTTCTTTTTTTCAACATTATCTTATTCTTCTTGTTCATCTTTTTCATTCACTTTTTTTCTAGCTAAACTTATTATTCATCTTCATTCTCTTTTTCTTTTTCTTCTTATTTTTCTTCTTTTTCCTATTCTTCTTATGCAACTCCATCTACTTTTTCTTTCTCTAATTATTTTTCCTCTACTACTTCTTTTTCTACTACTTATTTTTATATTCTCATTCTCTTTCTTCTTCTTTCTCTTCTTCTTCTACTTTTTTTTCTTATTTCTTTACTTTATTTTTTTCTAATTTTTATTATTATTCGTATTATTAATATTATTATAATTCTACTTCTTCATTTATTTTTTTTTACTTTTTTTTCTTAATCTTCATCAGCATCAGCATCATCATCATCATCATTTTATTCTTCATCATTTTTTTCACCGTCATCATTTTATTATATATCATTTTTTTCATCATCATCTTCTTCTTTATCTTCTTTTTTTATCTTCTTCTTGTTATTCTTCTGTTCTTCTTCTTCTTCTTCTACCACTACTTCTTCTTTTTCATCATCATCATCATCATCATCTTCTTCTTCTTCTTCTTCTTTTTCTTCTATTTCTTCTTATTCTTCTTAATATATTATTGCTACTACTACTACTACTTCTTCTTCTTCATGATCTTCTTCTTCTTCATGATCTTCTTCTTCTTCATGATCTTCTTCTTCTTCTTCTTCTTATTCATCATCATCATCTTCTTCTTATTCCTTTTTCTTCTTTATCTATTATTCTTCACTATACTCATCTTCTCTTTCTTCTTCCTCTACTTATTCTTTCTCTACTTCTTTTTCTTCTTCAACTATTTTTTTCTTTTCTTATTCTTGTTATTATTTCTCATCATTATCATCATCATCATCATCATCATCATAATCATCATCATAATCATAATCATCATCATCATCTTCTTATTCTAATTTTTATTCTTCTTCCTCTTCTTCTTGTTCATTATCTTCACATATTCTTTAAAATTTTTTTATCATCATCATCTTCACTTTCTTCTTCTTATTCTTATTCTTTTTATTCTTGTTTTTTCCATTTCTTCTCCTTCATCTTCTTCTATTATTTTTCTTCATTTTCATCATCATCATCATCATCATAATCATCATCATAATCATAATCATCATCATCATCTTCTTATTCTAATTTTTATTCTTCTTCCTCTTCTTCTTGTTCATTATCTTCACATATTCTTTAAAATTTTTTTATCATCATCATCTTCACTTTCTTCTTCTTATTCTTATTCTTTTTATTCTTGTTTTTTCCATTTCTTCTCCTTCATCTTCTTCTATTATTTTTCTTCATTTTCATCATCATTATAATCTTTTTTTATTCTTCTTCATCTTCTTCATGTTCTTCATTTATTTTTCTTCATTTTCATCATCATTATATTTTTTTTGTTTTTTTATTCTTATTCATCATCTTCTTCGTCTTCTTCTTTTTTTATTTTATTCTTCTTGTTCTAATTTTTATTCTTCTTCATTTTCTTTTTTCTTATTTTTATTCTTCTTATTCTTTTTTTTCTTCACTTATTATTATGATTATTTTTCTTCTTCTTTCTTCTTCTTCTTCTTCTTTTTCTTCTTGTTCTTCATTTTATTATTCTTTTAATTTTCTTATTTTCCATTTTCTACTTTTTTCCTACTTCTTCTTCTTTCTTTTCTTCTTTTTCTTTTTCTTCTTCTTCGTCTTTTTTTTCTCCTCCTCCTCATTCCTCTCATTCTTCTTCTACTTTTTCTTTTTCTTCTTATTTTTCCTCTTTTTCTTTTTCTTCCTCTTTTGATTCTTATTATTCATCTTCATCTATTTCTTTTTATTATTATTCATCTTCTTTTTTTTTCTTCATCTTTTTTTTCATAATCATCATCTTCTTTTCCATATTCTTTTTTTTCTTCTTTTTCTTATTATTCATCATCATCATCATTGTTTCTTATTATTATTATTATTATTATTATTATTATTATTATTCTTCTTCTTCTATATTTTCTTTTTTTTTCTATTAAATTTTTTTCATAATCATCATGATCATCATCATCTTCTTCTTTTTCTTCTACTAATTCTTCTTCTTCTATTGAAAATATATGTACCTATTGAGGTAAAATATTTATCTTCCCAATTTTTTTTTTATATTTTCTTAATGAATATTAGTTGACCAACCCTACTTTTTCCAAGTAGAATAAATATTGATGGCCAATATTGATCCTAAATTTACAAAACTATGTGATGGTTTTGCCATTTTGGTCGAGCTTTTAAATTGGTTTTATTTGAAACATCATTAAATATTTGGCCAATTGGGATCATTTTATGTAAATAACTTTATTTTTATTTGTAGATGGTTTTACTTGATGGTTTATGTATATTCATGATATTCTCTTGCATTTTATCCATTTTAAATTGATAAATATCAAGGATATTGAGCTATTTTTTTTACATGATCTTTCTTCCATTAATGTTTTGATGTTGTGGGTATTTTAGAATGAAAAAAAATATAATAGGAAAAAAAGAAGTTATGGTCAACTTATCTATAGTTTTATACAAACATGTGGTTGACTAGACACAGCGTAGTATTTATAGTTGGTGTTTTTCTTAATTTTTCAAATATTGAATTCATTAATTTTGGATCCATAATTTTGATAAACAACTTCTCTATTATTTTTACATCCACTTTATGGCTAAATTGCTAAAATTTTAAAAGTCCACAATTCATCACTCTACATACATCAACTTTTTTATGTTTTTTGGAATTTTGATGAATGTTAGTAAAATAATAACTATTTGGGTAGAAATTATTAGACTTAGTGTGTAGTTAATACTTAGAGGGAAGAGAGATGGAATGGAGAGTATTGATATTTACCATGTCATGACTTGAGTTCACTTTTCACTATATTACTAAGTTATTATGATGTCCTTTGGTTCCCATAACACTATAAAACCTGTTAATCATTGTACGCCATGATTCTACTAATAAGGTGATACAATCTTTATATTGTGCAACATGGTCTTCATGTTAGTACTATAATCCTAGAGTCATGGATGCATGATCTCTAAAAAATTTAATGGCTATAATAATATTTTTATTTCATGACAACTAAGTATCCCACAAATATAATTAGTTGTCGCAAATTCTAATACCATGACTTTATTATAATAGAACAAAAATATTAAGTATTTTAAGTCAATGTGATTATTTTATGCTGACATTTATTCCCATTGAGAATTTACTCTAGTCGTGGGCTTTTCTAGTGCTATACCTTGTGCTCCATAGAAAAATCACCAAAATCACGACTATTCCAAGTTTCATAACTTTGAGTTACAAAGAGTAAATATATCAATCAGAGTCATTCCTGACACTATGATTGTTTGTTTTGGATAGAAAATATTTCAGATATGGTTATTCCTAGTATTATGATATTGTGTACCAAGAAAGAGTTACCTAAGTTATATTACTCATTGACACCATGATTTTGGTACTCTAGAGAAGATCTGATGAGACATGAATGACTCAAACCCCAAATTAGTGGTAAATTCAAGGCAAATAAGGCTATATTGATTGAGTTTTAGCTTTTGATGCTTATATTTATGGTTGGGCTTTTAGTGAGAAATGGGAACCCTTGGTTTCCATGAGATGCCTCTCAATATATCTCAGACAAGAATCTTTCAAAATATTAGACTTAATTGATGTCTAGGGTTGAGTTATATATTTGTGTATGATAGATATGATACTATAATATTATTGAATATTTATTTTAATGTTGTGTTGTGTTGTGTTGGTTTCAATAACACTTATGTCAAGGGATACATTCATGTAATATGATAAAAAAGTGGTGATAGCTCTTCTAATATTAATTCATGAGACAAATGTATGAGAAAAAATTTCAAAGATAATGTAAGTTTAATTGTTATAAGTATGATGTTTACAAAGACAAAAGAACAAACACATTTATGACCAATCATTTATGTATATTCTAGAAGAAGTGACATAGTGTAATGTGGGGGTTAAGTTGAATGTCTAACCTAAAAGTTTCACCATATTGTGAGAGTTGCATGTTGGCCATGTCTGATGGTGACAAGTAAGTCTTGGAGGAACCATCATAATATTATGATTCATATCTAATAACTAAGACATCATTTGAAGAAAGAATTATTACTTCACTCATAAATATAAGGAAAGCTAATGATGTGAAAGAGAAGTGAGGTAGACTTTTTGTGGATCAATTTAGGTAACTAGCACTATTATAGAATGAGAAGATCAACAATGATGTAGTAGGAAATGTGGAAGAGAATCTTTAGGAGTGTGTGTTCATAAAATTCAAGAATAATACAAACTTAGAAGGGTAGAAAATTGAAGAAACCACCAAAGGTGAAGATAGACAAAAGAAAGTCACGACTTCATAAATGGAAGAAGAAAAGCCATGAGTTTGATGAAGCCTAATAATAGAGAAATCATGATGTATTATAAGGTCACATCAATGGAGTTACAATGAGAAAATTTCAATTTCATGACTTTAAAAATAGTGGCACAAGAGGAAAAGTAATGACTAAAATTAAAGTTATTGCAATCATGATGGAAGACATGCCTAATGATGCTGCAACTTTTATGAGAGTCATAGCCACACGAGAAGAATTCCTTGAATCATGGACATCTCAAGATGGATTAATCGTGAAGTTGTTACCTAGTCACCTTCATTTTTCTTTCGTAGGAGACGACAAGATGAACTCAATCATAATTCATTACCATTGACTAAAGAGATGGAGGAGATAATAGTAAAAATGATAAGGAAATATGTCAAGATTATTGCTTGGCCACTTGGGATATCTAAGGCATCAACCACATCGATATTCATGCATGAGATACTCATGAAAGATAGTACAAATCCAATAATCAAACACTAATGAAAGCTGTATCTAATAATGAAAGATGTGATAAAAACAATATCATAGAGTAGCTCAATGTGGGGATCATTGATGCTATATTGGATAGTTTATAGGTTAGTTTGATTCACATATTGCTAGAAAGGGTTGTTTAATGGTTGTAACGACCTTGAATAATGAAGAAATCTCAACATGTGTAACCACTAGATGATGCATATGCATGGATTACTAGAAGTTGAACAAAGAAACAAAGAATGATCACTACTCATCACCTTTCATAAATCAAATGCTAGACAAAATCTAGGGGCGTAGCTTTTATTATTTTCTAGATTGATATTTAGGATGCAACCAAATTTTGATTGAACAAATAGACCAAAAAAAGTCGACTTTCACTTGCCCTTATGGAACCTTTGTAAACTAAAAAATGTTATTTGGTCCTTGCTTTGCTCTGCTACTTTTAGAGGTGCATGAATGTGATCTTTTCCGACCTCAATGAGAAAGTCATAGAAGTTTTTATGGATGATTTTTCTATGTATGGCGATTATTTTTAAGGTTGTTTGAAAAACATGGAAGTGGTGTTGAACTGATACAAAGAAATGAATCTTGTTTTAAATTAGGTGCAATTTCATTTTATGGTAAAGAAAGAAATTATACTAGAACATCTAATCTCTATTAGAGAATTAATAGGTAGATAACATGAAGATTTTAGTAATAAAATATTTACCTCACCCTACTACTATCAACAGGGTGCGTAGTTTTCTCGGGCATGTTGGATTCTACTAGAGATTTATCAATAACTTCTCAAAGATAACTAAACTATTATTTAGACTATTAGAGAGAAAATGATTTTCAAGTTCAATAAAGAATGTGCTAATAACTTTAAAAGGCTGAAAAAAAAATTGATAAAAAGCTCAATAATCATGACACAATAGATGGGTGAGCCATTTGTGATTATATGTGATTCAAGCACATATGCACTTGGAGTTGTATTGGGTCAGAAAAAAGACAAGGTAATTAAAGTCATTTCATATATTAGTCAAATATTGAATAAAGCCTAATTAACTACACAACTACTAAAAATGAGATGTTGACGATAATGTTTGCTTGTGACAAATTCTAACCATATATTTTTGGGGCAAAGGTAATGATTTATATAGACCATACTATGGTATGATATTTAATGGTGAAGAAAGAAAGTGAAGTTGAGATTGATAAAGATGGATTATTTTTCTCCAAGAATTTGATATAGAAATAAATGATAAGAAGTAGAAGAATAACATGATAGCGAGCCATTTTTCTTGTTTAGAATCCAATATGAACCATGGAGGAGGTATTGAATTCTCAAAGAACTTTTTGGATGAGTAGATCTTGGTGTTGAAAACTTATTTATCCGAGTGCACTGATTTTGTTAATTACCTAGCTTGTGTTGTTTTTCCACTATCTCTCGTCACAAAAAAAAAAAGAAAATTCTTGTATGATACAAAGCACTAACTATAGGATGATCCACTTCTATTTAGAAGATATATAGATCTTGTCATAAAGAGATATATACCAGAAGATAAACATACATAGATTATCCTTAAATGCCACACTTCACCTTATAAAGGGTATTTTGGAGGTAACATAATGGCATAAAAAAATATTGTAGTCTGGTTTTTCTCTCATTGTTATTTAGAGATTGTCAAAATATTACAAGATATTGTGATTGATGTCGAAGATTAGGGAAAATATCTTGACATAATGAGACGCTGCTTAATAATATCCTTAAAGTCAATTTTTTTGGTGTATGAGGAATAAATTTTATAAGACCATTTTTTATATTCTTTTGCATGAAGCATATGCTATTAGTAGTGAATTATGTATCTAAATGAATTGAAGCAATAACAACATAAAATAGAAATTCAAAAATAGTTTTGAGAATCTTATGTAGCATTGTTTTCTCATATTTTAGCAGATCATGATGCATTGTAAGTAATGAAGGAATCCATTTTTATAATAGTTTATTTAGAACCTACTTGGCTATGTATGGAACTAGATATAAGGGAGGACTTTCAAATCATTTACAGACAAATGAGCAAACAGAAATATCCAATAGAGAGATCAATAATATATTTAAAAAGATAGTTAATCTAAAAAGGAAATATTGATCTCAAAGGGTGGTAGAAGCATTATAGGCTTATAGATTAGCATTCAAGACTCCCCTATGGATGTGCCATATATATTTATTTTTAGAAATTCTTTTCACTTACTAGTTGAAATCGAGCATCGACCATAGTAGGCAATAAAGCAAATAAATTATAAAATGAGGGATATAAAAAAAGAGAGTTCTTCAAATGAATGAATTAAAAGAATCATGGAATGAAGCCAATGATAATACTTAGATCTACAAAGACAAAACAAAAAAAATGTTATGCCAAGACTCTCTCGAAGAAAGAAGTAAAAATAGGAGAGCATGTATTAATATTCAACTCCCATCTCAAGTTGTTTGCAAGAAAGTTAAAGTCATGATGTTATAGATCATTTATGATTGATCACCACTATGATACCATATGGAGAAGTAATGATAAAATCAAAAGATGTAATGAAATTAAAACTAAACAGGCAAAGATTGAAGCATTATAAGGCAAAACATGTAGAAGTTTAAATGGTGAAAGAAATAAAAGACAGTACTCTACCTGATACAACCAAAAAAAATGTTGTGATTCTATCCAAAGCCATGACTAATATGATCCATAGAGTGATTCGCATGCATGATTTCACAACTAGTAATGGTGCTACCAAAGGCAACTATGTCATGACTTATCCCAAAGTCATACTTCCATGAAAGAATGTCTTGAAGAAGATGTTCTGGAGGATTACTTTAAGTAGGAGAAGTAATCTAAAAGAAGATAAGTAGAAAAAAAGTATACTAAGAAGCTTTCATGGACCACTAAGATCACAAACTAAATTGGAGATCAATGGAAGGTCCAACTTTGAATATTAAACAAAATATTACTTAGGAAGCAACCCTAGAATTATTTTATATATTTTGATTGAATAAACTTGTACACCACAGATATTCACACAAAATGACTAATCTCAAAATTCCTAACCCTAATTCCCAAAAAAATATTCCACCATGACACTCAAACTCAATCATGGTAATGTCTTGGTTATATTAAGTTGAATTGAAAAAATAAAAAGAGATTCATTATTTTGGGTTGACAATACTTATAGTGAGGAAGTTTATCTAGAACTCTTTGCACCATAATTTTTGGGAGGTTTGCAATATATTTATTAGTCTGTTTGTATGTATTTGTACTTTTATTTAAAAGATTTCATTAAATTTATGTTTTGAGAGATTTTGACGAATGTTAGCGAGATCTTAACTTTTTGGATGGAAATTCATAGACTTGGTGGAGCAGAGGCTTGGAGAGGAAAGAGACATAATAAAAAGTCATGATATTTTCTATGTTACAACTTAAGTTCATTTTTCACTATATTATTGAGTAGTTATAGCATCATTTCTTAGTCATAACTCAATAAAACTAGTCATCACAATCTATTTATGTCATGACACTACCACCAAATTAATATAAGCTTTCTACTATGTAACATACTTTTTATGGTCATGATATTATCTTGAAGTCATGAATGTACTATTCCTAAAATATTTAATGTTCATGATATTATTTTCATGTCGTAGTAGCCAAGTACCCAACTAATATAATTAGTCATGACAAATTCTAGTGGCATAACTTATTCATTACAAAAAAACAATATGTGTTTTGAGTCATGGTATTTTTTTTTGTGCCATGAAATTTAGTTCTAAAAAGTATTTACTCTAGTCATAGCCTTTTATATCAGCATGATCTTGTGCTCCTGAGAGAAAACACCAAAGTCATGTCCATTCCTAATGTCATGACTTTAATTTTTATTGAAATTAGATATCCTTTTAAGTTGTTGTTAAGGTATCTTATTTTTTCACTTTCCTTTAGAGTAGCAATGTATAAGTATTGAAAGAAAAAGATACCATAGTGGGGGCATCCACCCTTTGCAAGAGTTGTTATGCAAGAGTGCCAAAAGCCTTAGTTTTGGTATGGCGGCCATGGAGATGCACTATGAGAGGACATACTTTAGTAATTTTATGGAGTAGCCAACATAATTGGAAAAATAATGTAAGATAATATTGGGGCTCATGGAGCTGACATGCCAGTAGCTCCCCATATTATACTAGGGAAAGAAAGAATGCATAGGAGCACATGATGCCTACTGGAGCTTCAAAAGCATTGCCCATCTTCATTTAATGGCAATCCTAACCTTGTGGTAGCATAATCTTGGTTATGCCTCATTATTTGGTTTGCTAAATACTAAATAATAATAACCATTTGTATGATTTTATGATGTGTTTTCCTAAAAAAAAGATTTGTTTGTAATGATTTCATAAATACTTAGTTTTAGAAGATTTTAAAAATTGTTGTAAAATTAGGAGTTTTTATTGTGATATGTGTGACTTTATTTAGTTGGTGACTATGAGGGCATCAAAAAGTTCTACAAGTTCTAACATTTAATATGCTACAACTTGATTATATCTTTGGATACTTAATGATTAGCTTTGGTATCTATTCATGGCCAAAAGTCTACACATATAGTAATAGTAATCTTCTTGTGTTATGGTTCTAACATTTTGTTATTATAATCTTTTTATGATACAACATATTCTCTTGGCTACAAAGATTTCATAGAATCATAGGGAAACTAGTTTTAAATAATTTCATGGTTGCATATTAATTTAATGTCTTAGGAACTAAGTATCGCACTAGTACTAAAAGTCATGGTAGCCTCCAGCACTATAACTTCTCCGTTACTAACCCATAAAACACTCAAGAAAAAGTCATGCTTTGATCAGGAGCTATGACTTTTGGCTAATAAATATTAAAGAGAGTCAAACTCAAGCCAAAGCCGATACAAGGTCCATGAATCTTGGCTCAAGAGAGAAACCAAAGGCATAACCATCACTCAACACCAAAACAATGGTTTATTGAGACTAAATGCACAAGTTATGGGGACATTCTAGCACTATGAGTTTGTGTATAGAGACTAAATGAGCCTTCATGACTTTTCATATTTTTTGACCATTAAGTCGATAAAAGAGACTAAATCCATGATTCATACTCAACATTATTGTGTTACAAAGGTGAAATAAGCAATTATGACTTTGTCCAACATCACAATCATCAAATAGAGGAAAGATAACAAATCACTACTCATACCAAACACCACTACTTTTTGTTATTATAGAACCCAAATGACCAAAGCCATGACTTTTATTTAGCACTATGACTTCCAATTAATAAAAACAATACAATATGCTCGAGTATTAAAGAAAAATCTTAAGAATTCAAAGAAAATTCATGAGAGACATAAAGAAGATGACGCAAAAGGTTCAACAATTCATTTTTGGGTTAATTCATGAGCAACACGGGTGAAATAAGACACAAGAATAAATCTTAGGATATAGGCATGAATTCCCACCTCCTCCTTGAAGTAAATCAAAGTGGAATTGAGTAGCCTTTGAGATATTTAAATTCTGAAACATAGATTATCAAAAGGAATGAAATTGGACACCTATATTCATATGAGATGAATTTTAACTTATCTCATATGTTATTCTTTTCCCAATATTAGGCTAAAAATGAATCTATAGATAGTTTAATAGTTTTTATATGATGGATACTTTGTTTAATATTTTAAACAAGATGGTTTGTTGTGATGTTATTTGGTTATGAATAATTTAGTAATTAAATAGAACTAAAACTAGGTATTTAGCTATTGGTGAATTTGTACATGATTAGAGTACTAGATGGTGATATTTAATCTATAAAAAAGACTCATATGTATAGTAGGAAAGAAGTGATAATCATCTTGACTATGATGTGAAATACAAATCCATACTCCAAACCCAAAATTAAGATATATATAATCATTGTGATTATGATATTTTTGAATCCAAAATTACATGTACTTTTATAGGTCACTCCATTATGCAAATCTTAGAGGAATTATATGTTAATATATGTTGGGTAATTAATAGAATAATCTCTTAAGGGGTTTACCGTTAGTGCAGGAGTTACCTATAATAGTGGGGATTGATACATGTAAGCCATGTGACAAGCATAGATAGATTTGATTCATATTATGATGATAGCCATATGAGTTACATTTAATTATATGACTTCTACTAGTGAAACATGAATAAAAGTATATGTTAAATGTGTTAGTATGGTGCTAACAAAGTTGAAAGCTCAAATATTTTTTTCCACATCAATTCTCATTGAAAAGCCACTAGATGTCAGATAATAAGAATATATATTTGAAGCAACTAATAAAAAAAAGTTAAATATTTGTCTAGAAGGTGAGGATTTGTGAATGACCTCTGAGTAGAAATGATATATTATTTTAATGGTAAAGTACTGAGAGGATAACTATGAGAGCACTAATATTGGAAATAGCTCAATAGTTGATAACCACTTTATATGTTAGTAGGAAAAGAAGTCATTCCATAATTATCCAACCTTCATTATATGACAAAGCACAATCACAACAAGGCTATTTATGAATTCCATCACAAATAAAAATATAGATCATCCCTAGAATCTAGGATTCATGACTTGAATCTTGTTTATCATGCCTACTAAAGTAGCTATTAACTTTTATTGGATAAATAAACATTGCACTTGAAATGCTTGTGGGATTAATATCTAGACTAAATATCTATATTATTTCTTGTATGACCCAAATAATTATAGAACAATATTGGATGAGATACTCTTGCCTAATTAGCCTTTGGGATGTACCTAACTATTAAATTAGGGGTTTTATTAAAGTCACAACATTTATCAAGAAAAAGATGGACAATCTTTGTATCTCATATTACTTCAAAGTTCCTATTATTACTTCCCTATTTTAGGGGGAAGTAGACATGTTGTGGGAATGTTTCAATAAAACTTAAGATATGGCCCATTTTACATTGATGGAGTTTGAGGACATTTCAATAGAAAATACTTTTGTGAGGTTTCAATGGAAGCAAAGGCCCAAAAGTTCAACTAGCTAGTGTAAATAATATGAGTGTTGCTGAATATGAAGAAAATTTTATTGAGTTGTCATAGTTTTCTCTTTACTTGATTTTCACATTAGAGATAAGAGCCTTCCACTTTGAGCAAGGGATCAATCCATCTATATGCTTGAGATTTGTGGCCTTACACATTTGAGACAAAGGTGATTTGGTGATGCCAGCACATTTAAAGGAGCAAGAGAAAGATAATGCCATACAAATCCAAAAGTATCACAAGAAAAGTTTAAAATTACCAATAAATATAGTTCAACTAGAGATTCCTTGTCAAAGAAGGGATCACAATCTTCTCATCCAACCTAGACTGCCATGGGGTTAGTTTCTATTGGTAGGTCATGTTTTGATAGTTCCTTCTTTAGTGGACTTCATTCTAGACCATCCATATATTTTGGTTGTGGCCAAGAAGAGCACATGAAGAAGGATTGCTCTCAACCTTTCCAATAGGTGAGACTATTAGTAACTACTTGCATGCCGAGGGGAACTCCTTTAGCTCAGTCCATATGCCTTTATGTTTGAATCACCCTAGCCAGCATGATCCTATTCTAATAGTGCATTATAATTGAGGAAGGATAGGAGAAATATGTTTATGAATAATGGAGGAACTTTTTTCATCTTGCCTACCACAAAGGAAGAGCAAGTTACCGATACTGTGGTAGAAGGTAAGCTCCCTTTTTGTAGTACTTGGGCTTTTTTTTGTTTGAAACTAATGCTTTTCATTCTTTTGTTTCCTATATGTTTGTAAATTCTTTGGATATAGAACATGAGGAGTTAGACTCTGGCTTGTGTGTTGTTTCTCTATTGGATAGTTTAGTTTTGGTGAGTAAGGGGTGTAAAAGTTATGAACTCCAATTTGAAGACTTATTTCTTGTTATGATCTTTTGCTCTTAAATTTCTCTGGCTATGACATAATCCTATGAATTGATTGGTTGTCAAAATTTTATATTGTGCTAGATTGCTGCTTGAGGTAAGTCATATTTCAAGTTAGAAAGACTCTTGTTATATTAAAAAAGGGGAGCCAGCTTTAATGACTTTAAATTAGTAGCTAGACGTGTGATGAGAAAGGTGAGCAAAACTTTGTGTGTTGTGCTCTTTAACAAAGCAACAAGATGAGGTAAAAATAAAACTCTTTGGTCACAAGTGCCAATAGTGAGAGTTTGGTGGTCTATTTTTTAGAGATGTTGAGTGCTTTGCAGCCTCCAAGGAAGATAAAGTTTTATACTGATTTGGTATTAGGGGCCAAGCCTATTTCTATTCCTTCTTGTCAAATGACACCTATATAATTGAAAAAATTATAGAGTTAACTTTAGGACTTGCTTACTAAGGGGTTTGTACAACTTAGTATGTTTTCATGGGGGGTTCCTATTCTATTTGAATAGTTGTACAATGCATCATTATGATTATGTATAGACTACAAGAAGTTGGATCAAGTGAAAATCAAGAATGAGTTTCTACTTCCTCAAATATATGACTTGTTTGACCAGTTGGCAAGAGACTAATTAATCTTGAAAATAGACTTGAGATTTGGATATCATTAGTTGTTTGTAAAAAAATAGCCAACCAAGAATATTTTTTTAGACCTAATGATGTTTATGAAGTTAATGAATTGAATGTGACCAATGATGTTTTTGGTGTGACCAATGCACCAATGATGTTTATGAAGTTAATGAATCGACGATTTTGGCATTTCCTTGATATATTTTTTATCATCTTTATTGATGATGTATTTGTATATTCAAAGATTTAAGAGGAGCATGATCAACATATCTGATTGGTTTTGTAAACTCTTTTAAGTATTAGTTATATGGAAAGTGGTCGAAGTATGGCTTTGGACACTAGTTTTCAATCCTTGCAATGTGGTGACTAAGGAAAGGATTTTTGTGAATTCTGAGAAGGCAAAAGCTTTGTTTGAGTGGTTAAGGTTGACTATGGTAACTGAGGTATTTAGTTTTTTGGGTTTGGTAGCCTATTATGATCACTTGGTTGAGAAATTTTTTTATATTACCTTTCCTTTAACTAACTTAGTGTGGAAGAGCACTCGTTTAGATTTAAATGATAAGTGTGAAGCCACTTTCTAAGAGTTGAGTAACAAGCTAGTTTTATCCTGGATTCATGATTTGCTATATGATATATCACCTTATGTGATTTTCATTTATCCATCTTTAAATGATTTAGGTTGTGTGCTTATGCAAAATGAAAGAGTCATTAATTGTCAATCTAGATAATCAAAGTGCATGAGAAAAATTACCCTATGCATCACTTGGAGTTAGTAGTAGTTATCTATGCCTTCAAGTTTTAAAGGTATTATTAGTTTAGCATTTAGTTTGAAGTGTACCCAGATCAAAGGAGTCACAAGTACTTGTTCACTATGAAAGAACTTAAGGCAGAGGTTGTGGATAGAATCACAAGGATTGTGACTTTATACTGCAATATCATTTGAGAAAGTCCAATGTTGTGGCCGATGTATTAAGTAGGAAATGTCATAAAAGTTTGGCTTCTTTGAAACTTTAGCATTGAAAAATGGTGGTCGTTAAAGAAATCTTTGGGCTACAAGTAGTTGAGGCAACTTACCTAGTATGTATTTATAGTTTGAGATATCAACCTACTCTAGTTTTCAGATAATTGAGGCACAAAAAGAGGATATTAAATTGTAGAATTTTTTTCAAATGAATCAAAAGGAAGGTGGCACTGAGTAAAAACTTTCGGTAGAAATTGAATATTTTTTTATAAGAAAACTTTTTATTACTCAAGGCTTGAGAGAAAAATTATTAAAAAAACCCCATTTTTTTAAGTTCTTGTTGCATCTAGGGAATGCAAAAATGTAAGATGGTTTGATGAAAAATATTTGGTGGCTATGCATGAAACAAAGTATGGTTGACTTGGTAAAAGGTATTTGGTTTGGAAATAGGCGAAGGTAAAGCATCAAAAGTTTGGAGGGTTGTTGTAGCCTCTACTAATTTCATAGTATAGGTAGGAATCAGTGCCTGTGGACTTCATGATAGCTCTATAGAGAACTTTAGGGTAATGCAATGCCTTTTGGGACATTATTGATAAGCTAACCAAATTAGCTCACTTTTTTTTCATTCAAACTAGTGATTCATTAAATATGTTGTTCAATTTGTATATAAGAAATTATTTGGAAGCATTAAGTTCTAGTTTTTAGTTTTTTTGGACATAGATCATAAGTTTACTTCATGGTTTTTGCAAGGGTTTCATAAGGCTCATGCGACTCAGTTGAACATGAGTACAATATTTCATCCTCATATAGATAGACAAAGATAGTGCCCTATTCACACTACAAGAAAAATCCCAAATAGCTAGGGAAAAATCCCTAGCTAAATTTGATTTTTCCATTGTTAAACTGGAATAGCGATGTATTAACGACGGAACTTTTCAAAAGCTAAAGTGCACGTCGCTAAAAATTAACGAGAAAAAGAGAGCCCTAGCTAAAAAATTTTAGCGATGGAAATTCCCTAGCTAAATTAATAATGTCCCTAGCTAATTTGACCTTAATTTGGTGCTTCACAAAATTTCCTAGTTAAATTAGCAATGGAAAAATCCCTAGCTATTTTCATTCCAAAACTATTTTCACTATTTTATTTTTTTTTTCAAAAAATTTAATTAAATAATTTTATGTTTTTCTATTATATTGAATAAAAATAGAAACTATAAATGATAATTTATAATTAACAAAAATTAAAATTAGTTAATAAATTATTCTGATATAATATTTTACATAGTTAAAACAAAAACATAAGAAAATTTTATTACATTTTATTCATCAATGTATCTAACGATAGTGCATAAAGTATAATCTATCCATGAATTGATATTGTTTTCTCTCCCTCAGCTCCTCCGATCACCATCTTGTTGCTGTGACAAACCTATCCTAATCGCGGAGCATCATGTCTAGTGAAAATTCCTTCACTTCTACAAGCTTCGTATGGAGAACATTACAGTACCATATCTGTATGAAATTTAAACCAGTCAATCAAATCAAATTAAATAAATAAAAAAAGTTATGTTTTGATAAATATATAATAGTATAGTATATATGTACATATATACTAGCATTTCACTAGTTACATATATTACGGTAGTATATGTACATATATACTGTAGTATTATATGTACATATATACTGAGTACATATATACTCAGTATATATGTACATATAATATTGTAGTATTATATGTACAAATACTACAGTAATATGTAGATATATCGAGTATATATCAACATATATACTCAATATGTATGTATAAAAGATATACTAGCATTTCTTTTATATGTACATATAAGAGAAACCTCTCATTGAATCGAGAAACTATTTCAGAATGCGACTCTGTATTAAATCTCTCATGAACATCCTAACATGTCAGGAACAATAGAGACAATAAAATTCAACGATCAAAGAATACATATCATGTTTATCGTGTACGTAAAAAATGAGCAATGAAATGTAACTCACCATGACCATGGTACACAAACACAAGAGTGATGATAGGGTTTGAAGAAGTAAAACAACTAGACCACCGCCTTCCACAGTTTCGATCATTCTTGCAAGAATATTTGAAGTTAAGGCTTCAAAATCCTCACAGTTACAAGGGTAAAAAAAGAAGATATTAGCAGTGATGAGAATCTTAAACATAGTTTCTAGAAAGAAAAGAAAAGTAGAACGCACAAAATACACATGTCATAAGTATTTCCTCGAATTCTTTCAGAATCTTTGTACAAGCAATAAGAAACAACTTTGCTTTCCAGAAACAAAGAGAAGGGATTAGCTTTTTCTAGGTCAATCAGTCCCTTCAGCATTAGCTTATTAATCTGCTTTGCCTATTTTCTCTTGTGGCATCATCATGCATGCATCAAATTCAGACAAAAATAAAAAACTAGTCTAATTTCTTAGTGATCATGGCATTAAATTTAGTATGCACATATATACTGCACAAAGGTTGAAATACCTTTTACAATATCAGAATCTATCTTTATCCTCAACCAAAGCTATAACTTTACCATGACAGTGCTATTACATAATCCATACACTTTTCAAATAAAACCTTATCAAATAATGACCCATCCTGAGATTTTACTACCTAATTGTCCCTAAATAGTAAGAACATGCATAAGATAGGAGGAAATGAAACTGGATCTAGAATCTATATAGCGTAATAGTTTTGAAACATGGATAAAAGAAAATAATTTGAAGTACAAAATAATGAACAAAAGAAAGGAAGCAAGGAGCATATTGCAGGATACTCTTCTAGCAAGGTCAACTAGGGAAACAACATCATCATCAACAACTATGTCATCCAGCTAATCCTCCTTGATAATGTATTTAGCACCACATGCATGCACATTTACAATTTAATATTCAGACAAAAGCTTTCCAGGAATATGTATCCCATAGTGGAATGCAGTTAAAAGTTGGAAATTCCAACTCATACAACAACTCGTTGCACATTTTGATATCATTTATATGCAGCTGTATTTATTTGAAGAAAAAGATTATGATAATTAAATTAATAATAGAATAACTAACTCTAAAAATATCTAACAAAAGTAAATGAGAAGCTGTCAAATTTGTTGAGTTACCTTTTTCATTTTATTTTATTTTATTATGTATCAACAATGCCCATAGTATATAAGAGTACTCCATTAATGTTTCCAAATGTGTGTGTGTTTATATATATATATAGTGATTTTGATAGTTTTACATTTTCTTTATTGCCTAATATTTTCCCTTTTATTTCATTTTTAGATGGGAGCAATTGATATTTGTGATATCTCAATCTACTTTGATCATTCTATAAGGACACTCCATTAAACACATTCCATTATAAGTTTTACTACATAATTTTGTTTATATAGCTTAGAAATTAGACTAGTTATAGACATATAGTTACATATAATGTTGTATATTGTTATACATGTAATTATAAATATAGTTACATGTGATTATACATATAGATAAACTTATATTTATACATGTAGGTATATATTTTATTTCATATAATTTTATATATTTATACATATAGTTAGGTATAGGTATAGATATAGTAAAATACATTTTTATATATTAATATATAAAAATGTATATTAAATATATGTTGTAAATTATATATTTTAATATAGTTATGCATAAAATTTTTATAGTTATACATGTAGTAAGATACAATTATTTATAGTTATATGTTATTATACATATAGTATATATAGTTATAAATAGTTATATATAGTTAAACATATAGTTATATATATATATATATATATATATTCATACAAGTAGTTATATGTAGTTATACATAAATGTATATATAGATTTGAATATATGTATACATAGTTACAAATATATTTATATTTAATTATATCTAGTTTTATATAGTTATACAAATATTTATATAGAGTTATACTCATATGGTTAAACATAATGTTGTATGTTGTTATACATCTAATTATAAATATAATTACATGAGGTTATACATAAAGTTACACATATAGCTAAACTTATATTTATACATGTAGGTATATATAGTTTTTCATTTAATTTTATATATTTATACATATAGTTATGTATAGGGATAGATATTGTAAAATACATTTTTATATATTAATATATAAAAATGTATATTAAATATATGTTGTAAATTATAGATTTAAATATAGTTATGTATAAAGTTTTTATAGTTATACATATAGTAAGATATAATTATTTATAGTATTATGTCATTATACATATAGTATATATAGTTATAAATAGTTATATATAGTAAAACATATAGTTATATATATATATATATATTCATACAAGTAGTTATATGTAGTTATACATAAATGTATACAAAGTTATAAACAAATATATGGAGTTACATATATGTATTCATATATGTATATAGTGTTACAAATATAGTTATATTTAATTATATAGAGTTTTATATAATTTACAAATATTTATATATAGTTA
The DNA here is from genome assembly GCA_029783825.1 of Sapria himalayana. NCBI lineage: Eukaryota > Viridiplantae > Streptophyta > Magnoliopsida > Malpighiales > Rafflesiaceae > Sapria > Sapria himalayana. The sequence continues at coordinate 673,585 of JAREIK010002271.1, read as the reverse complement.
TACACATATAGTTAAACATAATGTTATATGTTGTTATACATGTAAGTATAAATATAGTTACATGAGGTTATACATATAGTTAAACTTATATTTATACATGTAGATATATATATTTTTTCATTTAATTTTATATATTTATACATATAGTTATATATAGGTATAGATATAATAAAATACATTAATATATATTAATATATAAAAATGTATATTAAATATATGTTGTAAATTATAGATTTAAATATGATTATGTATAATATTTTTATAGTTATACATATAGTAAGATACAATTATTTATACTTCTATGTTATTATACATACAGAATATATTGTTATAAATAGTTATATATAGTTAAACATATAGTTATATATAGATATATTCATACAAGTAGTTATAAGTAGTTGTACATAAATGCATACAAAGTTAAAAATAAATATATAGATTTACATATATGTATACATAGTTACAAATATAGTTATATTTAATTATATAAAGTTTTATCTAGTTATAAAAATATTAATATATATATTTTTTTAAAACCAACTCTTTCCAAGACTAAGCACATATGGATAACATATGGATGATGTTAGCCAACTGTTTAAGTGAATAATTGGCATAATATTCTGAAATGCCATCATATGATACAATTTTTAGAGAGGAAAGAAAGGAAGAAACAAAAAAAAGGTAAGAAACAATTTAAAACATCATGTTTACCTCTGAACAAGGATTGATTAGACAATCCCATGAGCTTTCTGGTTTTCCCACCCACTTCTGTTTGCTCTAGTCTAGTGCTTCCAGAATTGTACTTTTGGGCTTTTAGAATTCCACGGCATAGGGTAGACATTGTGCGCGCATCAGGTGAAATCTCCTTCATCAACATTTAATTGAGCAGGTTCACAGCCACATCTACATCACCCCTATAACAGCAATTAGAAAGAAGGGCATTGTACCTTACCATGTCAGGTTCAAGCCCTCTCTCCACCATTTTATCAAACACATTTACAGCCTCTTTAAGGTTATTCACTTTGTAGTGCCCATCAATCAAGACTGTATAACAAATAACATCAAGTCTAACTTCTGCCTTGTTCATCTGCTCCAGAATAACAGGACTAGGTGCAATAGCCTCATGGCTTCCCCTTGCATCTGCTGGCCAATCATGCGTAGATCTATACGCCTTTAAATAGCCGTCGAGCAAAATAGTAAATGTAACAATATCAGGGTTGATGCCCCACCATTTCATATCATGCAGATAATTTATCCTACAGTAAGAATTTATCATTATTGTGTAAGTAATGATATCTGGCACAAAGGCTCTCACAAACATATCGAAAACTGATATGGCTTTTCACATGTCTCCAGCCATACACAAAGCTGCAATAAATTTTCCAAACAGAGCCTTATTAGGACCATTATTCATAATCAACATTGTCTCCAACAGCATGAGTTGTCATCTACATTCCTATCTTCACACAAGCTTTGGAGTAGATTGTAGCAGCAGCTTAGTTTCATCACTAGCCCATGTCCCATAAGTTTAAAGAATAAGTTACAAGCTTCTGCAGGATAGTTAGCTTTACAGTACCCATTAATCATAGCAGCATAGTTATCTACACTTTTTATTTTGAATACACATGCATATTAGTCTCTATTTTGAACAAATTATAAGTGATCATATTCTTAACCAATATCATGAGAGAAATATGTAATTACAAAAGAGAAACAAGGCTATGCGATATTGGTATAGAGAATGAACATAAACATATAGTTTAGTAGCAGATATAACAGATGAAGGGTTTTAGATTACTACAAACCCTCTGCCAATCTCTGAGAATCCTCAAATGGCCGATGAGTTCAAGTTCATCCTCTAGTTGTTTCTCGTTGCAGCAAGCTGTCACTCCACGACCACAGAGAGAACACTCAATGAAGGATCGAGGTCCATGCTTGTTGCTCGATTGAAGAAGAATTGTTGAATTGCTGGGACTCCCTGCCCGAACTTAAAGAGTGCATAGGAGAGATCATTCTTTTTTCCTCAACGGAAAAACTTATTTAGGACCCAATTGCTGCTGAGCAATTCACATAATTACTGAGCAATGCTAGCCTAGCATGATTGACAGCCTTGGGTTTACTAAGGAAGAAGGAGACTTGCTGGAAGACTATTGTGATAGCACTGATTTATTACTATCATCCTCAGAGTTCAGTAAAACTAGCATGATGCAAATTACTTCTAGTCATTAAAGATCAAATTTTTTTCATGGGTATGTCATGACAATGAAGATGCGTCGATGCCGTGCAGTGTCCGTATTTTCTCGAACCCTAGCCATATGTTTCTGTGGACATTCGTGACTCATGTTTCATTTTGAATATTTTGAAGTCAGAGAGAGAGAGGCCGATGGAGAAAGTTAGAGACTTATGTTTCATTTTGAATATGTCACGACTTATGTTCCATTTTGAATATGTCATGACTTATTTTTTGTTTTGAATATGTCGCGACTTATGTTTCATTTTCCTTAAAGATATTAAAGTTGTCTCTAGCTATTAAGTTTATTAAGTTTTATTAGGTTTTAAAATTCAATTAATGTTTTAATTTTAAATTATCAAAACATTTAATATACAATAAATATATATAAAACATAAAAACTCATCTTTTTTTTTACTTAATAAATTATTTTCAACAAGTTAATGTGTGTGTAGCAAGACACACATGAAAAACAAATACCTTTCAATTTTTAATTATCAAATTAATTAAAACAATAAATATATAAATTATTTCCAAAAATAGATGTTTGGCCTTCCAAATAGAAAAATAAATCAAATGGCTACAAAATTTGTAAACTTAATATAGCAAGGCACACATGAAAAAATTATCGGTCTTCAAACTACTTTCCTAAGAATTATAAATACTCTTTATGTTAAAAAATATATATACTTTAAGTTTATACATTTTTATAAATTCATATTAATTTTTATGAAGATAATATGAAATATTTTTGAAGGCATAAAATTTTATATGATTTGATATAATTTATATTTTATGAAATTCATAAAATAACTTAAAGTGAGATGATTATTAAGAAAAAATTATATTTTTAAAATTTCATAAAGATGAAATATTAAAAGCTAATAGTATAAATCTTACTCAATTATATAATTTTTATAAATTTTAGTAGGGGCAAACATCTCTGTATTTATCTTTAAATGTCAATTTAATTCATTTAAATATAATGAAAAATTTAAAATTTTTTTATAATTCAAAAATTTCAAATTTTTTAGTAATTATTATTTTTAAAGTTTCTTATAATCATAAAACTATTTTTTATACTTAAAATAATATTAATATTAATTAGTTTTTTTGTTAATTCAGATATTTTTGTAAATATATATATATATATTTTTTCATACAATGAATTATTATAATTTTTTTATTAGTAGAAATTATAATGTATGTTCATTTATTTTTTAAAATATCTTAAAAAATTTTATAATTATATAATTATTTATTTAATGTTTTTTTTGATACAAAATTTTAAATTTTAAAATTAAAAATTCTAGAAAAATTTTTTGTATAATTTTTTAAAAATTTTATAATCATAAAAATAGTTATTGTAGTCTTTATTAATATTAATTTTTTTTATATTTATATATATTTTTTATTGTTTATTTATAATAACCTATTTTTATAATTATACGAGGAGAATATGTCTTTTGAGGATCACTTATCTATAGACCATGACATATGATATATTTAATATACAAAATAAAATAATATATTAAAAAAAATTAAATCATTAAAAATTAGTGCCGAAAATTATCCCCAATTCAAATAGCTAGGAAAAAAATATTTAGTTAAATGCATATATTTTGTGAAAACTAAAATTTAAAAAATATCCATTAGCAATTAAATATAAGATAGTAAAAAAAATCAAGTATTAATGTTGCGACGGATTTTATCTCTTCTAATTAGCTAGGGAAATTCCGTCGCTAAATTTCCTTCTTTTCATTGCGTGGAAATTTACAAAAATATTAGCTAGGGAAAATTTTCAATCAACCATTTCCGTCACTAATCCATACTAATTTGTTATTAATCCGTAGTAAATTTTTATGTTTATGTAAAATCAAAAATCCTCTACTATTCCCTAACTAATCCATCGTAATTTAACTAGAGATTGATCCCTAGCTAAATTTCCCTAGCTAAACTGAAATTATCTTGTAGTGCCAGATATTGGAAGATATTCTTTGGGGTTTGTGTTCTTGAGTTTGAATATAGTTGAATGGAGCATCTACCATTGGTTGAGTTTTCCTACAATAATAGTTTGTAATTTATCATTGGAATAATACCTTTTGATGTTTTGTATGGTAGACCTTGTAGGTCAATTGTGGGTTGGAATGAGTTGGGCGAATTGAATGAGCTTGGATAAGAGCTAATCTAGAAGGCTGTTGAGAATGTCAAGGGTATTCATGAGAAGTTATTTACCACATAGAGAAAGCATAAGAGCTATGAACAATAAAAATTAAGACTATTGAAATTTGAGGTTAGAGATCAAGTTTTTCTCAAGGCATCACCTCACAAAAGGTATTTATTAGTTTGGAAAAAAGGGAAGCTTATGCAAAAGTATGTGAGTTTATTTGAGATCTTGATTTGTAGGATTGGCGGCTTATCATTTGGTCCTACCACCAGAGTATGCACATGTGCATGATGTGTTCAACATTTTGTTGCTATGGAAGCATCATCCAAACCCTAGTCATGTGTTGGGTAATGTGGTTGTTTTCTTATGTGAATATATTAGATATGAAGAGTCTCGTGTATAGATCATAGACAAAAAGGCCAAAGAGCTAAGAAACAAGGTAGTAATATCCACACGGTAAAGATTTTGTGGTGATATCAAGGGGTGGAGGGAGTGATATGGAATAACTAAAGAGATGCAATAATATTACCCTTATCTTTTTGAATTAAGTATTTTTAATTTAAAAGATGAAATTTAAGAGGATAGAGTTGTAAGATGTGGAGAAAATTATTTTATGTCTATTTTTAATCATTTATTTGAATTAACCAAGTTGATTAAATAAGGAGAAATATGGTTGCTAAAAATTATTTATATGTATATAGATAATTTTGGATAAAAATAATATATATATATATATATATATATATATATATATATGTATGTATTTATTTATTTATTTATTTATTTATTTGTTTGTTTGTTTATTTGTTTATTTATTTTCAGATAAAAAATATTGATGGATGAAATAAAATTTTCTAGTTTTTAGGTTTTAGATAGAAAGGTATGTTAGTTTGAAACCCTCATGAATAAATTCATCATTTTATCCTTAAATGAGAGTGAGACATAAAATTTGCATTTCTTTTTTGTCTCTCTATTTATCAAAGTCTCATGCCAATTTTATTATTCTTTTAGTTTGAGATTAAATTAGAGTTATAGATCTCAGTTTGAAATATTAGAGCCAATGTTTGAGATTTAAAGCTTGGAAAAAGTGGTTATGATTAGAAATTTCTATAAACTCATGTACAAATTTTATTTTTTACATTTTTAATTAGATATACATGCTTTTTCATGTCAGCTAGTATGTATCCTTTTATAACCTTTTTTCTTAGTTTCTTTGAAATGATTTTCATGAAATTTATATCACTTAATTTAGATATTTCATTAATTTATGAAAACTAGTGAATTTGGTACAATAAAATGATTTTTTGATAAATATAGTTACATATAGTTACACATATTGTTATACATATAGTTATATATAGTTATTTATTGTTGTGATATAATTATATATCATTATACATATATTTATGTATAGTTATACATATAGTTAAATACAATTATATATAGTTATATGTTGTTATAGATATATTTATAAATGTAGTTACATATAGTTATACATATACTTATAAATATAGTTAAACATTTAGTTATATATAGTTATGCACATTGTTATGTAAAGTTGTTATATAGAAATAAATACAATTACATATAATTATTTGCTGCTATACATATAATTATAAACATAATTACATATAGTTACACATATAGTTTCACATAGTTATACAGATTGTTAATAAAGTTATATATAGTTATTTGTTGTTCTATACATATAGTATATAATTATAAATATAGTTACATATAGTTATATAGAGTTATATATAGTATAAATATAGTTAAACATGTAATTATATATAGTTACATATAGTTATATATAGTATAAATATAGGTAAACATGTAATTATATATAGTTACATATAGTTATATATAGTTATGAATATAATATATAAGTTATAAATATAGTTACTTATAATTATATAAAGTTCCATATAATTATAAATATAGGTATAAATAAGTATACATATAGTTAAGCATATAGTTACATATAGTTAAACAAATAGTTACACATATAGTTATACATATAGTTATATATGGTTATCTATTATTATGCATATATGTATATAGTTATATATATAGTTATGTATAGTTATATATATATATATATATATATATATATATATATATATATATATATATATATATATATATATATATATAATTAAATACAATTATATATAGTTATATGTTATTATACATATAGTATATATAGTTATAAATATAATTACATAGTGTAGTATTTAGTTATACATATAGTTATATATAAAGTATATATAATTATAAATATAGTTATTATAGTTACATAGAGTTATATATAGTTATACATATAGTTATAAAATGTTTTACAATTTGTTAAATAAATAGTTATATATATATATATATATATATGTAGTTATACATATATGGTTCTACTTTAGTACATATAGTTATACATATAATTACAAATATTTATATAGAGTTATAAATAGATACCCATATATTTAAAAATAGTTATACATATACTTATAAATGCTGGTATACGTAGTTACACATATAGTTATATATTTTAAATACTCGGGTAAATTTGAATTCAATAATTTTTTTTAGAATCTCAAAGAATGAAATGAACCTCGATTAGTCAGAGACACATTGTTAGTAGTGTCTCAAAATTCAATGGAAGTCTAGAAGAATTTCATATAGTAATAGAATAGCAAGAAATTGTCTAGTGATGCTTGAGTAAAAAAAATCAATGTGACACCCCAACCCTAGAGGATCCTGATCATTAAAAGCACAATGAAAATGTCCACATAATAAAGTATTTTTACACACAAATTTATACATGTTTTAATTCTTCTCAATAAAAAATATATATGCATATAACTAAAATCAAAGCCACAATCGGCTTTATTCACATGTGTGCTTTTGTATATGGGTCTATCACCTGCATATGACCTTTACCTGAAAGGGAGTCCAACATTGGAGTGAGCAAAGCTGAACATAGATAAATTTTTATAGGGCTACTCCCCACCTAAATGCACATAAAAAAAGTATACTTACATATCAATACACATTCAAGTATAGTGTATACATGAATATAAATATAGATGAAATATTTTCATGACCATATCTCGAGTCTCCCCGACTCCTTCACACATACCTAAGCCAAGTGTGACATCTATTACTTATTTTGGAGATTCTATGAATATTAGATGTTCTCTAAGTATTAGATATTCTCTAAATAGTGGTCATTCTTTGAGTACATTACATAATTCAGTTTGATAGTCTCATGTCAAGACCACATAATTAATAATCAAACACATTATTAATTGATAACCATGTACAGACTCATTTATTTATGATGTTACCATGAATATGAAATACAAATATATTATTTCATGATTAAACCATATCATATGCACAATTATAGTTACATGAACATAAATCATAATACAACATGTTATTCATATATATTTTATATTAGCAAAAACACATAAAAATAGCACACAGATTTTACAAATTCAGCTATGCATAGCCTCATGAATATTTTGGATGCAATCCAAAATTTCAGTTTTTATTTCCACCAAACACAATAAAAAAACTCATCGCTAAATGCTAAAATTTTCAGCCATAAACAATATGTAATTTGGTTCCAAAATAGCCTGAAACGAGACTGCATCCACAGTCATTTACGGTCCTTTGGTGGAAAGAAATTCAAGTAGGAGAAAACTCTACCATTTGGAATGTGGAGCACCAAAACTCTATGATTTTTGCACCTACATGAAGCTCTCATCACTTGAATCAATTTTAATTCTTGGATTATTCCACTCTAATTTTGAAATACCTAACTAAATTGGAACAAAACACATCCTGCTCTTTGAATTTTTTTTTTCAATTTTTACGTGCTCTCCCCCTTAAATATTTTCCTCAAAAAATTCTTATATCAAACCATCTATAATCATATGCATATATAATAGTCAAGTAATTACTGCATGACTAAAAAACATACTTTCATCCTCAAATAAGAAGGGATAGGTTGCAAACTTTGTATCCGTAAGCTACCATGATACTTCCTCCACTCCTTGGTGCTACCATATCATCTTTTCTAGCCCAAAGTCTTGATAATAAAACATAGTCTCAGCTATCCATGACACACATTGATCCCTCCTTAAAGGTTACATCTACATTAGTAATAAGTTCGCCTAAATCCAATATATGAATTAGATCAATAATTTATTTTTGGAGCATAAAGAAATAGAATACCTCATGGAAACTTGATAAACTTAGTAGTAGAGGTGTAAAATAGGTCATGCTGGTATGTTTTGGTGGCCCACTCAGGCCACTGTGTCGTGCCTGGCACGACATGATATAGGAGTCGTGCTTTGCATGGCTTGCAATGACTTAAAATGCAAAAGAGGCAAAGGTAATGCAGTAAAAGAGACTAAGAGGAGAAAGGAAGGAAAGCTTAGGGGAGGCAGCAAAAGAGGCTAAGAGGAGAAAGGAATGAAAGCTTAGGGGAGGTAGCAAAAGAGGTTCGCAGGAGAGAGGAAGGAAAGCTAAGGATACACTCAAAAGCTAAAGATTAAATATATAGTATACTCAAATATCAAGTAGTATACATGACTAATTGATAAATGTATATAGGTGGTTAGAAGGGTGTAAAGGGCTTTGGGTAGCAAGTAAGTAGGTTGTAAAAATAGTATTTCTCCGCCAAAAGATATGGTTAATTTTAATAAAATACTCTTAAAAAAATGACTCAAAATAGGTGGGCCTAGCATAGCCCGACTGGCCCGAGTTTTCTGGATTCAGGTTGTGCTAGGCCTAATGGGTTTCATGCCAGGTCATGCTGGGTCATGCCGGGCCTTGTGGGTTTCATGTCGAGTGGTATCGAGTCATGTTGGGATATGTGGAGACGTGCCGAGATGTGCCATTTTGGCCTATTCAAAATCAGATAATCCCTAACTTCAAATATATTTTAAAATTTAAATTTTAATACTAAATTATTTAATTAATTAATAAAATAAATTAATACAACAAAAAAACAAAATTACAATCACAAGTCACAACTCATAATTCAACAAAATTACATAAAATAAATACTATAAATTTCAATGATTTCAATTTCGTATGTAATACATGTATGAATTACAAAATAACAAAGCAAGCACAAAATGTAAAAATCAATACATCAATGATAAACTCATAAACCTCAATCTCGTAAGTGTCTAAATAAATAAAAAACAAAATAACAATGAAAGTAGTAAACTCAAATCATAAAAATCAATAGACAATCCAAAAATGATCAATCCCATAAGTGCATAAAATATGAATATGATGGTATTACTAGTGGAAGGCTACATGTAGTAGGCTCAATCTCAGTCATCATCAAAGTCCCTCGAGTCATTATTAGCCACCAACTTTTCTACTCTTATTGAAGCTGCAGCATGATCCTAGATGCCTAAGCTCAAATCCTCTTAATCTTTCATGCATGCTAAATACCTCAAAAATATATGACTATAATCTCGATCTCCTATTTGAAATTAGATTTACTACAATAGAAAAAATATACTTTGATGCTATGCTCGACACCGGAGGAGTCTATAGATTCCGTGTCATCTTAGATAACATGGGAAAGGTGAACTCAAATAATTTCTACCATTATAAAATATTGATGTTCTTGTTATCAGTATGTGATAGGATTGAGCAGTAATCAGTATCTAAGTACCTAAATAGTTCACTCCTATTTGATGGTCCACCCCATCATTTTTGCCACTATAAAATATCAAGGTTCTTATTATCAGCGTTCTTGGTTCATGCACGAGGATATGTATGTCAAATTATTATCTATCCCTTTCACCTTAACCCTAGGGTTAATGCATGTAATCAGACAATAAAGAAATTGAATGGTGGACTAGTACTTTATGTACTTGGTTTTCATCTTCAGAGCATGTCATAAAATATCAAGTCATCTCTAAACATCCTAAACATGCTACTAATATTGTATATGCATTTGAATACATACAAGTCATGGAAGAATAAACTGACAAACACATGTTTTTCATATCATAAAAAATCTTCAAGAATTTCAAAAAAAAAAAATTTGTAGCCTAGTTAGTATCGTCAATAATAAGTTTGTCACTCTTACTATTAATGTAATTAGATATTATGTGTCTGTATCAAACATTTGACTCTAACATAAGGTATGTGTAATTCAATGGTGTCTCATATCTGAATGGAATTTCTTCTTCTTTAGACTCACAGACAAACATTGACTACCAAACTTATATTATTTATGAGGTGTACGAAGAAATTTTATTAAGTTACATATCTTTTTTAAAGCGAGGGAAACAACCTTCATCCTTGTTTGTATAATGAGGTTAATGATGTGGCACGTGCATCTAACGTGGAAAATCTTTTCTAATAGCTCATCTCTAATAGCCCTAATAAACATGTTAATAGCTACTCAATTTTTAGATGCATTATCGAATGTGATACTAAATATTTTATTTTGAATATTATATTCTCTAAAGATTCTCATCAAACACTCATAAATTGTCGGCCATCATGTGGATGGAGAATCTTTGAGAATCCTAATATTTTTTTATTTAGTATCCATTTAAAATCTACATAGTGGGTGGTGAGGTATGCATAAAATACATCGTCGCAACTAGTCCAGATATCGTACGTCACGAACACCACGCAACTATATTTCCTAAATTCGTTAATATTATTTCTTTTTCTAAGTTATAAGTACTTTAGTATATCATTCCTAGATCTGAACCTAGGAATCCTATAATATGTAGGCTGAAAATAAATCTGCATGATACTGACTGCCCTTGGATCCTCTAAAAATCAAATAAGAAGACTCATAATGGTGATCAGTTTGTTCATGTCTTCCCTCCTATCTCATTGTAGTATATGAAAGGGATCAACATAGAGACTGAACTAGATCTAACCTCAAAAATCCCATTGCACAATTAGGTTTGCTTAGGATCTAATGCACCATATTTTTTGGTGTATTGTTTGGCATGCCTTTTAAGGTGCCTAATCACACATGAACTTTTATAGGTTAATATTTTTTTATAATATTTGCATTGTGCCGATTCTCATCAGCACCTCTAATATTTTTTATTTTATATAATATTATAAAGTGAGTCCAAACTATTGATTTTATTCTAGTTTTTTATTTTTTAGATATTTGAGTCGAGACCACAAAGAAAACAAAGTTTTGGTGGCCTTGAACTTTTTCATAAGATTATCGTTATCCATATTAAAATCATCTACATTAATGTTAATGTTAATTTCGTTATAGTTATTAAAATTACTATTTATCATTTTTTGTTTTATTAGTTTAATTATTATATTCTAAATTATATTTTATATACTATATATTAATCAAAATTAAACTATTAACTAATATAAAAATAAAAAAAAACAAAACAAAATTTAAAAAATAATATTGGTAAAGCATAAAATATCATTTGCTTAATGATGTGCTTAGTCCAATAATCATTGTCCACACCAAAGTCCATACTCAAGTCCAGAAGCTTCAACTTCTAAGCTCGGGCTCAGGCCGAGTTTGATGTTCGAGCTGTTGGGTTCAGATCATGCCAAACCATCAGCCCAAGATCCGGCCATCTAGAGCATGGTTTGGGTCATGCCAATGAACCATGCCTTCAGGCCGTGCCAATGAACCATGCCTTCGGGCCAGGCAACCAGGTCATGCCTGGCCTGTCACGAAACCTGGGTGAGCTTGGCATGACACAACATGAACCATGTCAAGTTCTAGTCTAGCACAGGTGGAGATGTTTATGTCATGAGATGGTGTAGTGCATTCCCCGCCCTGTCACCCCATTTGTTTGGCTCCATTGACTCCAAGAGCCAAACGGGTATAGGGATTGGAGTACGTCATTGGGTATCATTCATATGTTTGATTGGTAGTTGTTCTTATAGGCAAACTCAACCAAGGGTAAATATTATTCCCAGCTATCCTTGAGATTAAAGATGCATGCCCGTAGCTTGTCCTCTTGGGTCTGGATAGTTCTTTTTGACTAACTATCAATTTGAGAATGAAAAGTTATTCTCATCATCAATTGAGTTCCCATGGCTTGATGAAAATTTTTCCAAAAATTGGCCATAAACTCGTAATCTCAATCTAACACTATAAAAACTAGTATACCATGTAGCTAAATAATTTCTCATATGTACAACTTATAGAAACTCTCCAATGAGAAGGTCAATCATACTGCCAGAAAATGTGCTGACTTAGTAAGTTGATCCAAAAAAACCCATACCACATCATGTCTTTGCGACTTCCATGGTAAATGAATCATAAAATCAATCATGAAGTGTTCTTCTTTCCACTTAGCAACCTCCAAGGAATGTAGTAATCTTATTGGCTTTTAGTGCTTAGCTTTCAATTATTAACATGTGAGACATCAATGAGCAAAGTTCCCAACATCATTTTTTATTCCACTCCAGTAATACAAGTGGTGAAGATCATAGTATATATTTTGTGGCACCTAAGTGCACAATATATTAAAATGATGGAACTCTCTAAGTATATCCTCTCTCAAATATGTCGACTAGGGAACTATAACTTTTTCTTTATCCAGAAGACTACCATTCATGTGAATAGTCCAACCTTCATCACCTAGATCTGACCAAACCTGGTACTTGATGGACAATATCTTCATGTCCTATCTTGTGACTCAATTACCCTGTTTAGTAAGGAAGGTATAGCCACCAACCTCATAAATGTATCTTGGGCTTGAATTTTATAATGTAGTCCAAACTATCCACATAGTCTCAAGTATATGTCAATTCCAAGCTATCACACTAGCCAACATACCTGATGTCTTTCGACTAATTGATTTAGAAACCATATTTGTCTTATCAAGATGGTAATGATGAAATCACAATTTTAAACATACTTCATCCACCTATGTTGCCTCATGTCAAGGACCCATTATGTAAAAATATACATCATGCTCTTGTAATCTTAGAACACCTCGAACTGATTACTATATAAATATTTGTACCAATTCTTCAAAACAAAGATAATGGCTATTAACTATGTATCATGTGCAGAGTAATTATATTCATAGTTCTTTAACTAATGAGAACAATAACCTACTACACTTCTGGATTGTATCAACACACACTCAAGTCCATCCCAGAGGCATCACAATACAATAAGTATCTTTGTCCCCTCTCAAGAACTAACAAAATAAGAGCTGAACTAAGTCTCTTCTTCAATTCATAGAAGTCCTTCTTGCATGTGTCACTCCATATGAACATGACCATGTTCCAAGTAACTTTCATCATAGGTGCAGCCAATTTGGAGAATTTCTCAACAAGCCTTCTATATTATATACCAATCCTTAGAAACTATGTTCCTCAAAGATTGACTTCACTTTCTCCAAAATCATAAATGCCTCATCTTTTTTATGGTCAATAGACACACTTAAAGCTGATATTAGAAGCTTCTAGAATGTCACATCATTAAGCCAAAATTCATACTTACTAAATTTTGCATATAACTTAAGCTATCTTAAACTTTGGAGAATAATCCTCAAGTGCCCCTCATATTATACCTCAAACTTAGAGTAGATCATGATGTTATCAATGAAGATCATAATAAACTAATCTAAGTATGACTGGAACACCCTATGCATGAGGTTCATGAATATTGCTAGAGTATTTGTCAATTTGAATGGCATCACCATGAACTCGGAATACTCATACTTTATCCTATACACTTTTTTAGGAATATATGCCTTTCTAACCCTCAAATAAATTTGTCCTACTCTTAGTTGATCAAATAAAAAAACAACCATCCACAAAGGGGATGTATTCTTGATATCAACACTATTCAACGATTGATAATCTTAATATAGTCGAAGGGTCTTGTCCTTTTTCTTAGTAAATAGTATTGGAGTGCTCCAAGTTGAACTGCTCAATCTTATAAAATACCTATTTCATAATTCTTGTAGTGAGGCATTGGGTTCTTGTAACTCAACTAGTATCATTCTATGTGAAGTCATGAAAATAAGTGATATGCTAGGGTGTAACTCGATGGTGAAGTCTGCATCCCTCTATTATTGCAATTCTAGCAATTCAATCAAAAAAACAACTTCATATTCACAAGCAAACAATGATAGACTTAAGTCTTTTCTCACATCTTCCAATAAAGTGTACCACCTAGCATCATACATGGTATGGGATAGAAAGTCATGCATATCCTTTTGAAATACAAAATAAGTATCATCAGTCATTTAGGTGGAAACTCTCTTGAAATTACAATCAATGATGACTTGATGCACAATCAAATGGTCCATCACAAGGATGACATCAAACTATGACATATCCATGACTCTTAGGTCCATAGTGTGTAGAGTCCCTAAGATATCTAACTCACAATTCTGATATTTCAGGTTAATACTCATCCTAGTTCCTTGGGGATAACTCAAAAGCAATGGTTTTTTCAATATTTTAATATTTAAGCTTTAATCATCCACATGTTATAGTAATAAAATAATTTCATGCACTAGAATTAAATAATAATCTTTTCCATAAATGAAAGAGTAGAAGGGTACCCCATATAAGTAATTGATTTTTAATCTTAGTCTGAGGAGTGATGGCATAGACACACCCCTAATTCTCTGAAGTCTTAGCCTATTAGCTTAGTCCTCAACCTCGATGCATAGTATGACCACCCTCTAACCTACATTTGAAGTAGGAAGGTACTTGTACAACACCTTGAATTTTATAATGGTTCCCCGGGCTGATGTTGGGATAAGGAGGAACAAAATATATTTGTTTGTTTCCTACTAACGACTAGGAATGTTGTGTCCCATGACTCTATGATTTCTACCTTTAGAGGTAATTTCACTTTATGTGACTAGGATAATTGCAATCAAAATATGTCTGTCAAGCTAGAAGCCACAAAGTCTCAGTCACCCTAGGAATACTGACCCTAACCTTCACCTTGATATCCACATCCCTATCTCTAGAATATTTGTGGTATAAATTTTCTCTACTTCTTTCCGAAGCTAAAGGAATAAGCTTGGTTGTCCCTCTTCTCTTATTTTACACAACAAAGTTCTAGGGTTACTTGAAGTCTACCAATTTGATTTTTTTTGCCATCATCGAGGCAAAACTCAATTCAAAAAAGTTATCCTAGCTAATGAAAATGAAGTTCAAAGAGTTTGACTCTTTGAATAATTTCTCTACTCACTTGAATGGAAGAATTATGATGTTGTGGAATAAGACTACTACTGAAATGTCCTCTCTATCTATCACTACATAACATATATACTTGAGGGCATTCGACAAAGAAAGAAGAGTCGGTTTTAGACTATCTGTGGTATATGGGATGAAGTCCATAGTTAGTAGACGTCCTTTATGGGAGAATTTAATTATAAAGGGCTCTTCTGAATCTTTACCTTGGGTAGTCATGGATGATTTCAACTCCCTATTATCTAGCCTTGATAAGGTGGGGAGAAAAACTATCAAATTATGAAAGTCATGATTTGTGGAATGTTGTTCTACTCTTAGCCTAGAGGATCTCCCTTCATCAGGTAATTTGTTTATTTGGACAAATGGGCACACAGCCAGTAAGCTAGATAGAGTGATGACAAATCACGAATGGGCAAGCATAAGTTTGTATAGTCATGTACAATTTATGCCGCCTGATATATTTTCAGATCATTGTTTAATGATCATGACTACTAGCACAAATAATCATGAAAGAAGAGTGTCATTCAAATTCTGTAATATGTGGTTGATGCATACGAAGTTCCTCCCTACACTAACTATTGTATGGAATAAAAACATTAATGGGTCATTAATGTTTCAACTAGTTGCAAAACTGAAACTCTTTAAAGACCCATTAAAGAAGCTAAATGAGAAACATTTTGATCATATTAGTGTTAGGGTCTCTATCGCTAGGAATTCTCACATCGAGCTCCAGAAAAGAATATTACAAACTTTTACTCAAGCACATAAAGATAAAAAAAAGGACCATATGGTTAAATTGAGGAAATTTCAAGAACATGAATTATTTTTTCTTTGACAGAAGGCTATAAGATATGGTATATTAAGCAAGGGGATAGGTACGTGAAATT
Source organism: Sapria himalayana (assembly GCA_029783825.1). Lineage (NCBI taxonomy): Eukaryota > Viridiplantae > Streptophyta > Magnoliopsida > Malpighiales > Rafflesiaceae > Sapria > Sapria himalayana. Next base: position 657,090 of record JAREIK010002271.1, on the reverse strand, counting down.
CTTCCATACATTGAAAAATGCAAAACTACAAAGGAGCAAAATAATATCGGTAACAAAGGATGATGCTAGCTTCACCACCTCGCAAGGTGAGGTTGCTGAAACCTTTGTTAAATATTTTAAAGATATAATGGGGTTTTCCAAAGATAGATTCAGAATTTGTAATGAACACATAGCTAAAAGGATAATACTAAATGAGGAAGACCATGCCTCACTATCTCTAAATTATACTATCAAAGAGATAAAAACTATCTCTAAATTTTACTGTCGAAGAGAATACTACTCTGAGTACTAAATCACTCGAACCAGATAGTTATACTGCTTTTTATGAGCTCATGAAGTATTATTGGGAAAGACATTATTAAAACTATCTAGAGTTTCTTCCATTACAGAATGATGTTAAAACAAATAAATCACACATACATAACTAAAATCCTCTCATGCCTCCACTATGAAGGATTTTAGGCCAATTGCTTGCTGTAACGTGATTTATAAACTATTCTCTAAACTAATCACCTCTAATTTTGAAAGATGTATTAGGGAATATTGTTAAATTTACCCATGGTGCATATATAAAAGGGCACCTTATTTAAGACAATTTTGTCTTGCCACAAAGCTTAATAAGGAGGTATGCAAGGAAAGGAATATCCTCAAGATGCTTCCAAAAATTGATCTCCAAAAAGCCTTTGACATGGTTGATTGGGGATATCTAAATTAAGTCATGAAGACTTAAAAGTTTTCTCAAAAATTCATTGATATAATTATAATCCATGAATGCATCTCCACATCTTCCTTCTCAATTTCCATTATTGGCCAATTACATTGTTTCTTTAAGGGAAAAAGAGGATTGAGACAAGTAAACCCCCTATCTCCCTATCGATTTACACTACGTAAGGAATATCTATTTAGGCAACTATCCTATGCAATGGAATTGAAGCATTTCTCCTATCATCTAGGATGTGATGTGCTTAGAATCTCTTATCTTATGTATGCCGACAACCTTATTATGTTTTTTGAAGGGGATTCCTCCTTAGTGTAGAATATCATGAATATGTTAAAGGAATTCATGGTGGCTTTAGGCTTAAATATTAACCCCTCCAAATCGAACATCTTCTTTAGAGGAGTTGATCCTAAGCTCAAAGAAGGACTATTAACATGCACTAGTTTTGTGAGGGCTCTCTCCCCTTTATGGTTATAGGTGTGCCAGTATCAGTCTCCAGGCTGCTCACTTTTCAATTTATGATATTATTGAGGAAGATAAATTCTTCCATTCACCTAAGGGCAAGAAAATTTCTTTCCATTATGGATAGGCTTGAACTTTTATGCACAGTAATCCAAGGCATCGAAGGATACTAGTTCTCAGTCTTCTTATTGGCTTCATCCATTATAAATGCAATTGAATCCACTTGTAGAAGATTTTTATGGGGTTGGCCTATAACCAGGAGATTCAGGCTAAAAGCTTCTTAGGCCAATGTATGCAATCCCATCTCTAATGGTGAGCTGGGTATCCTAAATTTAACCTTTGGGAATAAATTTTCTTTTGTTAAAACTATATGGAGAATTAACAATGAGGATTTTCTCTAGATCAAATGAGTCCATCACTTCTATTTAAACTCCTAGAATATTTGGGATGTTCAAATAGCCAAAGAGAATCTTTCTTTTTGGAAATCCTTACTATCTATTAGGGATACTCTAGTAGATAAAGCTAGAAATATTGATAAAGCTAAAGAAGTAATCTCTAATTGGGCTGAAGATGGCAGATTTGTATCTAGTGCTTATAATTTCTTGGTTGGAAATAACAAAAAAAATAGAAAAGAAATGGATTTCATGCATTTGGTTCCCAAACCACTTTCCCAAGCATGCTGTCTTTTTATGAATAGCTAAGAAGGGAAAATTCAGAGCTAAATACATGCTGTTTGCAACACCAAAGAATCTGGATTGTAAATTCTACACAAGCATAGAATATTTCAATCATATTTTCTTCGAATGTGAATTTTTGAAGAGATTTGGAAATGTTTGAGAAGCTGGACCAGAATTTTATACCAGATAAAGTTAATTCTTGCTAGACTTGGAATTTCAAAAACACATTATGCAACCAACTTGCCACTGAATAGAGTTTAGAAAGCTACATCTACTATAGCCTTATAATACATAAAGAATGAAAGAAATAGAAGATGACATGAAGGAAAGTCTCAAAATTTAGATGCAATACTTTAAAAGATCAGAACAAATATTTATATTGTATTCAAAGCTGATAATAATAGTTTAGAACTCTAAATTGTAGAGAATTTTGATTATTAATGTTATTTCTTATCAAAAAAACTAGATACTTACATAATGATGATGATTTACATACATATACTGATTGGCATTGAGATTGATTATTATTTGTTAATGTATTTATTTTATAATTATCATTTTGGTATGATTTATGATTGTATTTTTTTGTTATTATTAATAATTGTTGTTTATTATTTTCATTTAATATTTGGCTCTTGGACCTTGGTTTGAAATAAAATTTTTATTAGTTTTTTTACTACACGTATAGTGTAATAGTTATAATTTATTTATACATTTGTAGTCTTTTAATTATATATATGATTTTATTAACATTATATCTGATGTGTGTTAATTATTATTGTAAATATAATTAGTTTTTTTTCTTTATTTTATTTATTTTATATATTTTTTTATTTTTTGGTGACCGGTCATCAGAGTGTGGTATTAGTAGTAGTGGCCGGTGGATGGTGCCTATGTTTGTGCTACCCACAAAATTAGCACAATCTACCATGACCTGGCATTTGTCTTAGTACCATGACGCATGACCCTTTATGGATGACAAGATGAGAAAGACATGAAATCATGGTTGGTCATTTCATAGAGTTATGACTTTGTATTACAAAAAAATTAATATGCATACTTGAGTCATGATAATTTTTTAGAGTCACGACCTTAAGTTGCTATATTCTTTCAAAATATGTAACTTCTTACTTATTGTAATGTAAGGTTGACTAGTATAAATGTGAAAGATAAATAAATTTTAATAAAAATCTCTCATCTTCTTTTTATTTTCTCTAAAATAATAAACAAAGTCATGGTAACTACCTGGAGGTATCAAATGGGTCAGCATCCCATGCCCGGCTCATATCCTGTCGTGCCGAAATAACCTATGCCTCATGTCGGGGTAGGCATGGCCTGGCACCTTGGCCCAAAGGCATCATTTTTTGGCACGACCCAATCTGTGCCCCCCCAACTTCCCATCTTCCGAGACCCGAGCCAGATGACCCAATGGTCCCGAACCCGATGCTCCCGACTTGACCAGCATTCTACAGGTTCTAGAAGCCAAAACTTCTAGAAACTATAACTGTTGGGTCTGTTTGACAGTCAAACCGACGCAACAGTATAAAAAAAATAAAAAAAACATATTTTTTTAGCCGTTAGATTTCAACCTCAAAGGCTAGGAGGCAGAATCCAACGGCTCTATGGATTTTGCCCCTAAAATGAATTTAAAAACATTCAAAAAATTAATTTTTTTTTAACTTTCTAAAAAACTATATATTACCCCCCCCCCCCCCCCCCCATCCATAATTTATATCTTATCACACACACACTCTCTCATTTTATCTATACATCTCTTCTTGGCTCTCATCTTTTCTCTCTCTCTCTCTCTCTCTCTATCTCTCATTTTGGTTTAAACTTTTGGGGCTCGGGTGCGGAGTGTGACCTATCGATTATGGTGTTGACATCATAAAGCAAATGAGATTTTATGTATTACGAGTATTAATTTTTAAAATTTGTTTAGCTAAGTTTTTTTTATTTTAATTTTAGCTAAAAGTTAAAACTTTTAGACTTTAATTTTATTTTAATTAATATTAATTAATATATAATTTTAAAAAAAAATTAATAACAATATTAATAAAAAACTAATAAAAAATTAAAATGATAAATACTAATTTTAATGATGATAATAAAATTAATTTAAAAGTAAACATTAAAAATTTTAATATGGATAACTATAACCTTAAGAAAAGGTCAGAGACTGCCAAAACTTTATTTTTTCCGGTCGTCTTGACCCAAAACCAAACATCTAAAATAAAGAACTAGAAGAAAGTTAATAGTTTGGACTCACTTTAATATAATACAACATAAATATTAGGGGTACCGATGAAGAATTAGTACAATGCAAATATTATAAAAAAATATTTACTTGTAAGAGTTCGTGTGAGATTAGGTACTTTAAGAGGCATGTCGAATAATGCACCAAAAAATATGGTGCATTAGATCCTAGGCAAACACAACTCGGTGATGGGTTCTTTGAGGTTGGATCCAATTCAGCCTCAATGTTAACCCCCTTCATATAACACAACGAGTTAGATAGGGAAGGCATGGCCAAACTGATCACCACGATGTGTCTTTATATAACACAACTCGGTGATAGGTCAATATCATGCAGACTTATTTTCAACCTGTATATCATAGGATTCCTAGGTCCACATCTAGGAATGACATACTAAAATACTATAACTTAGAAAAAGAAATACTAATTAATGAATTTAGGGCATATAGTGGAGTGGTATCTATGATGTCTGATATTTGGACTAGTCACGATAATGGATCTTATGCATGCCTCACCTCCCACTATGTAGATTCAAAATGTACACTAAATAAAGAAAATATTAGGATTCTTAGAGATTCTCCATCATCATGATGGTCTGGCCTTTTATGAGTGTATGATGAGAATCATTAAAGAATATGATATTTAAAATAAAATATATACTATCACATTCAATAATGTATTTAATAATGGAGTAATCATTAACATGTTTGTTAGGACTATTAGAGATGGATCATTAAGAGAGATTTTTTATGTCTGATATATGTGTCATGTCATTAACCTTATTATACTAGTGGGGATGAATGTTGTTTCCCCCGCTTTAGAAAATATACGTAACTCACTAAAATTTTTTCATATGCCTCACAGATAATAGAAGTTTGGCAGTATCTATTTGTCTACGGGTCTAAATAAAAAGAAATTCGAATCGGATGTGAGAAACCATTAGAATTACACATGCTGGATGTTGGAGTCACGTGTTATATACGAACACTTGATATGCAACTATATCAATAGTAAGAGTGATGAACATATTATTGACGATACTGACTAGGCTACATGAATTTCATTTATGAAATTCTTGAAGATTTTTTATGATATTATGAACATGTGTTCATCAGTTTATATTCTCACCACTTGCTTTGCACTCAGGTGCATATGCAATATCAGTAACATGTTTAGAAAGTTTAGAGATAACCCAACTTTTAGCGATATGATTTTAGAGATGGAAACCAAGTACTTAAAGTACCGGTTCATCACCACATCTCTTTATTGTCTAGCTGTCTGCATGAACCATAAGGTTTATGTAGAATAGGTAAAGAATATTTTGACATACATATCCTCATGCATGAACCAGGAAGACTGACCTGGAGGGTTTATTCATGAGAAGTTGACTAAGCTATTTATATACTACGATATTAGGGTTTGGTGGTAGTAATAGTGAGGCTCCAAGTATGTACATGGAGACCATATTTGGAGATGATGACTTCTCCATTTAGTTAGCAATGGGGAAATGATTGGGTGGACCATCAAATAGGATTAAGTTATCTCGGTACTTAGATACTGATTACTGCTCGATCCTATCACATACTGATAATAAGAACCATGATATTTTATAGTGGTGGAAATCATATGAGTCTACCTATCCCATGTTGTCTAAGATGAAATGGGATCAACTGACTCCTCCTATGTCGTGCATAGTATTGGAGTCTACTTTTTATATTGCAATAAATATGCTTTTAGATAGGAAATCAAAATTAAGGCCAGATATTATTGAGATATTAGCATGCATGAAGGAATGGAAGGATTCGAGCTTGGACATCCAGAATCATGTTGCAATTACAGGAAGAGCAGTGAAGGTGGCTACTAATGGTGATGATGATTCATGTGACTTTGATGACGATTGACAACTAAGATGAGATTGAGACTTTGAGCTGAGCCTATTGTATTGCATATGGCCTACTACTAGTGATATTGATACCATCATTGATCATACACTAATTAGATTTATCATTTATCATTTTTGGATTATCTTTGTTTATTTATTTATATCATTTGACTTTGAGGCTTGAGCTTGCTTCTTTTATTATTATGTTCTTTGTTAATTTAGACACTTGCTTATAAGATTGGATTCATATTTTATATTTATGAGTTTATCTTTGATATATTGTTTTTATCTTTTAGTGATTTAATCTTGGTATTGCTTTGTTATCTTGTAATTTTTACATATTTTTAGGTGTGACTATGAGTTGTTAGTTTTTAGTTGTGAATTATTTTATTATTTTAATTAATTAATTAATTATGTATTTAATTTAATTTTAGTATTAAAATTTAAAATTGATGTTTGGAATGAGCTGATTTCTAATGGGCCGAAACAACTCGACCCAATCTGACCCGGCCAAACTTAGGCCCAACCCAGTACGTCCAAGCATCACCCGACCCAAACTAGGTACAAGCCAGGCTAGCATGCCATACCAGGTCGGCACTTCTCAAGGCATGCCATGGCAGGCACAACATGGTTTCTATACCATGACGTGCTCGGCACGCACTACTAAAAATTATGAAAATACCGACCAAATTACCAACCTAAAAATTTGGTCGGTAATTGTACAAATCATGACCATTTAGCGACCAAAAAAGGGTATTGAAAAAAAGAATTTCCGACCAAATTTCTGACCAAAGACTGATCATATTTACCTACCAAAGACCGACCATAATTATCGAACAAATGTTTTTGGTAAGAAATCAATCTGTAAAGTGGTTATCTAATATATTACCGACTATTTAATGACCACAAATATATTACCATTAAAATTGGTCGATACCATGGATTTTCATATTATTTATAACTTCATACTTACCGACCATTTATCGACCAAATATATATGTTAGTAAATACTGCCCAATTCATGACTAATTTATAGATCCAAAAAGGGACATCGAAAAAAATGTATTTCCAACATAACTTCCGACCAATTATTGATCATATATTATTAACCAAAATATATTTGGTCGGAAATATGGTTTATAAATTAGGAGGGAATTAGCAAAATACATTGCTGAAAGTTTACTAAACCAATTAACGACCAAAAATATATAATTATAATATCGTAATTACAGACCAAACTTCTGACCGAATATTTAGGTCAGTAATTACTGACCATTTCACGACCAAATATCAATAATACCTACCGACCAAATATTTTTGGTCGGAAATTGGCCTGTAAATTAGGATGGAATTAGCGAATAGAAATTATCAACAAATTACCGAGCATTTAATGATCAAAAATATATAACCATTAAAAATGGCCAGTAAAGTGGTTATTTAATATATTTATTTAAAAATGGCCGGTAGAAATTATCAACAAATTACCGAGTATTTAATGATCAAAAATATATAACCATTAAAAATGGCCGGTAAATTGGTTTATAAATTAGGATGAAATTAGCGAATAGAAATTGCTGATAAATTACCGACCATTTATCGACCAAAAATATATTACTTTTAAATTGGTCGGTAAAGTGAACTTCCAAATACTTATAACTTTATTCTTACCGACCTTTTACCGACCATAGATTTGGTCGGTAAAACATAGTTTTAATTTTATGATTTAAAATTCATTTGCTGACATTACACCTACATTCATTCAAAACTCCATCATTTTTCGAAGCAGAGACGACTACAAGCATAAATTCGATAAAATTTTTCCTATTCTTCTGAATCTAGGTAAGTTTTCTTTGTTCTTCTCCTTTAAAATACTTATACATATCTCCATCCCTTTGAATTATATATAGATAATCAAATTTTCTTTTTTTTCAGTATATCCAGGTATTAGGTTTTTTTATTTCTCCTCCGAATTTCTTCATTTTTACTTCAATTTCATTTAACCTAACATGATTTTGACTCGACACAATTAATTAAACTATAATTTTTCAGCTGAATCTTTGTTCTTCTACCATTTTGATTTTTAAGGTTTTATTGATTTAGATTTCAATTACAGAATATTTGCATCCGAATATTCTTAATGTTAATGGTTTATATTTATATAATCGTATGACATTATGAATAAATGTCTATACTTTAATATATATAATGATTAATGTTAAATCAAACTTTTATATAATGTTAATCTTAAATGCCTATAACAGTATATATAAACTTTTATACATTTATATAATCATATGACATTGTGTATAAATGTCTATACTTTAATACATATAAATGTATTACATTATAAGTACACATTGATATGTTTATATAAACATATAATATTATATATAAATATTTATACATATGTATTAATGTTTATAACTATCTATACAATATTTACATTAAACTATCCATTTATATAATTTTTTTATATAAAAATTATGTAACATTAAATGATTATACAATTTTGTAAATATTAATATTACATATTATTTTTTATATAAATATAGAATATTTATAATGTTTATAAAAATGTGATATATTTACTATATATTATTTATAAAAGTGTTACATATAAAGATAATAATATTTAAGTAACATTTATAAAAATATTTTATTCACAAATATTATATAGATTCATGTGTTTAATATTCCATTTTATATAAAAATATTTATAACTATATTTATAATAAAGTAAACTATTTCTATAACTATATTTATAACTTTACATAACTAATTTTTAACTATATAATAATGTATAACTATATTTATAATTCTTTATAACTATTTTTCTAAAAAATATATACTATATGTATACTAATATATAACTATATATAATTATATTTTACTAAATGTATAACCATATAAATGTCATATATAATTATATTTTTAACGACATACATATTTATAACTATGTGTATAACTATATATAAATATTTGTATAACTATGTAATACTCTATATAATTAAATATAACTATATTTGTAATTATATATATATATATATATATATATATATATATGTATTCATATAATTAAATTAAAAACATTTGTTTATAATGTTGTATATATTTATGTATAACTACTTATAATTACATATATGAATATATCGATATATAACTATATGTTTAATTATATATAAGTATTTATAACTTTATATATTATATGTAAAATAATATATAACTATATATAATTGTATCTTACTATATGTATAACTATAAAAGTTTTATGCATAATTATATTTAAATATTAAATTTACAGCTTATATTTAATATATATTTGTATATAGTTGTATATAAAAAAGTATTTTACTATATCTATACCTATATATTACTATATGTATAAATATATAAAATTAAATGAACAAATATATAAACCTACACATATAAATATATGTTTAACTATATGTATAACTGTATGTATACCCACATGTAACCATATTTATAATTACATGTATAACAACATACAACATTATGTTAAACTATATGTGTATATCTATATATAAATATTTGTATTAACTAAATAAATGTCTATATAATTATATATAACTATATTTGTAACTATATATACATATATGTATTCATATAATTAAATCAAAATATTTGTTTATAATGCTGATATATTTATGTATAACTACTTAAAACTACTTGCATAAATATATCTATATATAACTAAATGTTTAATTATATATAACTATTTATAACTATATATATTATATGTAAAATAATATATAACTATAAATAATTGTATCTTACTATATGTTTAACATTACAAGTTTTATGCATAATTATATTTATATATTAAATTTACTGCGTATATTTAATATATATTTGTATATAGTAGTACATAAAAAAGTATTTTACTATAACTATTCCTATACTTTACTATATGTATAAATATATAAAATTAAATGAACAAATATATAGACCTACATGTATAAATATATGTTTAACTATATGTGTAACTATATGTATAACCACATGTAACTATATTTATAATTACATGTATAACAACATACAACATTATATTAAACTATATGTGTATATCTATATATAAATATTTGTATAACTAAATAAATGTCTATATAATTATATATAACTATATTTGTAACTATATATACATATATGTATTCATATAATTAAATCAAAATATTTGTTTATAACATTGATATATTTATGTATAACCACTTATAACTACTTGTATGAATATATCTATATATAACTAAATGTTTAATTATATATAACTATTTATAACTATATATATTATATGTAAAATAATATATAGCTATAAATAATTGTATCTTACTATATGTATAACTTTAAAAGTTTTATGCAAAATTATATTTATATATTAAATTTACTGCTTATATTCAATATATATTTGTATATAGTAGTATATAAAAAAGTATTTTACTATATCTATACCTATACATTACTATATGTATAAATATATAAAATTAAATGAACAAATATATAGACCTACGTGTATAAATATACGTTTAACTATATGTGTAACTATATATATAACCGCATGTAACTATATTTATATTTACATGTATAATAACATACAATATTATGTTAAACTATATGTGTATAACTAGATATAAATATTTGTATAACTCAATAAATGTCTATATAATTATATATAACTATATTTGTAACTATATATACACATATGTATTCATATAATTAAATCAAAATATTTGTTTATAATGTTGATATATTTATTTATAACTACTTATAACTACTTGTATGAATATATTTATTATTAACTATATTTTTAATTATATATTACTATATGTATTATATGTAAAATAATAAATAACTATAAATAATTGTATCTTACTATATGTATAACTTTAAAAGTTTTATGCATAATTATATTTAAATATTAAATTTATAGCTTATATTTAATATATATTAGTATATAGTAGTGTATAAAAAAATATTTTACTATATCTATATCTATACACTACTACATGTATAAATATATAAAATCAAATGAACAAATATATAGACCTACGAGTATAAATATATGTGTAACTATATGTATAACCACATGTACTATATTTATAATTACATGTATAACAACATACAACATTATTTTAAACTATATGTGTATGACTATATATAAATATTTGTATATCTAAATAAATCTTTATATAATTATATATAACTATAATTACAGACAATCGTGTTTGTTAAATAAATTGATTTTTTGTAAATAGTTATAGAAGATATGAGTAGACGATGAGTTTTATGTTATTTTTGTCATTAATCATTTTTATTTATTTTTATTGCCTTATGTAATTTTTATAGATATGGCACGTGGATGAGGTAGAGGCAGCATGTTGCAAGGTCGTACCATTTATGGTATAGGCAGCACGGCCTCGGGTATACCCGAAATTAGTAGAGGGTCACTTGTGGATGAGACGCCATAGCAGACAGAGAAAGTTGTAAATGTGCCACAGCAGCAACATCAGCTGACTAATCAACATAATGGTCCTAAGATTTTGATAAATAATCAGGAGATATGGGAGGGAGAGGAGGGTAAGGATAGAGATATTGGAGAGTCTTTCTCAGAGCACCCTACAGGTGAGACTCTCCCTATTGCTCAGTTTGATCTGATAATTGATAATCCATAAGATATAAGACTTAACAAATGATTTATCAATTTATTATTTTATTTCTTACTTGCTAATTAATTTTTGTTTACGGGATGAAGTTAGAGCCACCTGGTTCCATTTCTAGGATTCTAAGGATAATTTTTAGGAAGTCCTTTAAACCTAATCGACATAATTGGAAGTCACTCACACATATAGACTAATTGATGATTTGGAGAGAATTTAAGGTAAATATTACTACCTAAAAATTTTTACATCTCTTATTTATTCTTTTGTTCACTGCTTAAAATTTTTTATTTATAATTGCAGAAAGTTTACAGCTAGACACAGCCAAAAGAGGCGGTCAAAAGTATGTTCTACAAACATGCTGCCAGTCGATATAATGACACCATGTAGAAGATCAAAGATAAATGGTTGAAGAAGAAAGAAAAATATTCGAATGTCCCGTATCATGTTTTCAAGGAGTGGCAGAGCAGATGAGAAGATCCGGATTATAGGAAGAGGTGTGATAAACAGAGCGGCAATCATGGCTTTGAACGGGCTCGGGAGGGTGGTGGCATGTCTACACACACTTGTGGATCTTGCTCTATGCGTGACCATGAACGAGTATTGATATTATTCCTAATTCATACTTTTTATATTTAGTACTTTGTGAAATGTGTTCAATTATGCCTAATTTTTATTTCTCATTAGGAATTTATTTTTCAATAGAATTAACGTATGTATTGTGTGTAATTATAGACATGCAAGGAGGGTAAGAAGCCTAGTGCTCCTCACTTATTCAGATACACGCACACAAAGGCTCATAATGATCAGACTTTCGTTAATCAGAGATCTCATGCAACAAATTTAAGCTTCAATAAAAAATTAATTTTTTTTGTTTGAATATAAATTGAAAAACTTTTCGTATATTTTTATTAGGCTAGATATGAGGAAATGTTAGTTGTTGCGACTCAAGCGTATTCCTAGTCTATTTCAGGTTCAAGTGATGGTGCAACAGGTAGTTCTCATTCATCAGCTCCACTAGTTGATACGAATCAGATTTAGTATGCGGCTGTTGATGGCAATGAGAAGATGCCCGTCTATGGCGTCGGTTCGTCGACATCATCATTCTACTCACATAGATCACCAGATTATGAGTTGAATTTTCAGGGCCAGTTTCGAATTTGTTCTCGAAGATGGAGGAATTTTAGAACACGATGCGAAATGCGATACAGTATCAGTTGGCCGATACCAAGTGATGCATGATCGACTATGAGGATGATAGGGATGGGTTGCATATGCATTTTGACTGGCTTACAAAGAAGTTTCATGAAGGAGGACTACAGTTCAACCCTGATGATCTACCTCAGATTGTTCGGCGTAATGCTCCAGCTACAGCATCTACTACATCACCTATAGTAACACCTACATCAAATGCATCATGTCTAGCAGTAGCAGATAGCTCTACCCCAATACTCGACATCTCACCGTGTAGACTAGAAACATCACAACATAATGATTATGAAACTAGTTTGAATGATTGAGTGTATTATACACATTTTTTTCAATGCCTTAAACTTTGATTTTGGATTTCAGTTTTTTATTTTCTCTTGATGTATTTAATATATATATGTAGTATATATAGGTGTTTGCTGGAGTTAATTGGATTTTTTTTGTTGTGTTATCTGTATAAGTTTCTGCAGCAACTGCATCAAAATTAGAAGGTAATTGGATTTATTTTTTTGTTGTGTTTTCTATGTTTTTGTGTTTGTTTTTTGCATCAATTGCATCAAAACTATAAATAAAAATTTGGTCGCTAATTACCGACCGAATTGCGACCAAAACCTGATCAAAATGTTTTAATATCAATGGTCGGCAAGATGTCACCAAATGATCGATAATACTTTTGGAGATCAATTACTGACCAATGATTTTAAAAAATTTTGGTCGGTTTTTGGTCGCAATTTTTTCGGTTATTACTGAGCATTTTGTGACCATTTACCAACCTAATATTTTTGGTCAGAAAATGGTTGGAATATAGTCGAAAATTATTTCTCGGTAAATGATCTGTAAATTGTCGGTAATTACTGACCATTTGGAGATCATTTGACGACCTAATTCTTTTGGTCAGAAAATGATTGGAATATTATCGAATTTTGTTTGTCGGTAAATGGTCTATAGTCGATAAGTAATTACCGACCATTTGGAGACAATTTACCAACCTAGTACTTTTGGTCGGAAAATGGTTGGAATTTAGTCGATAATTATTTGTCGGTGAATGGTCTATAAATTGGTTGTTAATTACCAACCATTACGAGACCATGTACTGACCTAATTATTTTGGTCAAAAAATTGTTGGAATATAGTCGGTAATTATTTATCGGTAAAGTGTCGGTAAATGGTCGATAATTTACTGTCCGACTAATTTTTTGTTGATAAAAAAATTAGTGATGAGCAAAATTGCGACCTAATATTTTGGTCGGTAATTGGTCGCTATTTGGTTTACCGACCAAAAAATACCAAATTAGTGACCAAATAATTGGTCGATAATTTAGTGAATTTTAGTAGTGATGGCATGTTGGCCCGATTGAGTCACTAAAAAAGGTTCGGGCCTATCCAGCCCAGCCCATTTGACACTATAACTACCAAATCCTCAAAGTAAATTTCACACTTTTTAAGAGTTCCACAAGCAAGCAGGTGATACAAAAATAATACAAATCCATAGATTTTGGGTGCATATCTTTCAAATTCCTCTTATTTAGGATGAATTTGAAAAATTATACCAAACTAGTTTGGGTCTAGGATTTGTATAAATTTAGATATGTGATATGAATTTAGTTTTAATTAATTAATGAGTATATTTAATTTATTTGATATTATGGATATTGATGGATTGTGATTACATAAAATTTTAACTAAAGTTTTGACTATTGATATATTTTTGCGAGATTATCATGATTGATAATGATAGGTAAACCAGAAAGCTCACTCACAAATATAATATGAAATAAGTAAAAGGTTTTTCAACTATGATGCACGAGAAAAACCTATATGTTGAAACCCAAAATTTGGGTATGTTTAGAGGTGGCAAGTAGGTCGGGTAGCCCAAGCATGACCCGAGACATGACTTGACTGAGGCATGCCTGGCTCGACATTGCACAATCCAGAATTGTGCATGGACCTAGGTCATGCTGGATCGAGGCACGACACATGCCATGGTGGGCCAAGAGTGTTGGGCCTCGGGCTGGGCCAGGCATGACACAGCTGCCTGGCTTGTAGGCATGGTTCATTGGCATTGTAGGTAACCGTGCCCCAAAACTTGGACTAGGTTTTAGGTGCATTTGATTGGACAATGCCTGAACCACCCATTTTTTAAAAAAAATAATATTTTATTAAAAAAAAATTCTGCCCCACCTTATAGCATGGTGGGTTTTTTTTAATAAACCCACCACGTGGATGGCTAAGGGCATCCATGTGGCATGATCCAGGTGAATGTGGGTGTGCCACATGTGATGTGCCCTTCCCCCTCTGAAGGCTAAATGCCCAATCCCAAACTGAGGTCGGAACCGAATACTCGAACTAACTGAAGCTTCTAGAAATGGCATCATGCTTTGGCTAACAGTCTAAAATTTTAATAAAAAAATAAAATAAAATCGACTACATCTGGGCCATTGGATGCAATTCCAACTGCAAGGGTAGAAGATCTAATAGTTGTCGAGTTTCTGCCCTATTTAATTATTAAAAAAATTTCAAAAAAAATATATTTTTAATTTCTTTATTTATATAATGTTTCACTCTCTTCTCTCTCAACTCAATCTCATTCTCAAATCTCACTCTCAAACTCACACTCTCAATCTCATCTCTATCCCTATTCTCTCTCTCTTTCTCTCTCTCTCATCTCGTGATCTCAGATATCTCTCATTATCTCTCCTCTTAGTTTAGCTTCGCTCTTGGTCTCAATAGTGGAAAGTGGACTACGGTGTGGTGAGGGTGCAGCATCAACAGAAAAATCAGGCGTGGGCTTCAGTTTTTTCTATCTTGTCCATAAATGGGTATTATTTTTTAAATTATATTTATTTTTTTATTTTTATTAGTATCAAAAAAAATTAAATTTTAGAAATTAGAATATAATTAATAAACTAAAAAAATAAAAAATGGCAACTAGTGAATTTAATATTAATGAGATTAATATTAATGTATATGTAGATAATATAAATAATCATAACCCTATGGAAAAGTCCTAGGCCTTCAAAATCATATTTTTTCCCATGGTTTCGACTCAAACTCAAACATCTAAAAAAAACTAAAAGGGCATGTGTTGTGTGGAGTAACTTTAACATAGTACAAAATAAGAATTGGCACAATACAAGTATTATAAGAAAATATATACTTCTAAAAGTGCATGAGGGACTGAGCATCTAAAGAGGTAAAAATGAACATTACACAAAAAAATAAGGTACATTAGATCCTAGGCAAACCAAACTAATCACAATGATAGATCTTCTAATTAGATTTTCAAATGATCAAAGGGTAGTCAGTATTATATATACCTATTTTCAGCCTACATATCATAGGATTCCTAGGTCCATATGTAAGAATGACATACAAAAATATTATAAGTTAGAAAAGTAATAAATAACTAATAAATTTAGGGAAAATAGTGATGTTGTATCTATGATGTCTAATATCAAGACTAGTCATATGATGCATCTTTTATATGTTTCACTACCCACTATGTAGATTCTAAATGGATGATAAATGAAAAGATATTATGATTTTTAGAGATTTTCCATCCTTATGATGGTCCAGCCACAAATGAGTGCCTGATGAGAATCTTTAGAGAATATAATATTCAAAATAAATTATATAGTATCATATTTGATAATGCATCTAACAATGGAGAAGTCATTAACATGTTTGTTATGACTATTAGAGATTAGCCATTAAGAGAGAATTTTCATGTTAGATGTATGTATCATTTTATTAACCTGATAGCATAAGAAAGGATGAAGGTCATTTTCCCTACTTTAGAAAAAATACATAACTTACTAAAATATCTTTGGGCACCTACAAAATAATAGAAGTTTCTGATATCATTAGTCTTTGTTTATCTGTGGGTCTAAAAAAGAAGAAATTCTAAACAGATGTGAAAGATCATTGGAATTGCATATTCCTGATGTTGGAGTCATGTGTTGGATACGAACGTGTGATATCTGATATTCCAACTACTTGAATAGTAAGAGTGACTAACTTATTATTTATAACAGTGACTAGGATACAAGAATTTTATTTATAAAATTCTTGAAGATTTTTTATGACATGACGAATATGTATTCATCAATTTATACTCTCACCACTTGCATTGCACTTAGGTGCATATATAATAATAGTGGCATGTTTAGGAATTTTAGAGATTACGTGATGTTTAGTGACATGGTTATTGAGATGGAAACCAAGTAATTAAAGTACTAGTCCACCATTATATCTATTTATTATCTGGCTATATGCATGGACTCTTAATATAGGAGTAAAGAATATTATGTCATACATCCTCATGCATGAACTAGGAATACTAATCTGAAAGGTTTATTCATGATAAGTTAATTGAGTTATTTATATACTATGATACTAAGT
This sequence comes from Sapria himalayana, assembly GCA_029783825.1. Classification (NCBI taxonomy): domain Eukaryota; kingdom Viridiplantae; phylum Streptophyta; class Magnoliopsida; order Malpighiales; family Rafflesiaceae; genus Sapria; species Sapria himalayana. The sequence continues at coordinate 639,815 of JAREIK010002271.1, read as the reverse complement.
ATGGTTAGATGTGTCAAATGGGCTTGGCAGCTTGGGCACAGCTTGAGGCCCAGCCTAGTTTAGTAGTTCCTAGCCTAGCATGGCACGACCTAGAACGATGCCTTAGGTGGGCCGGGCTACCCCTTGGCATGGTTCATGTTGTGTTGGGTTAGCATGAACCATGCCTCATGCCAACCCATGCATGACTTGTGTGCCAAGCCTGATGACGTGGTAAATTAGCTCGGGTGACTACTCGATGGGATCCCCATCGAGTAGTCATTAAGGTCGATTTAGTTTTTTTTAATTCGACCACCCTTTAATGGATTGGTCTATTTTATTAAAAAAAATACAGCCACATGACAAATTTTAATTGGTCGGCCACATGCTATTTTTTTACACATAGAATGGTTGGCATGACCATGCGCACCATGTCATGCTAGGCTAGTGGAACACACATTGTGTTAGCATGACACAACCCATTTGACACCTCTAGGTATGGTGGTAGTTATAGCTAGGTTCTGAGTATGGACATATACAGTATATTCGAAGATGATGACTTTTCTATTCAGTTGGTTAGGGAGAAATAACTAGGCAGACCATCAAATAGGAGCAAGCTATCTCGGTACTCATATATCAAGTACTACTCAATTCTATCACATGATGATAACAAGAATCTTAATATTTTATAATGGTGGAAATTATATGAGTCCACATATCCCATGCTATCTAAGATGGCACGTGATCTACTGACTCCTTCGGTATTGAGAGTTGAATCAGAATCTACTTTTTCTATTGTAGTCAATATGATTTTGGACAGGAGATCAAGACAATGACTAGATATCATTGAGATACTAGTAATTAGCATGCATGAAGGATTAGTAGGATTCACGATTGAGCATCCAGGATCATGTTGGAATAAGAGTGGAGGAGTTGCTGGCAGATAATGACTCATGAGACTTTGCATAGGTTGAGCCCACTGCTAGTTATACAATCAGATGCTTGCATAATGATGATCAAATGCATACTTATACCAATTAGTATTGGGATTGAGCTTGCATTATTATGATTGATAATATTTATTTTATGTTGTTGTGATATAATTTTTTTTATTTTATTATTAGATTGAATGATGATTGATGGATGTGGTTTTTTTGATATTTTTTGATTATTAAACTTTGTTATTTATGTTAATCAATTTATTTTTTTTGTTATTTATGTGAATTAAATAAATAATATAATGTCGTAGTCACATCTCATAAAGACAAATGGGTAACTTAAAATTTGAAATTTATAAAAAAATTTAAAATCATTAATTATTTAATTTATAATTCTAGAATTGATGGGACGTGGAAGTGATGAATGAGTCGAGTGTGAGCCAGTCTTGGACTCATAGTCAAGAGTCCTAGCTAGGCTGGTATATCCGAGCCTGAACTAGCCCAACTCAGCATGGCATGGCATAGCCCAGCATGACTTGGCCCGAATCTAGCTAGACTCGAGTTGGATGGGCCATGCCGAGCCAGCCATTATCAAGTCATGTCGTGCCAAGCACGACATGACTACCTTACTAGGTCATGCTTGGCATGGCCTAGTGGCATGATTGGGCCACTAAAAATTGGGTTGTGCCAGCACGAAACGACCCATTTGACACTTCTAGGTATGTTGATCATCACGAGTATGATTATTATGATGTCAAAAGTGCAAATATTTTTACACGTCAATTCATTATACATGTCTTAAAAAATGAGTTTCAATTACGATAGATGATATATAGAACATTCTTCCAAGGGATTTATCCTTAGTATAAAAGTTACATCATTATCAAGGAGGATGATGATATGTAATCTATTTACTTGTAATGTGATTACAACTTTTATATGTTACTTTTACTTGTATGATTCTTACCAATAAAAATTGAGGCAAACATATATTAATTAAATGAGAATGATGCTTATAAAGCTAGATATGCAAATACTTATAAACTATGTCAATATTTAGACTTTAAGATATTTGAGGTTGGAGAATATGATTGTGCATATTAAGCAACCATCAAGGGTAGTTGATGAAATTTCTTCAAATGTATGAGATTGTGAATAACTCTTAGGTATAGAGAAATTATTATCTTGGTAGTGATGTACCGAGTTGACAACTATGAGCAGACTATCATTGAGATGGGTTCAATGGTGATAACCCCCTTGTATGTCATTAGAAAAATGAATCATTGAATAACACTCCAACCTTAATTCTATATCTAATTTAATATAAGTCAGGTAATTTAAACATTACCACATAGATTAAATATATAAACCATGGACCTAAGATTTTCTAATAATCAAAATATTGATTTAACTAAAAATGAAGTTATCTCATTGTTGAATAACCAAACTACTTAAATATTCCTCGTGGAATCAATATCTTGATGAAAGTCAACTTTACTATTTATACAACCTATGTATTTGTCGATCTCAATTGATAGGATACTCATATTAATGAGCTTTTGGATATCATCTAAGTAATAAAACTAGGTATCATAAAAAAGTAACTATGGGTTATTGGCATCATTACCAAAAATTTTTATGTTAGTTAGTCAATATGAGCTGACATAATTATTCTTATAAAAGAATTGTTCCTTTTTAGTAGTTTAGATATCATTGAGTTTGATAAGTATTCCTAAATCTAAAAGTTAAATCTTATTAACTTCTTTGAACATGGATAGTTTCCTTTTAGATTTTATTTGTATTTTTTTTATTTTCTTTCTTTTTAGCCACAAATCAATAAAATTCGATTATGTAGACAATCTTTCCAAAAGTTTTTGAACAAATTATCTTAAAAAGCTACGAGATGAGAATGAAGTAGATGAAATTTGTTTTGGGAAATGTGCAACAAAAATTATTGAAATTGTCTCGGACTATCATTTTAATGAGACTTATCATGCTCAAGGAAGTGATTTTTATTATAAAATTTATGGCAACCCATATCAACCCTATTATTAGCTAAAAATAGATATAGAAACTAGGGCTATGGAAGCATCAGGATAGAACATATTCTTTGTTTTAATGATGTTAAAAATTGTATTGGTCAGCTGAACTTGAAGAATTATTGAGAGAATTGAGAAGAGATATTATTGCTAAGGAAGAAAGACAAAAACAATGGAGAGAGAAAGATGAAGTCATGGATTGGGTTAGTTCGTAGAAAGTGTTGCATCAAAAATCTCTATAGCTAAGGAGGAAATGGTTACGGTTGAAAATCTAGAAGAGAAAATCGAAGATATAGTCTTAATTATTTAAGGAGAAAAGGATGAAATGAATAATAACATTTTTTTGGCTAACTTCTAATACCAAAATATTTGTGGTATAAAAGATTGATGATTAAATGGAAGGTATGGCTTTAAGTATTCAAGAAGAAGAAGTTAAAGCAAGTGGTGAAATTTTAATGGCTAATACATAGAGATCTATAGTAGAAAATCTTGAAGAAGAAATCAAAGAAATAGTCTTAAATATTCAAGGAGAAGAGAATGAAGTGAGCAAGGAAATCTCCATAGCTAATAGAAAGACACTTATTGTTAAAAAGCTTGAAAAGGAAATCAAAGATATGAACTCAATTTTTCATAAAAAAGAAGATGAAGTCAATCCTAGAGTTTTGTGGGTTGAAATAGAGAAACTCAATGCATATGAGGTTTATAGTGTAAGCAATATGCTAAAAAAGGCAAGATACTTGGTGATGTCAAAGCATGAAAGAAATCAAAGAAGATGAACATCATCCAAACTATTTTCCAAGATGAGGATATTAAGATAATCACTTATCTAATATTCAATACTAATATAGAAAGTGCAAGGAAAAATGAAGTTAAATAGTATAGTGAGAAGCTAGCATGAAAAGTAGAGATCTTTCATGGAGAGAATGAAGTTTTAAAGTTCTAGCTATTAATATTAAGTACAATACTGCTTGAGAGGTATCCCAAGAATTATTTTTTCTACTTGTATGATGAAATGTGATTGTTTTGAGAATAAAATTCACATGTACATATTTATTAAGAGGATGAATCAGTTTTCATAGATGATTCAATATAGATCTAATTTGAGAAGAATTCCCATCACTTTTCATAGATGGCATACAAGAGACAGAAAGAAATGGATAAATACAAAAAGATGAGCTAGCCAACATTAATCATTCCTTAAATACACATGATTATATGTTTATGAATATTTTGTGTATTGTGAGTGTAGAGTGAATCAAGGAAAAGTAGAAAAGGGAAATCTAATCCCTATGCACATGAGTATTGAAGAGGTTGGAAAGCATATTGTGATGTGGGAAAAATAGCTTCATCAAAAAGAGAGCTTTTATCACAAACTCTTAAAGGAAGGAATGAGATGTATGAATATTAGATTAACAAAAAGCACCGAATCATTTAGAATGTTCAACAAGGTAGTCTTTGTGGATTGGAAAAGAGAAATGAATAAAAGAGATAAAGTGAATATGAATAAAACAATATATTAGGAGTACTAATGTACTATGGATAGAAGAAATTAGAAAGTGTAATGCAAACCAAAAAAAAACTTGAAATATGCAATGGAATGTTTCAATGATGCACTAAATTTGATTGGAAGAAGGCAAGAGGCTCTTTATGATATTTTGATTAAGATATTTTGATGAAGACATTTCGATGAATATATTTGATGAGTTATCTACAAAAAAGAAAGATTTAGAAAAGTCATCCTTTTCTCTACCATTATTAGAGCACTCGATGTTGGATTTCATCTTTAAAAAGTATGATTCTAAATAAAAATCATAATGGTCACCTCCATCACTACCTTAATTTGTATTTTTATAGTTTATTCTCATATTGTGATAAAGTACTTATTGTGTAGAACAGATTTGTGTTTGATTATTTTTGGAGAGAGCATTTATTCCTCAAAGATGAGCAATTATTTAAGTATGAGAGTTTTTTTGGTATTCAAACTACCAAATATTCTTATGTATTTTTGGTAATTTATGATGATGTGTGGACATGAAAATATAAATATTATGGATTGATTTTATAACTTTGATATTTTGGTGAGTTTTGATAAATATTTGTGAAATTAATAGGCTTTTAGAAGTATTTAGCAAATGGGATAGAATATTGAGTCTCATAAAGTTTTGATATTAATTCTTAGTCAAAACTCTATCTAATTGGTCGTGGAAATTCTTGTACACACGGCCCTTCTAACTTGTTATCATAATTCTTCTACTCTGTGACATATTCTTTGTAGCTACGATATTATCATCAAGTCATGGTCATAATTTTCTTGAGAAATTTAAATGGCTATAATATTAAATATATGAAACAAGAACTAAGTAGCCCACTAATACTAAAGGTTGTGGCCAAATCCAATTATCATGGCTTTATCATTAATATGTATCAGTAGTCTCAAGTCAAAGTCATAATCTTTTTTATAACGCTGATTTTTGAGTTTTAAAAAAATTAAAGAGCCACAACTACTCAGATCAAAGTCAATAATTATTAAGAGCTATAACTTTTTGAATATTAAAATTTTCAGAGAATATTACTCAAGTATAATCATTTCCAAGGCTTGCATGACCCATGCACTTGGGGATCTCTATTGATGAGATACTCTCATTAATAAGCTTTTGGAATATCACCTAACTAATAAAATTATGCAGTGTAACAAAGTCATAACATATACAATCTTGGGTAGTTTCATAATGAACAAATCACCATGTGATATATTTATTTGATAAGTTGACCAAAAATAACTACTAAACTCAATATAAAAGAGCAAATATATGGAAACAAGCTAAAATTTTAGAGATGGGCTGATTATCAACTTGAAAGTCGAGATCGATGCATTATACAACTAGTTTTTAGGCCAACACATGAAGAGATAAAGCATGGTTGAAATGGCACCCTTGCAATAATAGAAGGCAAGCAATTTTGACTCAATTTATCAAGTAGAAGAATCAAATATACTAAAAAATATATTTTTTAGACTCAACAACAACATCCCTACACACAATCACCTAAAAATGAGAATTATTATGAGAATCAATTATATCAGAGCCAAGGAAATTTACAACAAAACTATATTCCATATTAGCAAAATAGAAAAGTAACTCGATGGGTGCCAAATATAAGGAGCTTCAACCTCTTATTACAACTAGTAGAAGGTAGAAGTGGAGTCATCATTTGAAGATTGTATTATTACACTAATAATGGAGACAAAAGGATAAATAATGTGCAAAAATATTAAATTGGATGGGTGGAAATGAGATTGGGTCATACAAGCATGACTATGAAAACTATTGAAAACCAAATTGGACATCTTGCACTCACAATAAATTAAAAGAATTTTAGTAGATTACCTAGTGATGCTAAGATGAATCCAAAGTAATGCATACTCATAATTTTGATTAGTGAAAAAAAATAGAATGGTAGAAAATAAAAGCAAAATCAAAGGAAGAATCTGATATACAATAGAATGTTATCATAGATAATGTCATAATATCCAAAGTCACTACATTTCATGTCATGACATCTAATGTCATGACACAAACTAAACTTAATACCCAACATATTCTAGTAGATGAAGTAACTCATAATGAAGTGGAAATGAAGAAGGGGATACTAGTGAATTGTCACATAAAATAGAAAATAATGTGGAGCATAAAGAATATGCAAATAACCCTCATTATCTTTACCCCATTCTTATATTTCCACAATGATTCAAAAAAGAGAAGAAGGATGAATAGTTTAAAAAGTCTCTCAATATTTTCAGAAAGTTAAAGATTAATATACCATTCTTGAAAGCTCTATCTCAAATGCCATGTTATCTGAATTTCATGAAGGATATTATGAGTTGCAAGAAAAAGTTGAAAACTTTTGGAATGATGAGTATGACTGAGAAATATAGTACAATAATTTAAAAAAAAATTTAAGGAAACTCAAAGATTCAATAAGCTTTACCTATCTATATATTATTGGGGAGCACATGTTTAGGAAAGCCTTCTATGAGTTGGGAGTAAGTATGAACTTGATGTCATTGTCGATTGTATAAAAATTGAATTTATGTAAGATTACTTCAACTTCTCTCTCTTTAAAAATAGATAATAGATCTAGCAAATTTCTGAAGAAGATAATTGAAGACTTGTAGTCAAAGTTAAGAATTTTTTTTTTTTGTGACTTTGTGGTGTTTGACATGAAAGAAGACTTATATGTACTATTGATCTTGGGAAGACCATTTTGGCAAATAGATAGGCATTGATTGATATTAAGGACGAATTCATTCTTTGAATGGGTGAAGAATAAGTAAAATGCAACCAATATAGATGCTTGTGAATTTCTATGAAGACAAAGAAAGCTACTAGAGAATTGATAGACTCATCCACATAGTTGAAAACCAGAATGTTGAATTTAGAAAAAAAGATTTCTTGGATGAGTGCTAGCATGAAGAAATGGAAAAAGTTGTGTACTTAGAAAAAGTTCTGGATGAGAATGAAATCATGACACATCTTGATGAAGATATATGGTATAATGTTATAACTACCATGACTTTGTTACATCATTAAAACTTTTTAATTATGACATGGTCCCAAAAGATATTTGATGATGATTTTTATTTAATAGAGTTTTGCAAGTATATGAGTCATACAAGTAGTAAAAATATATATTAGTCTAGATATCAATCTCATCGGGATTATATAGGTAGTTTGACCAAACATTGGTGAACTAACAACTATTTTAGTTGATTCGTTAGACTTTAGTTTTGAAAAGATACTTAGACTCTAGGATTAGCTCACTTCATTGTGTATTATGAGATTCATTTAGTATTTGAGAAATATTATGCTTAATTATTAGACTAAAGGTAATAAATATGAAAATACCTTAGTGCTCTCTTAGCATACAAGGTGGTTATTATTCTTGAAATATCACTACTAAGCATAGTCTCCTCATAGTTGTCCTTTCGATATTTAACCACCAAAATCACACTTATTTCGTTCATAGGTCATTCACATGTCTACTCCTTTTAGGCAATATGTCAACTATCCAAAATAACTATTTTGAGTATGTATTTTTTATTCTCCAACCTTTAATATTGTCAATATGTAAATGAATGTAGTAATAATTAAATTTTCTTTTTCAGCTTTGTTAGTGTCATACTCTCATTGATTAACATATATTTCTAAATGAATCTCACATATAGAAATCATATAAAAGAAAATGACTCATATATCACCGCCATATGATACACCTCCACTTGCATGTGTCTCATGATTTACTTGTCACTATTTGTCTTGATCAATACATGATTCTCACACTATGGTAAAACTATTAAGTTAGACATTCTGCATAACGCATATATTATTTGAAGATTATTTCTTCTAAAATATGCACAATAGATTATTCATAAATATGGTTGTGCCTTTGGTTCTATGAGCACAATACTTGTAATAATTAAAATTACATAAATCTTAGGTTTTTATGCATAGGTTTTTATTTAACATGATAGAATTAAAAGGTTTCTCACTTCCTTCATATCATACCTCATGATTTTGTCATGTGACTTACCTATCAGCATTAATCATTATCAACATGCATAAATATATGCTATAGTAAAAACCCTAAATTTTAGTTTAAAATAATATCCATATCCATCAATATTTAAATCACAATATTACCATAAATAAATATTATATAATCATATCATTATAACACAAGTATAATAAATCAACACTATATCTTAATTTAGCCAGACATTGATGAAGAATTTGTATAAGATGTTTGGTGTGACATCTTGTAGAATCAAGGATTCCTAATGACAGTTCAAGTAAGGATCTAAGCCTCAAAACCTAATTTAATTTATTTTTTATTTGTGTTTATCTTATATTTTCCCCTAATTGGAAGTTGGAAGTCATACTTCTCAAGGTTTTATATGCTTTTGGGCTTGAAATATGATCCCTCTATCCTTTATTCTGAAAAATTCTAAATCTTTTTTTTATAGATTGAGGTTTCATGTGGCTCTTTAAGATGAGAGTTGTGATGCTAGGTTGAAGTCACAACTTCATCATGTCTCTAAATCTTTTCTTGAGTACAAATATCTAGCTAGGTGGAAAAGGAATGTAATGGACTCAATATTTCTTCTCTGGAATTCATCGTCATAGTGGTAAGAATATCATGACTGAATTAATTTTACTCTAGAATACAATGTTCTAGTGGAAATAAATCTATCCTACAACTAAGATAAATACTCTCTTGAATACAAAGTTATTACAACAATAATGACCATGAATTTAATCTCTAAAATACATAGCCATAATGGTGAGAATAATATGATTGAGATCTTTATTCTTTGGAGAACAAAGTCATGATAGTAAGAATGACATGAGTGAGGCTTTCCCTCCCCATATCACAAAGTTTTGATAGCAGGATGGCCACAAGTGAGACAAATATTATTTGGAACACAGTAATGGTGACAAAAGAATGCTAACTTAAAATTGATTGGTGTAGTATTTTTGGCTTTATATAGATGAAGTCACAATATTGCAAAATGTCATGATTTTTGGTTCTAGTGTGGTACATGTTTTCCATGACATGAAAATAAAGTCATTGTCATTATTATATTTTACTAATAGTATGACTGTGACTCCAATTGTAGAGTCATGAAGATAATATTCAATATTAAAAAGAATATGACAACTTGTTGATAGAAATGTGGCATACAAAAATTTTCACAACTTATTTTGTAGAGTCATAACAATGAAAGGCTATCATAACTTCTCAATAGACTCATGAATAGTGTAAATAAATCATGACATGAATAGACTCCATCAAGTTCACCAATTATATATAATGTATATCTGATTTTACTACTATACATCCAATTCCATCTAAACCATGATTTAATGAAATATTTTTATTTAGAGCCCAAATTAATACAAACACATCAAGCAATCCATATCAAACAACCCAAAAAGGTTGGTAGATTAAGTTTTTAACAAACTTGCACACTAAAAATGTCTCTCATCCCCAGGCAATGAGTCTTGCTCTTTTTTTGAAGAGCTTTCAGGACATCAAACTACAAAAGAAAAAACTATAACACGACATAAAAGGAAGAGAATTTTCATGACTATGTTTGAATGTTGTGGTTGTTTATTTTTCTTTGGATGAAGAATCTTGAATCATTGAATATGTTCTTTTGTGTATGAATTAGTGGGCATAATTAGTTTATTTTTTTTCATCAAAGCTGAAACTAACTATTTGGGTAATCTTCAAAAAAGTGTTAGATTTAACATCCTTAGCTAGATGAATTTTTTCAACTTGCACTTCATCCTTGTTGGTTTTTGTGACTATATCTCAACAACATATTGTCATGACTCTTATTTTTCCACTATTCCAAACTCAAGTTATTTCTCTCTCTTATAATTCTTTTATCTTTGTCAATTTACCTTAAATTTCTATCATATTTTTAAATTTTACTATAATTTCCCCATAAAGCATCACTGTTGAAATTATGATTCATATCATCGAGACTTCAACTTTATTGTAAATAACTTGAGACATGAGTTTCAAACCAAGACATTTTCTTCTATTTTGAACTTATTTTTTGTAGATTCTTGTGATGTTATTTTTTTTTTGTCTTTGTAGATCTGAGCATTGTCATAGGCTTTATTCTTCAATTCTTCTAGTTCACTCATTTGAAGACACCTCTTTTCTTTTATATTCTCTACTTTATAATTTGTTTGTTGTATTTCTCATCATGCTTGATGTTTAATTTCGACAAGCAAATGATAAACCTTTCCAAAACCAAGTATATAGTGAGACGTACCTAGGGGTGTCTTAAATTCTACTCTATATGCCTACAAAGCATCCTTCAACCTTTGATATCAATCTTTTCTTAATAGATTGACTATCTTTTCCAAGATATTATTAATTTCTATGTTTGAGTATTCTACTTGCGCATTTGTTTGTGGATGATATGCAAGTCCCATATTTTGCCTACTATCATGCTTAGCCAAACAAGCATCAAGTGATTAGTTATAAAAATGACTTCTTTCATTACTTATAACACATTATAGTGTGCTAAACTACATGAAAATATTACTATGTAGGAAACTCACATCTGTCTTTGCATGTTTTTTTGTGTGGCTATTACTTTAATCCATTTAGACATGTAATTCACTACTAACAGTATGCACTCTTTGCCAATGGAAGAAGGGAATGACCCCATGAATTCTATCCCTCATGTATCAAAAATATTCACTTCACTGATATTGTTTAATAACATTTCATTCTAACTTGATAAATTACCTAAGCTTTTCCATCTATACATTTTTAGTGGTTATAATATTATCAAGGAGTCATAGCCATATTTATTACATAAAATTTAAATGGATGCAACATTAATTTTATGTTACAATAACCAAGTGTACCACTAGTGCTCAAGATCACGACCAATTCTAAGCATTATGACCCTATCTTCAACATGGCTCAGTAATCCCAAGTCATACCAATGGCCTTTTTACTAAACCACAAATTTAAAGCTATAAAAGATTATAGAACCAAAACTACTCAAGCCAAAGTAATGACAATTTTTTTAGTATCATAACTTTTGAGATAATAAAAGTTACAAATGACATTACTCGAGTATGACTATTTCTCAAAATTGTGAATCTTATCCTCAAAGAAAGACAAAGCTATGATATATGAGAGAAGAGAAGAGAAAACCAGTGTCCTAGAAGTCTTATAGTGTCATAACATGGTATATGAGAGAAGAGAAGACTAGTGACGTGACAACCCATAGTGTCTTGAAAACTTGAAGACATTTGAAGGACAAATTTTGTGCCATTGTCATTTCCTAGAGTCATAGCAATAGAATATACAAGAGAGATCTTATTAGTGTCATGGTTATTTCCTAGTATTATTGCCATATAATAATCAAGTACTAACAGTGCCAATTCCTCAACTTTATCAAATCAATGTGGCCATATATTTATATGAGAAGCCTTTCACCACACCATAGTCATTTCCAGTGTAGTAGCTTTTTATTAAAGACAAAAATACAAATACATGTAGCCTTGTCCACTTCACAATGTCATGACATCCTATTATAGAGACATTAGGAACAAGTCATCATCATTTCTAGTGTTATAACTTTGTATTACAAAAATATTGGGATATAGTCCAGAGTCATAGTCACTTTCTAGTGTCACAACCTCAAGCATAAATGATGAAGTCCAAAGATATGAGTTTCTTCTAAAAGTTGTGACTTTCTACTTAGAATAATATAGAGTCAATTAAGTATAAAAGTGAAAAAAAAATCATAGAAATCTCTCAATCTTCTTCCTTTAACTTTATGCAGCATGCCAAACTAGGTACACCTACCAAACATTAAAGTGAATTTTTCACTCTTTAGAAGATCTACAAGCAATCAATGGGACATGAAACTTAATATAATCTCTAGAATTGGGGGCTATGGCTCTCTTTTTCTCCATAGGGTAGATTCAAAAAATTTTACCAAATTAACTTGGGTCTAGGGTTTGTGTAAATTGATATATGTGATGTGATATTGATATTATATTTATTAATGAATATATTTGATTTATTTTATATAATGGATATTGATGGATGGATGATTAAATCAAACTTGAACTTGGATTTTAACTATAAATATATTTTTTCAAGATTTTCATGATAGATGATGATAAGTAATTCATGAGGCTCACTTGTATTTATGGTAGGAAGGAAATAACAACCTTTCAACTAGATGCATGAGATAAACCTATATGTTGAAACCTAAAATTTGAGAAAGTTAATTATCATAAGTATGGTGCTTACAAAGCAAAAAGTATGAATGTTTTTAGACACCAATCCATTATACATGTCTTAATAGAACTTATTTTTGATTTGGATGGATATTAAGTAGAACATTCTCCTAAGGAGTTCACCTTTTGTGTGAGAGTCATATTGATATTGAGGAGTACGAAAATAGAAAATCCTTGAGATATGTATGAGTATATTTTGACTAACAGGTGGTGATAGCCTTATGAGTTACTTTTACTTGTATGGTTATCACTAGTAAAACTCAAGAGAAGCATATATTAATTATGTGAGTATGGTTCTAACGAAGCTAAAATACAAATACTTTTAAACTATATCAATATTTAGTCTTTATGACACATGATGTTAGAGAATAAAAGTATGCATATGAAATAACCATCAAGGTAAGTTGATGAAGTTATTTAAAAGATATGAGATTATGATTGACTCTTTAGTAGAGATTAATTTGTTGGCCAAGTAGTGATGTACTAAGGGGACATCTACAAGGAGACCACCATTTGAATAGGCTCACTAATAATAATTACTTTGCATGCTATCAGCGAAAAAAAATTATAGCACAATATCCCAACCTTCATTCTATCTCCAAATATAAAGCAAGTCAAGCAACTTAAATATCATCACAAAGATTAGATAAATAAACATGTGGATCAAAGATTGTCTAATAATTTGAATATTCATTTTACTAAAATGAGATGTCTCGCTATTGAATAACTGAACTACTAATATAATCCCTATGAGATTGATATATTAATAAAGTCCACTTTACTATTTATATAACTCATTCACTTGTAGATTTCTATTATAAAGACACTCTCATTAACAAGCTTTTGGAACATTACCTAATTAATAAAATTAGATAGTGTAACAAAGTCATGATAATTTTTTGTTGTTATTATCATGGATTATTTAGTGTGATTAGTTAATATGAGTTGACATAATTATCCTTATTAAAAAATTATTTTTTTTTCGTAATTTTTTATGATTATGTTTAAATTAATTTTGTTATTATCATTAAAATTTTTATTTGTCATTTTAATTTGTTACTAGTTTATTAATTATATTATAAATTTTGTTTTTTAATTAAATATTAATTTATATAAATTAAACTAAAATTTATAACTAATTTTAAAATGAAAATAATTAAATTAAACAAAATTTAAAAATTAATATTTTTAATGCGTAAAATTTCGTTTGTTTTATGATGTCCATATTGTAATTGATAGTTCATACTTTGCACCCGAGTCTCAAAAGTCAAAACTGAAAGAATATACTAAGAGAGACAAAGAAACAAGATTTTCGAGAGGTAATGGAGATATAATACGAGAGAGAGAGAGGTAGATAAGATAAAAATTCAGAATGAGAGGAGGTAAATATATATAGATTTGAAAAATGTAATTTTAAAAAAATATTTTTTATATTTTTTTGAATTTTATTAGTATATATAATTGGTAGAATCACGACAGCCATCGGATTTCTGCTACCAGCTATTGGGGCCAAATCCAACAACTTAAAAGGCATGTATTTTATGACCGTTGGATCTGTTCGACCGCCAAACTGACCCAACGGTCACAAATTCTAGAAGCTTTGGCTTATAGAATCTGTAGGAGATTTGGGTGGTCGAGTGTGGCCATTCGGAGTTCGGAATTCGGACATGGACTCTCTTGAATACCAGCCCAAGATTTGGCCATCTGGGGTTGGGGGGTGGGGCATGGTTCGGGTCATGCCGATGACCATGCCTTCAGGCCAGGGTACCGGGCCATGTTTGGCCTAGTACGAGGCTTGGGTTACCTCAGCACGACACGTCATGATATGAGCTGTTCCTCGAGCCAGCTTGGCACGGGCCAAGATACGATTCTGGACCTTGCCATGTCGGACTAAGCACGACAGAGTCGGACCCTGCCTTGGGCCAGGCTCGGGCTGGCCGGCCCATTTGGCACTTCAAACTCCAAGTAGTCTTCTAATCTATGCTTTCTTTTTAGCATGGGTAAGGGTCATGTATTTTACTTTAGTAGATAAAAGAGTAATTATTGGCTGCTTTGTACTCATTCAACTCAATTTTACCATTCAAATTGCACGCATAATTGATTGTGAATTTTATGACATCCGCATTTCTATCCCAAATAGTTTCAACTTCACTAACCTTGAAAACTTGTTCGTGCTGTTATTATCGAATTGCAATAAAAAATTAAGAGTTTCGTGAAGTTACCTAAGCATTCTCTTGACAATTTTTCAATGTCTTTTTTGTATTGGACATATGTCTACTAACAACTTTAATTATATATGAAATATCAAGTCGCGTACAACTACAACATAACATATATTAAACTGCCAACTGTACTAGTATATGGAACAAGTGCTAACTACTATCTACTAATTTTTTTCTTGAGTTATGAGACACTTCTTTATTGACAGCTGCATCTTAGTTGGTATGGGCATATTAACCGATTTGTGATTCAATATATTTAATATTTGAAGTATTTCTTCAACATATTTTTTTTTGCTTGAGAAACAACATTTTTTTTCCTGATTTCTATGAATTTTCATTCTACGTATTAGCCTTGTTATTTTGAGTTTTGTCATGTCAAACATGTGTGACATTATGTCTTCTACCATGTTGATCATCTTTCTGTTAAGTTCAACTAGAAGTAACTTGTTGTCTTCAACATATATGTCTAAAATAACAAAATCATTACCTAACTATTTTGTGCATGCTTAGTTGTCTGTTTCATATTTTCTCAATTATAGTTGGAGGATATGAGAATCAAACTTCATATACCACACTCTCGGAGATTGTTTTAACTCTTTGCTTTGTACCTCAAGACATTCGAGTTGCTTCATATAGATATCTTCATTTAGGTTTCCATGAAGAAAGATAATTTTCATATTCAACTATTCAACTTTTAGATTGAATTTGGCTTTAATAGCCAATACCATTCAGGTATAAATTATTTTTACTATCAAATTACAACACAAAATTAAGAGTTTCATGAAGATATTTGAGCACTCTTTTAATAAGTTTCTAATGCTCTTTTTTTGGGTTGGATATACATCTACTAAGAACTCTCACTATATATAAAATATCAGGTCTTGTATAACTACAAACCATAACATATATTAAATTTATGATTGCACTAGCATACAAAACAAAAGCTATCTTCTCTTTTTTCTCTTGAGTTATGAGACATTGCTTTGTTGAGAGCTTCATCTCAATAGGTATGAGCGCATTAACTGATTTGTTATTCTATATATTTAATCTTCTGAGATACTTCTTTAACATATTTTTCATGTTTGAGAAATAATATTTTTTTTTTGATTTCTATGAATTTTCATTGCCAAGTATCAACCTTGATGTCATGAGTTCTGTAATGTCAAACTTGTGTGCCAATATGCTCTCCATAGTGTTGATCATCTTCTTTTTATGTTCAACTAGAATACATCATCAGCATATAAGACTAAGATAATAAAATCATTGCCTAATTGTTTTGTGTGCACATATGTTCAGTCTCATATCTGCTGAATTGTAGTTGGACATAAGAATCAAACTTATACCATATCCTTGTAGATTGTTTTAACTCATATAATAATTTACTTAGCTTGGACACCATACCTTATTTGCCTCATATCTCAAAGCATTCAAGTTGCTTCATATAGATATCATTTTAGGTCTCCATGAAAAAAAAATATTCATATTAGACTGTTCGGCTTGTAGATCGGATTTGGTTGCAGTTGTCAATACCATTCAGATAGAGGTCTTTTGCTATATGAGAGAAAATCTCATGATAATCAATGGCTTCAACCTGAGAAAAACCTTCAGAAAATATTCCTATTTTGTATTTTTCCATTTCTTCATTTAGCTTTTATTTTTCTTTTGAACATCCATTTGTATTCAATTGTCTTTTGATTTGAAGAAAATTTCACAATAGTTCAAGGTGGTGTTTGCTTTTTTTAATGCTGAATAGAATTTTTTTTTTGAGCTTAATGTTAAATAGAACTTTTTTTGAACTTAATGCTGAATAGATTTTTTTTTTTTGAGCTTAATACTGAATTGATTTAATAGCATTAAGTATTAAATTGTTTATTTTTTAATATTGGATAATGAGTAGAGATGATAATGAGGTGAAATTAAAAAAAATACATGAGCCAAGTCTATATGAGGTAGCTTTGTCCCAAATCTTTATTTATCATCCATAATCATGAGTATTATTAGCTCTCCTCTTTACTGGGTAATGATGAATTTTTCTTTATTTCGGTATAAAATGATTTTTTTTATTAGAAAAAGTCAAATAATTTAACTTATTTTATTCATAATTTTTTTTTAAATAAAATTCAGCATTAAGTCACAATTTTGTTGAAAAACAAACAACTGAATACTGAAAGAAAATTGCTTTTAGTGTTCAGCCCCAAAAACAAACATAGCCCAAGTGTTATTCTTTTTCAAGGGTAACATTTCATCCTTCATGACATCCTCCCATTGGTTAGATTTTTTTGAGGCTTTGGCCTTCTTTATAGTGCTAGGCTCACCCCCAATAATAAGAACATAAAAGTATTGTTTATGTACCGATTAGCTAGATTTTCAACCAGTGTAGACCTCCTCAATACAGGTGGAGCCTTCTTCAATTTCAGAATCGCCATGCTCTATTTTTTTTCTTCAAGGACATGGGTATTGGATTATGAGATATCTTTCCTGGCTTGCTTGCTTTTGTTTACAACTTTGATATTTTTATTTTTTTTCGGAAACTGAGTCGTGACATCATATTTTTCTGTTGTGACATTAACTTAGTCGTTATTTCAAAATTCCATATCACAATTTCACCTTTTATAATGAGAATCGTGACTTCCAAATTTCATATCGTGATTTGTTCCTATATCATAAGAGTTGTGATCTTGAATTTTGTTATCATGACATCTTTCTTCTATAGTGAGAGTTGTTTCTTTTGATTTCCAATTTGTGACATGGTTGATGGTTGAGAGTCGTGACCTTTGGTTTCCACATTGTTTTGTTTAGAGTTGTAACTTTTGGTTTCATGTCTCAATGTTGAGAGTTGTGACTTTTAGTAAGCTTGTCTTTGAACTTATTGGGGTTTACATTTCTGTTGTAGATTATAGACCTCATCTTTTGGTTTCACAATTTTTAACCTCTGATGCTTTACTAGTAGCAAATAAAATTGTACTTTATCGATTTGAAATTCAACTTTTTCCTCATTTCTTTCGACACATAGATATCACACTCTAATATTTTGAGATAAGATTTCTTTGGATTCCTTTCATACTCACCTCAAATGATGTCTAGGCATTCACTGCCGAAGTAAGAATGCAAATTTTGAGTTAACATGTTGTGACAATTGTTTCAGCCCAAAAGGTTTGCTCCAAAATAGTTCAGCTCCGCATGTATCTTGTCTTTTTCATTAGGATTTTATTTAGTCTCTCAATAATTATATCTTGCTGTGGTATTATCTGGATTGCATTCTGCTTGACTATCTCTTGATAAGCACAAAATTTTTTTATTGGAAGATACTCTCTCCCATTATCAGTATGGAGAACCTTTATCTTCAATACTTTGGTTTTCTTTTGGATAAAATAAACCCAATTATATATCAAGAAATCATTCACAAATGATATTAAGTACTTTGATCTTCCAAATCATGATGCTCCTTTCTGTTTTTTATCCACATAATTCTCATGAAATTCAAATTATATTGAATAATCTGACATTCTTTCTACCATTTCATTCAAAGATGTAGTTGCCAAAAATTTCTTGCTGATGTGCCCATTCTTTTGTAGCACAACATGAATTGATTTTGTCTTTCAACGGTTTGCTTCTTTTTTGAAATGAAGAAACTATTGTTTGCAACCTTGATTATGGTTCTGAGTAGCTTCTACAAAGTCGTACATCTTGTTCCATGAGCAATCAACATTTCATCTTTAGTCATTTAATAATATCACTTGTTCCAACAAAAAAATATATACTTGAAAATGTCATGATGCTGACAAATATAAAATTTCTCCCAAGACTGAATATGCTTCACTTCCAAGAGCAATATGATTCTTTCATCATGCATCCTCATTTTTATTATCTCACGACTAATAATCTGCATGGTTTAGTCATTTTTCATTATTATTTATTTTCTATTATAGTTCTCATATTTACAGAATTAATGTTGATGGGAAGTCATGTGATAAGAGGTTCGTGAATCAATGAACTACATATCTTCTTGCTATTGGTTATGCATATTGAAGCAAAATGAAGTACTAATTGGGATCCCTCTTATTCCTTGAGCTACTCTTCACAGACCCACTAGGATTTTCTCTTAAAATATTTTAATTTGTTATTGTTCCAACATTTGAACTTGTCAATGCTTTTTGATCCCCACCATTCAGCCTTGAATTGTTTGTAGATTGTTGTGAGTTATAAACTTCAATTCTTCTTCTTATAAACAAAGCTTCCTTCAAGCTATTATTTTATCATCTCATATCCCCATACATAAGTGTTGAAATCATTGTCTCAAATGATGTTTTATTGTATTATTATCAATTATGATAATTAAATTATCTTATAAAATAGATATTAAACAAAAGAAAGTAATTGCGATGGCATCATTGTAAATCATACAACATATAAATGATAATTGATTGGTATGGGTATTGAACTCCTATATATTAGAAGTGTTGGTTGGGCTGGGCAGCTTGAACATGGCCCATGACATGTTCCAGAATTATTCTGGGACCAAAGCCATGCTAGAAGGTTGCACAGGTCTCATGCCTTATCAAGCATGACCCATATGCCTAGCATGAAATGTGCCATAATCTCATTTAAAAGTAGTCATTTTAAAAAAGGTTACTTTTTGTCGACATGGCAATGCGCAGCTGTCATGTTGGCTTAAATTAAAAAAAAAAATTTTTTTTATTTTTTATCGGCATTGGATATAATCCAGCAGCTCTATGGCTGAAATCAAGCTGATGTCGAATTTCTTCCTTAAAAAAAATTAAAAAAAATAATTTTAATATTTTTATAAATAATATGTTGATATATTTTATTTTTTATAGTTTATCTATTATTTATTTTCTTCTCATGACTTATATATTACCATTACGAATAGTCCATGCTTATATTTGTTATTTATATATTTTATTTTATTTTGATAAAGTGTTAGAGTTATTTTGATGATGAGTTGTGATTTTTAGGTGCTAGAATATGATGTGGAAATCAAAACTTATTTGCTAGTGTTACCCACATAAAGTTAAGATACATGTTTTTTTTTTTTGCAAATATTTTATTTTATTTAATAATTTTTGGATAAATAAAAAATTAATAATAAGTAAAAAAGTCGAAAAATGTAGCTCTCCTTCATTTACTTCTAATTCAATCTTAGATTAAAAAAATATTAAATAGTAAATATTATGAAAATGAATTAGACGAATACATTGATAATAATGATAACCCGACCAAAAGTTTTGATGTTGAAATTAAGTTTTCTCCCAAGGACAGGAGGACTCGATCCATGTGTTTAAAAAACTTAAAAATAAGTAAATTTTTAGTAGTGTGAACGTATTTTAACATAATAAAAAATAAAAATTTTATAGGTATCAAAAAGATTTGTCATATTGTATATATTATAAAAGTTATATACAAGTAGAAATATTGGTGGTGCTGGTCACATAAAAAAAATATGTCAATTAATGTTTTAAAATACGTGGTGCATTGAATTTGGATCTTTGAAAAACTTTACTTAATGGCAAAATTTTTTGAAGTTTGATTAATTTTATATTTATTTATTTTCTTTATTTATCATAATGAGTTTGGAAGGAAATACATGATGAAATTGATTATTAGCACGAGTCTTTTGATTATATTTTCAAGGGATCTTAGAATAGTTTATATTACATAAACCTACTTTCTATTTATTTATCATAGCATGAGTCTTTTGATTATATTTATCATAACAACTTTACTTTCTGCTTGTTTATATATTATTTATTAGTAATAATAATATAATAAAATATT
The DNA here is from genome assembly GCA_029783825.1 of Sapria himalayana. NCBI lineage: Eukaryota > Viridiplantae > Streptophyta > Magnoliopsida > Malpighiales > Rafflesiaceae > Sapria > Sapria himalayana. The sequence goes on along the minus strand of JAREIK010002271.1, from coordinate 619,002 downwards.
TTAAATTAAAAAAATAATTAGTAATTAATAAACTTAGAAAATATTTGGTGTCATATACTTTGTCATATATTTGGTGTCATATAGAAATTATGTTATTCAAAATAAAATTTTTAATATTATATTTGATAATTTCTTAAATAATAATGTTGTGATTAATATGCTTGTGAGAATAATTAGAAATAAGTTTTAAGTTAAAGTTTTTTATGTTAGATATTTGTGTCACATAATTAACCAAATAGTATAAGTGAAAATAAAAATTATTTTTTTTGTATTAATAATATAAGAAATTCACTAAAATATCTTAAAACACATAATACAATAAAAGTTTTATACTCTATGTTTGTCAACTAGTCTAAAAGTAATTTTATATGGATGTCAGTTGTTATTAGAATCAAAGTTTTAATAGGTGAACGCATAATGTGAGACATTTTTGTGTTTGTGAGATGAGGTATAAGTCTCGAGGTGTTAGTTTTTTGAGCATCACAATATATATTTTATTAATATTTTAAAATATACAAAATAAAATAGCATAAATAAAAATATGAAAAATTAAAAATTTTAAAAGCATTTTTAAGACATGACTTAACTATAAATATAATTAATAAATATTTTATAATATATTAAAAATAAAATAGTATGAAATACTTTAATAAATACTTTATAATATTTTTAATTTTAAATAAATTTAAAATACTTTTATCATTATCAAATTAAAAATTTTTAATTTATTTTTTCATTAATAAATAGTATGGAATACTCGGAGCCTATCTCCTTTCCCTTGCCCTTGCCTCTCGCTCTTGCCCTTCTCCCCTGCCCCACGGAAAGCTCGATGGAGCTTCCTGGAGGTCCTCGTTGGAGCTTGAGGAGCTTCGTCGAGCTCCACGATGGAGCTCCGTCGAGCTCCACGATGGAGCTCCGTCGAGCTCCACGATGGAGCTCCATCGAGCACCATGCTTTTTTTAAAGACTTAAGGCATTTTTAGAATGCCCCGCATAAAGGCATGCACCAAGGCATGTCTTAAAAATATTTTTTGAAACTTTGATTAGAATTATATTTACGTGATGTTATATTTATGTGTTGATTATACATAAGTGATATTTGACTATGTCAATATTAAAAATAATGAACTTGTTATTGCTTATTTAGATTAGGAGATAAATTTTAATTTTGAAATTCTTAAATATTTTTTTATGATATGATGAATATGTATTTATTTGTGTATATTTTTATTACACATATTATGCTTAGGTGTATAAGTAATATTAATAATTTGTTAAGCAACTATAAAAGATATCTTTATTAATGTATCATGTGCTTATCTGTGTTTATTTCTATTACATGTATTATGCTTAGGTGCATATATAATATAAATAGTATGTTTAGCAAATATAGAGGATATCTAAATTTTAGTATCATGATTATTGAGATAAAAACTAAATACTTATATATTAGTCTTTCATGTAATATATTTATTGTCTGACTATGTGTATGAATGTTAGGGTTAAAGTAAAAAATATAGAAAATATATTAAAATATTTATTTACCTTATGGGTGTCAAATGGACCGGGCTGGGCTGGCATGACTTGTTTATTTAGTCTCATGTGGGCTTGCGTGCCATGCCAGGCACAACACTCTATAGCACCGTGTCGTGCCTGGCACGACATGGTTCACTAGAGGGCATGACTGACACGACCCACGATTCAAAATTAGCCTGGGTTCAGGCATGTTTGGGTGGGTTCGGACTTGTTTTAGTTTAAGATAAAATTAGGGAAATTAGGGTTGGTGCCACTATGATGTCATCGCCCGTCAGATGTGTCGAGCCGTTGCTCGCTGTGCATCGCAACATCATCCTTCATCGGGCATCGCTAGGTTGGCCGTCGTGCATCGCTTGGCGCATCGTCACCCGTGCCGCGCCCATGTGCCAGGCACCCAGGTCGTGCCTGGCATGGCAGATGAGCCGAAGACCCTCTACATGAAATGACATGAAATATGCCAATGGTTCGCCTAGCATGGGCTCAAGCACGGTCCTAAATCATGTCGTGCTTGGCCAGGCATGCCTGAACCATGTCGAATGGGTAGAGCACTGGCAGGCTGTCTAGTTTGGCACCTCTGATTTACCTACATGAATAAAATAGAAAAATTAAAATAGTATGATTTATGAATAATTAAATAATATATGTAAATATTATGATACTAGATATGATAGTTTTAGTGAACCTCCGAGTATTATTATGTAGATCATATTTAGACATGATGACTATGTTATTTAGTTAGCTAAAAACAAATTATGATACTTAGATACTAATTATAATTTTATCTTATCACATGATGATAATAAGAAGTTAGATATATTGAGTTAATAAAAATTATATGAATCCACCTATCTCATGCTATCTATGATGACATGTAATATACTGACCCCTGTAGTATTTAGCATAATATTAGAGTTTATTTTTTTTGTACATGTGAGTATTATTTTAAATAAGAGATTAAAATTATTGTCATACATCATAGAAGCACTATCATGCTTAAAAAACCAAGATGATTCAATAATATATTTTCAGGATCAAATAAAAGAGCTTATAGTGGATGATGACTCATGCAATATTAAGACTATCACTATGACTATGAGTTTCATTATCAGATGTGATGATTCATATCACATAAACATAGATTAATTGTTAATACCAGAGGACTAGCATGCATGTTGCTGCTGCTTGACTATTATTTATTATTGATGTCACATTGTGCTTTTATAATTTTATTTTATTGTTATTTGTGATATCATGATATAATTGAGATTCTGAAATAAATATATTTTTTAATGAATTATTAATTTTATTTTTTTTTTCATTTATAGTGCAATATAATTTATTTTTAATATTTAAATTTTTAAAATTAAAAATTTATTTTAAAGTAAAAAAATTAAAGAAAATTTTTATTTATAGTTCAACCCAGGTCAGTGCCATAGTGGCCATTAGATTGAATAGGCTGGCTATTGTGCTGACTTGGCTAGTGGAAGTGGTCACTGCCTTGCTCATTGGGCACTACATTGAGCATTGGACTGGACAATGCCGTGCCGTGCAATTGCTAGCTCGATCCAGCATGACTTGACATGCTTGGCTGAGGAGAGTGGGCCTTTGGTCCATGTGGGGCCAACCTCCCATGATGCTATGCCAACATGACTAGATTGGCATCTCTTGTGTACATGAGTAGAGAATGAGGTTTCGCCCTTTATATGCAAATTGTATTATTTCTTTTTTAGAAATAATTTGTTCATCAACAACTTGCTTTGATAGAGAGTTTTGACTCTTTTCTAAAGATCCTTGGTAGTCTTTTTTGATAGAAATATTTGTCAACACATTGTTCGTAAGATAGTTGAATCAAGTCTCGGGCTTTTGATGTAGCTTCTCTCATTCGACAATCTTGGATCTCCTAAGTTTCATTTTTATTTCTTTGTTGTTGATTGTATGTTATGGATCTTCTATTATTGTCCTTAAATCTATATCAACCAACAAATCCTTTATTTTTAATTTCTAGATTTTAACATTTTTTTAAAACATATCTTGAACATGAATCTAGATGCAGTTAAAATTGTTATTTTTATATTTTCGAACCAACATTCATATACCAAATATTAGAATTCCATCTACTAGAAACTTTTTAGGATTGCCTGGAAGATCTTTTCTTTTTACATATAACATGAATGATGATCAATTGTAGGGTTCCATTTTGTTTATGAAAGAGAAAAAAGAAACAGATTTCACTAGGTTTCATTTCTACACATTTAATGTAACAATCTCAATTATTTATATTACAATCTCAATTATTTATATTACAAGCTGAAATAACTTAAACAAGGAGTCACGACAACATGAATTATGTCATGATACCACGAGTCAATTGTGATAATATAGATCGTGTTGCGACATTAGAAGAAGTTCTGACATTCAAATGATGTGACATCATTATCTTGTGTTGCTCTTGTTATTCCTTGAGATGTTAGCAAAAGTATGAGTCATATCTAATAGTATCTAAATTTTTCAAAATTATTCGTCTAAAATTATAATTGAAGGTATTCTTTGTGTTGGGTGATTATCAACTCATGATTCTCACAATAATATTATTATCATATACAATTAGCAAAATAAACAACTCATCTAAATTATTTTGATATAATAAGAAATAATATGTAACACACATATACAAACAAAAAGTAGTAACCTATGATTGAAAATCTTGCAAATTAGATTATCAGTGATTGTTTTATACCTTATAAAGCTTTTTATAACTTACCAACTAGGTTAGAAAGTTTTGTTTGTTCTTGAAAATAAAGTGCCTACTCCATATATACATTCTGTTCAAATTACTATGAAGAAAAATAGAATACACATGTATTTGATATATTATCCATATGTGAAAATTTAATTGAGGCATGATTATTCGAATTGAGGCTAAATTAGCCATTTGAAAAAAATATTTTGAAAGGTAACTCTAAAAATTTGAGTAAACTATTTTGAAACTAGTTATATCTTTAAATGATCTACTTTGCTATTAATATTAGTTTTCACATCAAATATTCATTTACAATTAATAATAAATTTTTCCAAAGGTCAAGATACTAACTGTATTGTTCTATTATAGTGGATGACATAATGTCTCAAAAGTTTGAGTAAATTCTTTTATAATAAATTATATCTTTAAATGATCTATCTTGCCACTAAAATTAGTTTTTACATTGAATACTCATTTGCAATTAATATTAGATATTTTTAAGGTTGAGATACTAATTATAATATTCTATTATAATGGATGAGATAATGTCTCGGATAAAAAATTGAATATCCTAATTAAATCAAGAGAAGTAATAAAAACAATAAAAAAAGAAATATGACTATATTAAAATCTATGAAATAGAATATTGAGTATAATTACCTTATTTTTTTTAGAGAATAAGTGAAGATTAAAATTAGAAGAATTGATTGTGTGAATAAACAAGATGTTTTAATAAAACTAATATTTTAAATTTAAAGTTTTTTTGATTCTGAATATTTTGACCATGTTTTTTTTTTGAAATAAACACTATGTTCTGTGTGAATAACTCTCCCAACTCATAATAAATTTGGAGTTGGGATTAAGATGAACTTTGGAGCTAATATATCTTTTTCGGGACTGTGCTTAGTAAGAGCTTTTAGTCATCTATTTGTGGCGAATCCAAGAAGTAACTAGGAGAAGAAAGATAGGCAATACATGGTCCTCAAGGAAGAGGTTGTTGCCCCGGCCGGTAGATATAATAAGTTTGCAGTAAACCCTAGATGGTATTCAACTATTCAACGGTGACCCAATGGGCACTTGACTAACTATTGAACTGATAGCATCTATACTATGCTTGCTCTATCTCAAGTTTTATCCTTATCGCTTCCCTTTCGCCCCGGGTCTGGGAATTCTCCCTTCGTCCTGTCTCTTCTCTCCTTTCTTATTTTTAGTAGGTGAAGCTGAGTGAACTCATACCCTTAGGGGGGAATCATTGAACCTCCATGAGTGGGCATGGAAAGAGCTGCAAAAACAAAATCTGTAGGACCTTGCCTCAGCAATTCGAGTAAGCTCAAAGCAGTTAAACCAAGGAAAGCAGCAGTCAACATAGATCATCCCTATGAGACTTGACTACGACTATGGCTATTCAAGAGAAGATCAGGAGTAGCCTGAGTAGGAACGGGGAGAAGTAATAAAAACATAACTTGAGGAAAAAATGGGAGCAATCCTACACTGGGAGACCCGGCCTATTCTTCTAGTTTATTTTATCCGGGTAGTCCCTCCTTTAGGAAGCATCCACTGATCGGGAACTCTTCTGTTACATTACTATCTACTATTCTATATGTTTTGTTAGTTTGGGCTGGGCAATGGATTGCTATTGAAGAATAAGAAATCGTTGGGTCTCAAAAAAAGAAGGAATACCCGAAAAAGGCAAAGGCCGATCTACGGTAATCCCTTCGCCCCATTACTACTTGACTGACTTGACTTTCTTCTCTTCTGATGGCAATAAGCGCGTTTGCCATTAAAAGTCAACCAGTGTTCTTCCTACACGAATAACATCCTACTCGTATTACCATGGTCTTCCGAATAGGATATGTAATACGTCCGTAGGGACGCCGTCACACCAGACATCCTACTTTAACTTCCACAGCCATCAGGAAAAACTATTCACAACTAACAGCTCTAGCTACGTTCTTTCCATCCATGCGACATCTCTTGCTTTGTTTGCTTTGCCTTATTTTTGAAAAAGAAATCTCTGACCCGCCTTTCGCGGATCTAGCAATGACTCTATTACTTGAATACACCTCAAGACATAAAATGTCAATATCAACTATTGGACCAGATTTAGTTGGTTTGTCAATCACGCCAGTATCGCAACCAGTTACAAACTTCGGAGTGGGACCAAGGTTCATCAGATAGACGGTACACAGGGATAGAGACCTTACTTGAACAAAACTAGGAATTTCTGTTCTTTTAGTAGGGAAGACAACTCCATAACTCAAGAATGAATGTAGGGGTAGGTGAGCAGTACTAGGAAAGAAGAAGACAGCTCAGTGTGAAGATTCCTTTTCCAAAGAAATGTTTTCTCTTTAACAAAATAAATATAAACTTATTTTTTATTTGTTAGTATATATGATTATTTAAGAATGGAATTATAATATTGTGATTCAATAAGTTCAGAAGTAGTTGAATGATGATAATCTCTCCTAGTTAGAGGCTCAAAGGAGACTACAAAAGTAATGAAAAGTGATTCAAATAAAACTTATGAATCTTTTTTTGGTCTATAATCTTTAGAACATGAGTCAGACTTTAAAAAGTGATATCATTACTTATTAGTATTTTATCTGTCATAGGAGAATAATATATGTATTATTTTTAGATACTATAATTAATAAGAAAAATATATTTTATTTATATGGGTATCATCTCTTCACATTATGAGGAGAGTTCCAGGACAAGATATATATACTCTTTAAAATTATGAGAGATAAATTAAACAATCTCTCTTCATGATACAAAATAAGAAAGAGTAGTTAAAATTATTTGGCTGATTAAATAGTTGATGGTTAAAATTGGATCTCACCAAAAATACTTTGGAATACTTCTACTATAGAAAAGTGTTCTAGCTGTCTAAGCCAAACATATATTTTTTTATTTGATCTCATTTTATGGGATCATATTAGCACATGAAATCTAGTAGCTAATCTCATAATTGATTAATATAATAAAGTGCTAAAGCTTTCAAATAAATAATCTATAATTTTGTTATTTTTTATAATTTTGATATTTTTATTAACTTGATTTTAAATTTTTTTAAATGAAATAATTAAAAAATAAAAAAAATTGAAATTTACTTTGAAAAAAAAATTAAGTATAATGAGTATAATATCGAGTTTCAACTTTATTAGGTTTCTATATATATGAATGAATCAAATTGAATGAGTCATTATTCACATAATTGTAAAAGTAAGGATGAAAAATCTTAGAATATTTTCTTATTTGACATATTTCACATTTTATTCTAGAAATATTTTTTATACAATAATTCAAAAAAATTTAATTTGGTTAGAAATAAATAATCAAGTTGAGAATAGATAACTAAAAGATAAATGACACTAAAATACCTAAGATGTTTTCTAATAATAAAAAGAATGCATACAAATCAAGCTGCTTAAAGCTAAAGAGAGACATCATCAAAATATTTTGATCCTTTAAAATATTAGGTGAGTAACTTTAAATTCTAATGAGATTTAGTAATTAGTGTTGGTATGATTACATCTAAAATATCGGTAAAGAAAAAAAATGATTACATTAATTTTTAATCTTTTAATGAGATAACTCATAAATTAAATTATTTAGATAAATTTGAATAATCTATTTATACTTAGTTCCATGAATCTCAACTCATCCAAAATATAGTGGTATGGTATAATAAAATTGCTAGAATACCTTTTGAAGTTGAAGAAAAAACAAATGTCAACACTCTTAATCTATAAGAAAGTCTACTATGGGTTTTGATAATGTTGCAAAGAAATATTAAAAAAAATAATATATTATTAATAATTGCATTACTTAGTATAACAATTCATATATTGTAAATTATTTGGATAACCATGAGTACAAAGTACACGTTATAGAATAATATGATGATGTTATAATTGATTATGATAAAATCAAATGATACACAAAGAGAAGAAAAACAAATAATGAATAATTTATATTATGTGATTTGTGGTTTATGAATCAACTATTTAAGAGCCTGGCTTAAAAGATAAAACATAAAAATGTGATATAGTTAGATTGCTTGTGGAGCTTATGATGGCCTTATAAAGGAGTTAATGGTTTCACTCTATTGATCTTTGAATAGATCCAGTGGCATGCCTAATAATCTATGATGTCTGGGCAAACATCCATTAGTAGAAAATCTAACCAAGTATCATGTGTTTACATTGAGTGTTTAATTTAGAGAATTTTGTCCAATTTAAGATTATAGGAAAAATAAGAGAGAATAAATGAGATGAGAGAAAAAAGATATGTTTTTCTTTCAATATTAAAAATTGAAAATAATATATATATATATATATATATATATATATATATATATATATATATAAGTTGAGGTAGCTCACATTTTAAGTATTCTTATTCAAATTAATAGAAATAAACAAACACAAGATATTAAATCTTAATATTTTTTTTCAAGTTAGTGTTTACATATCACAAATACTAAGCTTGGAAGAGAAAAATATTTGTGTTTCTCTAAGAGTGTGAAAAAGGTATGCAATATGCTTGATAATAGACATATAGGTAGTAGTTATCGAATATTATATATATGAAATGATAATCAATCTTAATATATTTTATTCTTAAATAAATAACAAATTGACAGTAATATATCAATATTAATATATTTTATTCTTGTACAAACAACAAATTGACAGTAGTATTCTAA